>OW964830.1:29823308-30403081 GCA_943142095.1 Ophonus ardosiacus
TTCGTACATCAAAATTTTGTCACTCTGTTTAATCTAGGTATCAGCGATCTAGACATTTAGATTGTTGACAATTAAATCTACGTATATAAGTTATTGTAAGCCTACGTGTAGAGTTAAAATTTGATTATGGATGCCATATAATAACCTGCACTATTCATCCCTTTTGGCTTTTTAGTTTTTAGTCAGTCGGTGTTTCTTACTCATATTGATGACATGAGGTATCTGGGATTTTAGTTTTGGACGCGTGCTATAGTTCAGCATTCAAAGTTAGAGTTAAAATTACAACAGTTTATTACATTTTTTTAGTTATTGTTAGTTTAGTCATTATTAAAATGTAAATAATATGTCCAAAATAAAATATGAGTGAAGAAGGCCTTTAGGTTCCAGGTCATTTTATTATAAAACGCATTGCTTCCCTTAAAATTATTTACTAAACACCGCAAATATCTAATGTACCTAATTTGCAGCTAAATATACGTACTGTGTTCTATTTATTATGTGTTACAATATAAAATTTATCATTGTAAGAACAAAAAGATTTTTGGGTTGAAATCAGAAATTTGTCAGTACGCCGCCAGCTGATGCTGACTGTGGATTTAAAATGTCAGCTACATGCCTTTTTCTGATTTTAACCCAAAAATTGTTTGTTCTTATTCTTATAATGACAAATTTAATGTAAATAATGATGATGGGTGGATTGACAACGCGAAACGAAAAAAAGAATAATGTAATTTCACTCATGTTTACTTCCAAACAATGGTTCCCGCTAATCAAATTGCAAAATAAAATAGCAGAAATATCAAAGAATGTCTGTATCCAAGTGTTTATTAATATGAAAGAGTTTATGTTGCTCCTCAATAGAGTGTTCAACAAATCATCTTCCATTTACTAATGTAAAATGTCATCGTTGGTAAAAGAGCCACCAACCTTTAGACCACGCCCTGTTTTCGCCCCTCGTGTTACATGGCTCGGGGATCTCGAGGACTATAACATTGTCATAATTTAAATGGAAGAACTTACTTTAAACAAATACAATTATAGATTCGACCCAAGGTACTTTACACCCAATGTGTGCGATTCTCTGTACTGCTATACCGTCACTTAACCTTATATTTCGTTGAATTTTATGAGACGTATTTTTTTATTTTGTTTTTATATCCATTCCTATTTATTTGTGAAACAAATTAATCTAAATCTAAATACGCCTCTGACATTGTCAGATTGGTTTTGCAACACACCAACCGCGATATGTTCTAATAAGATTACACAAGAATCCATGTGTTGGAATTACATCGTGCAGCATGTTTAACTTGCATCTGGTTGATGTTGGCAAATACGTGGTTAAAGCTGCAACCGCTGATACTTATACAGGAAGTGGGAGGTTATGTTTCTCACTCGCAATCGTTTAGTTTTAGCTTTAGCTTACGGTTTCAGCCCAGATTCCTACCTAATAGATTGTTAATATTCATGCTCTGGCTTTAGCAGTCAGAAATTTCCAATTTCAGATTAAAGTTTGTTATTACATTTCAGTTTTAGTTTAATTAGGTATGAATGAGCACGAAACTAATAAGCAGAACTTCAACAAATATTTTTAAGCAAACAACTTTGAAATTACATTCCAATAATTGTTTAAGGTTGTGAAAGTAAAATTAGTAGAATTAGTATTTACATAATTCGAATATCGTTGAAAGATACGGTAACACAGAAAAAAAATCTGATGTGGCCAGCACATGATTTTCTTAAAAAAACAAAAGTACATCTAAGGTGACCTCTGAAAGGTAAACAAAAAGTTTAATAGTCCAGTGAATGAAGCATTTTACCCTACAAAAGGTCGGGTAGTTCTGAATTTTTGATATGTTGTATAGGTTGGTTGGTTAGTCAAAAATTTCCACAATCCCCCCTCCGCCGCTTCCTCCGCCATCTTGTAAAAACCACCGAAAATCGGCACTTTTTTCAGTTTATTGCCTATAACTTCTTTCTGGTGCATTTTAGCAAAACAAAAGTTATTTGCCGATTTGTAGAGGACAAAATAGTTATGTGAAGTTATTTTGTACGATTAATAGCGACGGAGTTATGATGCTGACAAAAAAGGTTAAAATTGCGTACTTAGCAAAATTTTGAGTCTCTTTCCACTTTACATCGCAATAGCTCCGTAACACATCATTTTAGCGTAAAAGTCCTCATAGTCAATCTTATAGAGAATTTAATTACCTACATAATCCAATTATTTTTTTACGATCAATGCAACGGAGTGGGGGTCAATTTGCAAAAAACGATAAAAATATTTTTTTCTAGTTTAGTGCAGCAACACTTTTTGGTTTAATATTTCTAATTATAAAAGTATTATTCAAACAAAATAATCTGTATAGATACAAAATGAACGTAATCATGTGTTGGCAAACGTCAATGAGTCTCATGGGACTATTAGAAAATTTTGTTTAAACAGCACTTCCTTCTTTCATTTGTCTTCGACTTCTTTCTACTGCTCTTCAACTCAGAATGAGTTATTTGCCAAGTATTGTATATATTCTGAGACTCAATTTTCTAAGACTTTGGCGTATTATGTCTTTTGTGAAACCAATAGCGGTGGAGCCAAGCCGCTCCCAATATGATGAAAGTAGCGATCTTAGAAAAATATTGAGTTTTTTATAACTTTTCCTAGCTATAAGTAAATAATTTTCAACAAATTTCATTGTATTCTTTTAGATGTTGTACCCAGCTCCTACAGATACGAAATGGATAAAATATAGAATACACGGATTACCGCGAAACATCCATTTTTAAAAATTGCTTTATTAACATTTTAACCACCAAAAATCGGCAATTTTTCAATTTTTTGCTTATAACTTCTTTCTGTTACAGTTTAACGCAAAAAAAAATATTTGACGACTTGTAGAGGATAAAATTTCCTGTATATTTGGTCCACGAAGTGTTCTGTAAGAATAATGACAACGGAGCCACAAAGCTCCAAAAAAGGACAAAATTGCGTACTTAGTTAAATTTTGAGTTCTTTCCAATTTACATTTCGCAATAACTCCGTAACACTTCATTTTAGCAAAAAAGTACTTATGATAAATCTTGAGAGCTCACTTGCCTGCAAAATACATTTATCAATTTTTTTTATGACCAATGTAACGTAGTGACGGTAACTTTATAAAAAATACGAAAAAGTGATTTTTTTCAAGTTTAGTGCAGCACCGTTGTCCCTCCAATTTTTGTCACTATACTTGATTTTATGATATGGAATTAACATAATACAGATTCCACGAACATAATTCTGAGCTGAAGAGCAGTAGAAAGAAGTCGCAGATAAATGAAAGAAGGAAGTGCTGTTTTTAAAAAAAAAAATTCTAATAGTTCCATGAGACTCATTGACGTTTGCCAACACATAATTACGTTCATTTTGTATCTATACAGATTATTTTGTTTGAATAATACTTTTATAATTAGAAATAATAAACCAAAAAGTGTTGCTGCACTAAACTAGAAAAAAATATTTTTATCGTTTTTTGTAAATTGACCCCCACTCCGGTGCATTGATCGTAAAAAAATAAATGGAATATGTAGGTAATTAAATTCTCTACAAGATTGACTATGAGGCTTTTACGCTAAAATGATGTGTTATGGAGCTATTGCGATGTAAAGTGGAAAGAAACTCAAAATTTTGCTAAGTACGCAATTTTAACTTTTTTTGTCAGCATCATAACTCCGTTGCTATTAATCGTAAAAAATAACTTTTCATAAATAATTTTGTCCTCAACAAGTTGGCAAATAACTTTTTGTGCTAAAATGCACCAGAAAGAAGTTATAGGCAATAAACTGAAAAAAGTGCCGATTTTCGGTGGTTTTTACAAGATAGCGGAGGAAGCGGTGGAAGGGGGATTGTGGAAATTTGGATTTTTTACTAACCAACCAACCTATACAACATATCAAAAATTCAGAACTACCCGAACTTTTGTAGGATACCCCTCTTTTTCAACCTCCGTTTACTGGACTATAATTACAGTCGTCAAAAAATTGTACTAAGTTAAAAGTGGCGACTTGATCAATATTTAATTTTCATATAACTTCGTAACTATTAGAAATTGAGAAAAATGTTTCATATAAAATTTTATTGTTTATTTTTTATAGTCTATTTACTGACAGCCAAAATTTTGTTCGATCACTGTCATTGTCAGTTTTTCTTCGATTTTTCAATTATCTGGGAAACAGTTGAAGGTCAGACCTATGTTGATTAAGCTTTTTTTACTCAATTTGGTCAGTACTATATGTCTTTCAAATTTTTTACACTTTTTTTGAAACACCCTGTATATCTCCTTTACCACGGGATTGCAGGAGTTGAAAAATATAGGTGCGTTATTTTTAGTTGTATAATTAGATTAATTAAAAAAATTAGGTTAGATACCCCTTATTGGAAATGGAATCTATGACATCTTGCGCATTAAGTGAACTCTTTAACTTTTAAACCTCTGCATTCCATAGTTTGCACAGAAAAAAAATTTCTAAATTGTATTTAAATTAACGAAATAAATTTGTTATTTTTCAGCCTACTAATATGTTTCATTAAAATATCTAAATTGATTTAATTAAATTTTCTAAATTTAGTAAAATTAAATACAAAATTAGAAGAAATGATTACATTTATATCGTAATAAGTAATGAACTAAATATAAATTAAGAATTTAACTAAATATGCATTTATTTTCTATTTAATTACCTAATTCATTAGATGAATTACCGAAAATTGTAGGACAAAAATAATGAAGCCAAAATATAGGAAAATTAAATAAAATAAGTAATTAAAGTAACGATTTGTTTATTTAAATTAACGAATTTATAAAATATTTATTATCTATTTCGGATTAGTTAAAATGCTAAAGTAAGATTTGTAAATCATATTAAATTATTAGACATATTGCTTAATAAAATAACATCTAAATATAATTGGACAAAATTTCATATCTTTTTTTCTGTGTGGTAGGTATTCACTTAATTTCATCTATCATAATAACGACATGCAATTACTCATCAATTATTAGATATTTCCTCCTGCTTGGATACCTGCTGTGAAAATCAATCCTGCAGTTTCTCATCTTCAGAATAGCACAGAGTTGAAACCAGGACAAAGGCGATTTTACCCTCTGACATATCAAAGCTTACATCTCATCTTGCCTACATCTCGCGTGACATGCATGGAAAGGTTAGGATAGGACAGCACCAGCAGCAGCAGCAGCAGCAGCGAGACATCAGCCTCTACTAACCCTTTAAGCGCCCTGAGTGCCTCCTTACCAGCTAATCTGTCCTGCCGGGAAACTTAAATTCGGGTAACTTTGCCCATTAAATTTGTCCTAAACAGTTTGGGAAAACTTAACAGTGAATACGTATGTCGTGCGAGTGTGTATTAGCACCGAGCCAGAGGAACTTATTAGAACGTACGGTACGCAACGCGCAATACCAATATGTGAAAGGAGTTGCTTACTTCTGCTTCAATTTTAAAACTCCAGTGCTCCAACATAACAGTCGTAAATTTGTTGACTAGTAAAATTAATAAATTTGTTAAAAGGATTTATGATAGTATGATACAGTAATGTTTACATGTTACACTTATAACCATATAAAAAACGTATTTATTGTTTTCCACAATGGGGATTTTGCCGGTTTTTACTTTCCGTCACCTTTAGATAAAGAAGGTATTGTCTTTGGTCAAAAAATTCGATGGTGAGTTTTTAATGAATAAGCACGTTTTAGAGTCCCTACAATACGATTTTACTAGTTCTACGATGATGTCGGTATGTGTGTGTGTGTGTGTGTGTTTTCGTGTGTGTGTGTGTGTGTGTGTGTGTGTGTGTGTGTGTGTATGTGTGACAAATGTTTCTCCGACGATGACTCCAAAACTACAATTCTAAAAATTATGATTCTTTCGTATTCCTCTTCTTTACAACCATGTGAAGAGCTGATTAGATTTTGGTTATATTTGGTCAACAGGAAGTACCCTTATTTCTTAACAGTTTTTTTTTTTTAAATCGCAGTTAAATATCATTTTTCGACATTTTATGTGATTATCAATATGAAAGAATATTTTATTCTCCATACGGTTTGATTATACATTTTCCTCCATAATCGATATAGAATTATAGAGAGATTAAGTGAGATTAACTTTCAAAATTCAGTCAGCTTTACTAAAATTATAAAAACAGCAGATATATTCAAAAAATTCTAATTGACAGATGTCAGTGTCAAATGTAAAACCAAAGTGGAAAGTATAGGATAAGAAAGTGATATAAGTGACAGAGTGTCCCTCGCAAGTAACTTGCTTCAAGATTGGAACTTTCAATGTTTGTGTTACAATTTTACAGGATATATACAATCTTTTTCAAGGAACTTTTGGTATGGGATTTGTACAAGATTGAATTGACGGAAGGTTTTGTGCTGGCCACAACAGATTTTTTCATGATGATCTCGTTAAGAATATTATTGCACCGATATGTTTTTTAAATATTAATACTCCAGTAAAAGCTACATAGTTTTTGAGAAATATATATAATGTAGGTAATCTATGACAATGAATGCTGTGATGATTGTGGACAAGGCAAAAAAAGAATGTTGTTAAAGAGTGAAGTGAGTCAGCTGAGCTCTTACTCTTATCCCTTTTCTTATTGTTACTATTGTTTTCGGGTTTTTGCTAACCCTCTACGTGGGATACGCGTGATTTTATATATGTATGTATGTATGTATGTAATCTATAACAACCCAACAACAGAAATTATAGGGAAAGGAAGGTGAAACGTAAGGGGTATTTTTCGTTACGTTATCATAGGTAGTCTTGGGCTCCCACCCCTGATGTTCTAAACAAACTTGAAATAAAATCGTTTAATTTAATTTCACTTGTTTCTCTATCATCTCATTGTGCTTGTATCAACAAGTCACTAAAGTCAAAGTCAAACAAGTAAATTCGCGGTAAATTAAATCAAAAACAGAACATGTGCACAGATTTAAGCGCTGTAAAGATAACTATGTTGAGATTATGTTGCCAGAACATTATTAATTTGCATTATTACTTTTAATTTTATATATATTCAATAATAAAGAAACTAAATATGTAATTAAACATGAACTTAGTTTCATTCCAATATTCTTTTACATATCTGTTAATGTCTTACCATGATACAGTTTGTGCTTCAAATTTGGAGCCGACCCCAGTGGCGAAATGGTTACGTTATCGCTTCACGAGTCAAGGATCTCGGGTAAGGCATGGAAGTTGTGTGTATGTTTTTTATAATTTCATCTACATTAATGAAGTGTAAAAAATATGTATATGTACAAAAACTTTTATGAAAAACTGTCTCATCCCCATTAAATCACCGCTTATATACCAAATGTATAAAAAAATTGGAAATAGACATTAAAAATCAAGTTATTTCAAATTTCTTTATTGATACGTTGTGATCTATAAATTCTTCGTACTTTTGTTAACTTTACTTATTATGGTCGCAGCTCGCAGCTGTATTGCGAGCACAAGATATCATTTCACGTCATGCTTCAATTAACCAGCCAAAACATTGTTTTCGCGACATCCATTGTAACAGAGAAGAGACATTTTACGTTTTCACACTCCTCTCGTCGCAACTGTCATCACATATCTAAATAATGCTGCGCTGCCATCGCGTGTTTAAATAAAAATAAAATCTGAAATCATGGCGAAACTATGACGTATTACATATATGACGCACATAGGTTGTTGTCACGTTACGACTATAATATATTTGTGGGGACCTCAAATATGATAATATGTAATTTATAATTATACGTATTAATATGTTAAAACATAATTTATATTCCAAGTTTTTTCATTTTTCCACATTGTTTTTGATTTTCCAAGTGCGAAAATTTGACGTTTACATATTAGGCATCTATGTGAGAGCCCGTGAGGTGACGCCTGGTAAGCGCCCGCACGGTACAAATATGTCATCATTGCCGATATCTGCGATAAACCAGATTGTGGCACTCAGAAATGGGTAATATGCCGTGATGATATATTTATATTTTATTTATGTATATATTAGTACCTCCCCTACCCTAGGTAAGAGAGGTATAGAGATCGTGCATTGCACATAGAAATTTTAGTGAATAAGCACGTTTTGATATCCCCAGAATCCGATTTTAACATTTTTACATTGATGTCTGTAGGTATGTAAGTGTGTGTGTCCGTCCGTGTGTCCATGTGGATCGCTGTACACGATTACTCAAATATTATCAAACAGAAAATTTTGAAATTTGTATATTCATTCTATACCAATGTGGGAAGAGTTCATTAGTTTTTAGTGTATATCGGATAACCGGAATTATCACTTATACAACCTTTTAACAGTTTTTCTTGTAAAAAATACATTGAATAAAATTTTTCAGCAACTTTTACTAATAAAAATTGAATATAATGGTACAATCTTTAATTCTACGATAATAGCATTTAGTAAAAAACCACAGAATAAACATCTATACAGAAGTGACAGTCAGAGAAAGAAACGAAAATTAGAGAGAGAAACGAAAATTAGAGAGAGAAAGAGTATTTCGGCATATCTTCGTATCTTACGATTCTTTGTTCTTTTCATTATCTCGACGTAAACATTTTCCGTTAGGGGTCAATAATAAAAGTATATTGAGAAACACAAATTGATTTCTAGTGAAAACAAATATGTTATTTTTTCAACAAACGATAGGAAAAATCGTTATCATAAGGCAAATAATTATATTTCACGTATTCTGGAAGAGCTGTTGTCTCAGCTTGTCACGCCCATGTTTTTTAGGATTATGGCTAATTCAAGCAAACCAAACATGTCTTCTCACTTTTGACATAATATGTCATTTTGTGAACTGTTTGTGAATTTTAGAAGTGGTAAAATATCATGTAAAATGTATATTCATTTAATAAATATAGGTGTAAAATGTGGCTGAAGGCCTGTGGAAGAGAAGATTTAATGGAGAAGGATAATATGGGACATATTCATCGAGTTTGACGTTTGATTCCCACAAAGATATAGAAAATTCTGCATTGTAATAAATTTGTAAAATTCAGGTATTTGTTTAATAAAAATATAATTGTGATTATTTTATCTGATCTCTTTTTAATTCGTTAATAAAATTAAAATTTTAGTACTTTTATATTCTAATTTTTCTTTTACCATTTAAAACAATTTAAATTTCGCGCGTAAATTTGCCAACAAATTTAAAGTTCAAGGTCATGAACGTAAAATGGTGCCGGCAAAGAGTGTCGCTTCTGTATAAATGTATTCTGTGAAATAACTTTAAGTAACTTTAAATATAAAATTAAAAAATAAATTATTTTTGTACATCATCTTGCCTATTCGTCAAACAAAAACCTAATATTTTACTAACAATTTTGACATATTTAAACATGTATCACTGTCAGGAAGCAATTACATTAAAATTAATAATGAAACCGTGTTAAGGAGATTGTATTGATTCTATTGAAATTAAGGTTTCGTAAAAATAATATATTTTCCATCATACATAAATATTAGAAAAACAGGATGATCCGATTTAAATTTGCTATGTTTGCAGCACTATGAATTAAACAGCTGTCAATAAGCAAAATTTCAAATATTAGTTTATAACTACACATTAACGAAAAATTGACTCGAAATCGGGCCGGGCCGGGCCAAAGCTCGAAATTGGGTGCATCCGGCATTCCTCATGTTGATTTTTATATTAAAGCGAAATGTTTAACTTTTTTCGTGTCATACTTGAAAAAAACCTCTACATTCTTATAACTTTCAACATTAGTTAAGTAGTTAAAAAAGAGACCCTTATAGTGTAAGTTTGTTATAAAAATTACAGACCTACGTGTATTTAACACTTTGTTTACCAAAGCCGTTCGAAAATTTAAACAACTTATTCACAAATCTTATATAAAAAAATATAATTTACATAAGGATTTTTTATCTAACTTTGTTTCTGCTCAAAAATAGGACAAAAAATCATTATGGTGAACAAAAATCACTTTTATTTAAGTATACGAGTAATAACAATAATAATAGCAACATTAGAATATGATTATTATGCTTTAATGAATAACCTTGAATTCTAGAAGTAAAAAAACCGACCCCGGTGGTGTAGTGGGTAACGTAGCCGGCTCACGACCCAAAGGTTCCGGGTTCGAATCCCGGGTAAGGTATGGCTGTTACTTGTGTGCGTCTTTATCATTTTCACCCCCATCAATGCAACGAATAAATTATAAAAGTTATAATAAAATGTACGAAATCTGTTTCATTCCCACGATATCACCGCTTATATACAATAATGTAATAAAAAGCGAGTAACAATAAATAAATAATAAATAAAAAATAATAAGTAAAATAATACATTTTTATTTATTAATATGTGAAGTTTGTTGTTATTAAATTATTTTGATCCTTTTTAACTTCATCCATTTTTATTAAAATATTAAGGAAACTGTGTATTTGATTGAACTATAAGATTTTTCGGGCCGGTCCGAAAAGCTCGAATATTCGGGGTGGGCCAAAATCAAAAGTCCGACGCCTCGATTTTTGAAAATGATTAGCCCGATTCGGCCCGATAAAAAATATCTTCGGCCCGGCTCGATGATCGACTCGAAATCGAGGCGGGCTTCGGGCCGGGCCGGGCCAAAGCTCGAAATCGAGTGCATCTCTATTTTGTAATGGGGTCCTCCACTAATTATGGAGTTTCATCTTAACTGAGCGATACGTAGATTTAGAAATCTTTTTTGTTATTCCTTAAGCCGTAATAATATTGTGACGTAGATATAGAGACAATTTTGTTGTCAAACAGGGGAGCTTCGCTATTAAGTGGAGTTACATAAATTGGTCTTTTTCAGTACTTATAAAAGTAATATATGTTAAAATAACTCATGTTGGTAATAATATGGATGTTGCAAGAATTTTTATATGACTTTGAAGCATTAAATTTTAAATGATATTAATCTTTAAAGAGCCTCAAATTAGAAAATATCACGAAATGTCCATTAGATATTTACAATTAAAATTTAAAATTTACGTTATATATTGAAAAAGTCACGTGATCTGAAACAGAATGTGACGTCAGAGTACAGAGAGTTTAACATGTGACAAACAGACAAACTATCGCCTACTTAAATTTATATAATTAACGTAAACTGTTTTCTTATTGTTTATGAATGATGTGATGTATGTAATGTACTCCGACGTCACACAAGTGGGGGGGGGGGTTGTTTTTCATGACTCTTTCTGCTGCCAATCTTTATATTTACTACGAAAAATATTGCACAAACTTTCATTTAAAATGTGCGTAGATGGTAAGCAATTTAATGAAATAATTAATAAAAAAACAAAGTATATTACAGCCTAAATCTGAGTATCACTGGTAGCTACCTACATCATTAACCAAATCTCACTTTCATACAAACACAACAATATATTATTTGTAACTCTTGTTAGCAATTAATGAAATAATTATTTAAAAAAAAAAAACTAAGTATATTATATTATAGTCCAAGTTTTGAGTATCACTGGTAGCTGCCTATATCATTCAACTTATCTCACTCTCATGCAAACGCAACAATATTACATGGGAAATCAGTTTTTCCATGCGCAAAATATCCCATTTAATTGTAGACAAAAATGTTTCAAATATATGTTGTAGAGAATTAAATTCTACACCTGAATCACGAATCAGTTTTTATTTTGCATATTTAATAAGCTGTAAAGTCCAATTTGAAATTTTATAAATATTGGTCGTTGTAGTGATAGCCACGAATTTAAACAAAATTGCAAAAAAATGCATATCGTTTGATTGTCAGAAATTAATTTATTATTAATTATATTGTAAACCTATGTCCCTAAATATATTTTGTTTTCATAATCTACATCTAAATCACTGTTCATATATTATTTATTTTAATTTTGTAACTTGCAAAGTGCTATTGCCTTCTAAATCGGCGTATTACCGCAAAACACCCCATCGATCTAAGGTTTCGAAGTGTTTCTATTGTATTATGTCTTATCAGTCGGCATGTTTTCAAAGCTCTTGTGATAAAATAACTGATTATGAATTAGTGGAAATGAAAATGAGAAACCCTAACATTTATACTTGAGCGAGATTCGAACCAGGGACCTTTGGACTGCCAACGCTACCAAGGTCTTCTAATATGATTATTAAAATTCCTTGTATTTTTTGACAAAGTTGCTTGCTAATATGATATGTACTATGTAGAAATAATAGGCCACTTGTATTTATTATAAACGAATTCAAATAACTGATTTTAGAGTAAGTTCCGTTTTATCACTCATATGGTTTATTTTCCTCGGCCTTACGGCCTTGGCAACTAAATTCCATATTCGTAATAAAAAGTAGAACTTCAGTACCTTGATACATAAATAACTATTTTCTGTCGGTAGTTAAAACACTTTCTTTACACTGCCTCATTTAGTTTTTAATTAAAACTTTTTAACCCTATTTTTTGTCGTATTAAACTATTAGTAATTAATATTTTTCCAACATTCATTAAACAATTTTTTTTACAAAAACACGCAATAAAAACGATATAAAAGTGTTTAACATCAAAAAGATTGTTAGTAAATTATACCGTAACTCAATAAAAACTAATTTGAACTTAGGTCCAACAGAATTTTTGTATCAAAAATTTAATCCCCCAAAAAAGGCGTCGAACATTCATTATCATCCACTCTTTAAACTGAAACGACCAGCGTTAATTAATTGCCCAATTAAAATCACTAAATTCCAATTAAAAGCCAGAGAACGAGTTCTTTTTGCACGTTAAACAAAAAACAGAGCAACACAGTCAAACAATAAGTATTACACGCTAGAGCTCAACTCCTAACCTTACTTTGCGGATTCGTCAGAGTTTTACCGCTTAAAGCCATTCATTTAACCGGAGTGGATAGATTTTCGCTGATTAGTATGCATGGAATTGTGGAGCACATTGATTGGAACATATCCAAAGAGATGAGGAATATTGACGATGACGACTGGAGGAAAACGGCAGTCAGAGAAATGTCAGCCTAACAACGGCACGTACACGTCTAATTTCATTATTTAAAATGGCTTCGTTCTACATTTGTGAAACTTACAAGAAGTATAGTATGTCAAAAAATCTAAGGTTATGGCTTTGATTGACTTCCTAATGTGGATTAGTTGACCTTATTCCAACAGGTGTAGCAGTAAGCAATACCTGCTATTTAGAGCCGGAATATTCTATATTTCAGCTTAAACTTTGAAATGCACTTTAATTGGTCGATGTTGTGATACTATTTTCCTCCAGATTATTGGATATTGAATATTATAAAATAATGCATAGGGCTTGAAAATGAACTTCCAATATCATATTGTTGAATTCGCAGTATTACCTCTTTTTACATCCTGCTACCCTTGTTAAGGAAGGTACTCGTATAGGGATCGTGTTAAAAATCATATATCGAGATTTTAGTAAATGACCACGTTTTAAGGTCCCTAGAATCCAATTTTCACATTTTCACGATGATGTCTGTATGTGTGTGTGTGTGTGTGTGTATGAATTTTGTCTTCGCTCTAACTCAAGTACTATCATTCAAAAAATTCTGAAACCTTGTATTTCTACCCTATTCTAATATGAAAAGAAATCATTAGATTTTGGTGTAAATCGAATAAACGGAAATGGCACTTTACTTGAAGCTCATAATGGTTTTTCTTCAAAAAATACCATTAAATGCTATTTTTTCGCATTTTATGTCATTATGAAAATTAAAGATTATTGAATTTTCTACAGGTATACATTAATACTTTTTCTATATATTTTACAGATAAAAATCTTTTTTTTTTAATCCCGAAGCCTAAGATAAACACAATTCCTTTGTTACACAGTTCCTTTTTCAAATAAATGTAATTGACAGGTAAAGGTCATTCCCAAAAAACTAATCACTTCAAATTAATAATAGTGACACATTAAATAATAAAGAAAATCGTAAATAAAGCAATAGTTATATGCAATGGAATGTAATATAGTTTGCAGCATTGTTAAATACGTAGGTATGTATTTAAATTAATACAAATTATATAATGGAAGGTTTTTATTGGCCACATCAGATTTTTATTTATTGTTCTCATATATAGTGTTCTAGTGTAATATTATATTAAGACTATTGGCGTTTTCTTTAAGTCGATGGGGTTAATCTGATTTGTATGTATACTCAGTACGATCAGTCAGAGCGAGCGATCCGATCCCAGTACATGTGCAGGGTTAGTAAAGATTGTGATCCCATATTTAAAATCATATATAAAATTATGTACGACTACATAAATAAACGATATTTTCTTATTTTCAAAAAAATTTGAACGCCAAAATCATACAGATCTGGTACGAACTTCGATAATCGGATTCGGATGTGGTGTCATCGAACAGATCTGTCGGAAACCTCCGACTGACTTTCCGAAAACGCCTTATGTATAAGTTGTTGCTCTGCCAGAAATCGAAAATGGGCATATGAATCAAAATCCTTACAATTAAGAACAAGAAATACTACTTTATTAAAAGAAAAATTAATAGTCTACGTCACAAGAATTCCACCGCGAACTTTATTTATGGAAATTATGAATGAAAAGTTTTATATTTTCTAAAAAAAATACGTTAATATGTTTAGAATTAGTTTATATCATAATTAATAGAAAAAAATAACATTTATTTTTTTCGCAACTGCCCTATTGAAATCAAACATTCGAATTACAAAAGAATTTGGATTAAAATGTGCACGCTTTAATGAGTTTCTACTGTATCTATAATTTAATTTCTTTGTAGTATAAACCTTTGTTCTCTATATTGTTTGAAAATTCTCTGTGCACAGTTTTTGTTCATTTTCTTGTAACTTCAATTTCAGATTTCAATACAGAGAAAATTACAGCTAGTACCGTCTCATGTCTTCTATTTATGCTAGGTTGTGTGAATGTCAGTAAAAAATTTGTCGCGAACTTGGCATACTGGGATCCTTGCGTGAGCGCAGACAGAGATCACGTTACCCGGCGGGACATTTAGATGGATTACGTTAATAAAACTGTCTCTCTCTCCGTACTGATAGTGTTACATTTTCCCGTCTATCAAGCTTTTCAATCTGATATACAGATAGCGTTTCGCTTGTAATGGCGCAGTCAACTATGCTGAGGGTTTAACAAATGTTGAGCGCACGAAAAAGATTCACACATGAAAATGGAGTTTGTAAAACTTAACAGCTATCTATTTTCATGTAGAAATTCAATTTTGTTATTTTGCGTGATATAGTAATAGTTGTCAATCGTTCAGGATTAATCATGTTGTAGATGTATTCGCGGGTGAAGAAGGGGAGGAGCTTAGCGTGTGACGTAACAATATGGCCGGTTTAAGGTAGATGTTTCGTTTCCCGCAACTGTCTAATCTTATACACTGCGGAGTTTGAAATGCAAAGTATTATTAATATTATAGTTAATATTAAATAAAAATAATGTTTCTAGTATGAATAACATTTTGAATTTTGCGAAATGGTCCATTTCATCTAAAAATTATGTTCAGCATTCTCTCGAATTTTGAATTTACATGATTCGAGTCTTTGTTTTCTTGAATCTACATAGTACTGCATTATTACAGTCTTTGGTAGATTAATGTAGAGATAAGTATTATTATTTTATTGGCATCTTTGTGCAGGCAGGTCTACAAGTTTAGATTTCATTAAGAAGTATTTTAATAAAGACACTAAGTAATTATTATCTTGTAGTTATACCCGGCAAAATATAATCTTGCTTTACAAAATGCAAGAAGCACGCATATTTTAACTCGGTTCCTTTCCCATTTTGAAAAGATGAATTCATAACTTTCGTCTACCAACTATTTCAAATTGGCAAATTTCTCCAATAAATTTTTCCATAGAATTTAGGTTCTTGTTTTCGGGAAATTATGGAAATTAATTATTTCTGGATTTCTTCGTGCTAATGACGTACATAGGTTAAACGCAACAAAAACAAGTTTTAGATTTTGTTATTATACTTTATTTCACGTAAGAATAGCGTTGGTTTAGTTAGGGATATATAAATTCTACACTTTGATTGGTCAGAATATAAACCTATTTCACAGAAACGAAACAAATATTACCTGTAAGTTGTCAAATAAAATCTACAGAATTAAGTGATGTTTAACCATATTTTGTTGCAATTTTTGATTTTGATATTTTTACAGATAAATATATTTATTATTGACAAAGCTTGGTTTTACAAATTTAAATTATTTATTTAATGCATGTAAAAACGGTCGGCTCTTAAGAGCAATCTACTATTTTCTTACGTAAAATGAAGTATAGCCACAGATTATCTATACTACCGTATACCAGTGGCGTAGCCAGGATTTTCAAATGGGGTGGGATATTGAATATACGGGGGGAGAGGGAAGTTGTATAGAAAGAAAATAACTACTAACACATATTGTACTCTATCTTCGATAGTCACAATTTTGCGTCAAACTTATACATTTTATTAAACAGATCACTTATTCATTAAAATAAAATATGTATTAATATTATTAATGGGGAGGGTTTAAACCCGAAAACCCTCCCCTTGGCTACGCCACTGCCGTATACAGATGCGACACTCGGCGATTTCGTTGGGGCAAATTTTCAACTGCGCAGGTTGTTTGCCCATGCCATATTTCGTTAATAAAATGGCGTGTTCTTAGTTTTTTTTCAAAATTTTGAAATTGTAGCCATACAATTTAATATCATTAAAAATATTGTAAAGTAAATTAAAGAAATTGAATTTACCCATCCTTGATAGGAATGTTTATAAACAAGAACTTTAATACAATAAAAGCAAAAAACTATTATTATTATTATAACAAATAATAAGAAATGGCTTAATTGATTCTTAGTTTTTACCTCCCGCTATCCTAGGTAAGGGAGGTATAGGGATCGTGCTAAAAATCGGATATAGAGATTTTAGTGAATAAGCACGTTTTGATGTCCCCAGAATTCGATTTTAACATTTTTACAATGATGTCTGTAGGTATGTATGTGTGTGTGTCTATGTGTCTGTGTGTGTGTGTGGATCTTGTGGACACGATTACTCAAATACTATCAATCAGAAAAAAATGAAATTTTGTATATCCATTCTATACTAATGTGGGAAGAGCTCATTAGTTTTTAGTGTATATCGGATAACCGAAAGTATCATTTATACAAGCATTTAACAGTTTTTCTTGTAAAAAATTCATTGAATATAATTTTTTAGCAACTTTTACTAATACAAATTGAATATAATGGCACAATCTTCAATTCTACGATAATAGCATTTAGTAAATAAGTTGAAATAACTTTATATTATATTATAAAATAATTTATTTTTGTACATCACTTTGCCTCTGCGTCAAACAAAAACAATACTTTAATAACAAATTTGACATATTTAAACAAATGTCACTGTCACGAAGCAATTTTCATTAAAATTAATAATGAAACTGTGTTAAGAAGAATTTAATAGTTTAAATATGATTCTAATGAAATTAAGGTTTGTAAAAATAATATATTTTCCATTATACATAAATATTAGATATACAGGATAATTCGATTTAAGTTTGATGTTTGTAGCATTATATATCAAACAACTCTCAATAAGAACGTGATTTCAAAGTGTCAAATAATAGTTTGCAACTACACATTTACGAAATGGATAATGTACGGCGAAGAATTTACACAGATTGCGTTTTAGAGCATAAGGAAGTTGGTGATGATTTTGACAATAATGTGTGTGTGACGATTTATCCTTAAAATATATTAATGACCCAAAACTTCGCATAGTTGGTAGGTATTTAATACTCTTATATAATTTGAAACAACATATTAGATTAATAATAAAATATAATCCAAAATTTCGTATTACAAAATTTTCAATTTATTGGAACAAGAAAGTAGATTTTGTTTACAAACGATCAATCGGAAGTGAAACTTTACCTAAAGCTCATTACTATTTTAAACATGCAATTGGCGGGAGGTCACGTGCTGGCCACATCAGATTTTTTTTTATGTTATGTTGTCATTTAATGCATAGTGTAGCAGATGATTTTTACATATTATTATAAATAATAGGTATTGTATTATTTAATTTTTTGTTTTTATATTAGTAATATATTTAAATAAAATGATATTTACTGACTATTTAGTAAAAAAAAAAAAAACATTGAAAAATAGAAACTTCTTTATACGGTTTTGAACTCGCGACCTCACATAGATTCGGTGTCTGCCCTAACCCTCGCTCTAACCAACTCGACTACAAGCCAAGCTGTACTGCCCTCATATTTGTAGTATTTTGAGATAGTAAATTATTTCATTTAAAACATGGCCGCCAATAAAAATTTTTGGAGACACTACCTTCAAAGGTACCGACAGAGAGTGTCGCATCTGGTTACGATAGTATAGGTAATCTGTGGTATAGCCTACAAATTTCACTCCACTCGTGATTTATTTGTTAAATAAGTAGCAGAAACGATGCGTTCGCCGCTACCTCGGCTACGACTTACTACCATGCACTAGTTCATATTTTCGCCGCTAGACGTCATATTGCTCTATTTCACTAGCGAATACTGCTAATAATTTCTGAACTAGTGAAGTTAACAAATTTGTAAAAATTACTTAAGAGTTTTTAATACGTCACAAGTCTGTTATAGACCGTTATAGACAGCACAAGAGGTGCTAATTCCATTTTCCATTTTATTCGTATGGAATAGTTATTGCAAAGAGATGAGATATGTATTACTCCCTTTATCCTCCCCATAGATCCGTCACTGATTCATAGAGTCGGAAATTTCCAAAAATTACTAGTAGTTTGATCATTGACCATATAATGTTGTAAAGAATTATATAGTCAGTGGTTTGATATTCTGATATTCATAGAAGCTTTCTGACTCGTTACAAATCAGATGACATTGGCAATTGTCAGAATAATATCCAACTCAGAAAGAAATCTTTAGTTTGACATGTACACTGTGTTTCATATAATAATAAAAGTATAAGTAATTAATTGTAGATGTCAGATAGTGATAGTAGCATATCTAGTGATTATTATTATAATGGTGATGAATTTGAAATGATATTCAAGCAGAGAATTCTATTATTGATTTTTAAAAGTTGTCATTATGCTTTTTGTCCAATTAGTTAATTTGCAATCAGTTTGAAGCTGATACCTCTATATGTACATATAGCAAAATAAAATATTATGTCAATTGCTATTGGTAGCAAAACCTAGCATGCTTTTTTTCTACAATCGAAAGCGAAATAGATATTTTATAAAAAAAAAGAAAATAGAAAATAAATACCTACCTTACTTCCTTGAGACTTCTTCTTTCTTTTAAAATCTAATATGCGTTGCTGGGATAACGTGTCACTATTATATAAATTTTATTTTCTACGCAATATGTTATTATATAAAGCAAATATTTGTTTAATTACCCATTGCAATTTCCCGAAATCACCCTAGATAAAAATTTAATTTAGCACAAGGTTTAGTACAAAATTTAATATACATATTCCACATAATCAATAAAACATTATTATTTCAATCTGAGTATAATTCCAAATTAATTATTATTAATAAATAAATAATAAATATTTTTCACAGCATATTACCCATTTTTAGATGTGCCAATCTACTTTATCACAGATATTGGTAATGATGTTGACATATTTGTACCTACCGTGCGGCGTGCGGGCGCTTATTAATTATTCTTATTATTATTATTACACAGATTAATTTCTCCTAATATTGAATGTAAAAAATTTGCACAAAGTAAAAAGTTTTATTATTATATCTCATAAAATATGATTATGTCTCATGGTTGAGTGTATCTTAATTGTTCTTGAAATAGTATTATTGTTTTTTACATTTATTGAGTTTTAAAATTCTATCACAAATAAAATATTGTACGATACACATGCCTAAAGTCTTTAGTCGCTCACGAGTGTTTTAATTCTAACCCATTCGAGACTGCAGACTAGCTTTACGTACTTGTATCGTAAATAATTATTTATTATTATATAGTTTTCTTTGATATTATTGTCAGATTGTGACTGCATATTGTTACGAAATGAAATACGATTTGTATATATAGAGACATCTAACGGTGGATCTCGAAAACTAAAACCATAAAGAAAAGGTTGTGATTTCAGCTAACATACAGTTTTCTTTATTTTTTAGAGATAAAATTTTATTTAACACTGATAATAATTATTAATATAAGTACAATATAATAATCGTAAGATAAAATTAAATGTAATCTTATCATAGTCTTATTTTAGCTTAGCAAAATATAATCTCATATGGAATTTAATAGATAATCTATTACAATATATTTTAAAAATGTAATAACGACTGGTAGTATTTACTTTTCATCAGGAGTGATTATGACTAAAATAACAAATTCAATTGTTTTTCAAACATACCAATTTTTACATAGTATGCATGGTAATTAGATAGTTATGGTGATTAATATTTTAAGTAAAGACTACCAGTCTTCAGGCCTACTCTGTACTCAGTGGTTAATTTTTAACAACTGGTTAAAATTTTTATCCAATACATATTGATTTAACAATTAAAAATACATTTTTTTTTGTTATATATCAACATACTTGATTGGTTAACAAATTAACTACTGAGTTACAGAATAGGCCCTCTTATGTTTAACAATAAAATAAAATGACTAGATATACAACAATTTCGTAATTTATGGCACTTATATTCGAAATACATAGAATTGTGTAATTAATAATAAATTAATAGTTCTAATTTTAGTATCTTTGGTCCTTCCTTCCTTCTTTCGTGCTTATTTAAACATTGGTACTCTTGACTCTGAAATATAACATAAAATATATTAAATATTAAAACATCATAATTAATATTGAGTAAGCTCTAAATGCTAGCGCACACCAACGCGGGTAAGCGTTTATGTTTATAAGATTTACGTATTCATTATGGTGCAGATACACTCTAAGAAATTTTGCCCTGTAAAACCAATCCGGTACCTAAGTAGTAAAATACATATATTCAATATTAAAATTTGTCAAATTTCGTATATTGTAAATAATACGTATAATATGGTTAAATTTGTACATTGTTAAATAATGTAATATGTAATTTATAACGGTCATACTACTTAGTATATATATATATATATATATTTAAAGAAATTGAATATAACACAATGCTATATTGTTCTTATTGGCTGTGTCCGATGTTGCATTTTGGTATTTAGTATTTAGGTCTTCTTCACATAAATATAACTCGGAATCGCACACTAATGACACCTATGACATCCATTGGTTTGTACAAAACTGAATTATACAATTCGATTTAATCTGATGCTTCAGATTAAATGTTAATATTATATTTTATAAAATAGAAGCTAAGAAGTTTTGACAATAAATTTGACGTTTTGAACAAATTTTGGCAACGAACATGATTTGTTTAATTATTACATGTCAATTTCAAGGCATAGTGTGCTCCTGCAAAACCCTGAAATCTAATTCTAATTCTAATCTAAAATATAGGATTTAGATATTAAGGTGATAAAAGTGCAACATCGGACACAGCCATTGAAAGAAATTTAAAATCGCAAAGTGGTATATTTGATGTAGTTTCTTGTGATACGTACACACCGATTAGTATTTAATAAATAACTTTAAATATGCGTTCAACAAAGACAATACTTTAAAAACAATTTTGACATATTGAAACAAATGTCACTGTCAGGAAGCAATTACATTAAAATTAATAATGAAACCGTGTTAAGGAGAATACAGTAGTAAAATATTTATATCTAAGGAAATTAAGGTTTGTAAAAATAATATATTTTTCATCATACATAAATATTATATGTCCTATTGGTTTGCTCCAATGTCTTCCAGTCGGAAAAGACTTTGTGTAAAGATACGAGTACTATTTTGAATTTTTGTCAAGTTTTTCTATTAGTTTTATCAATATTTGTGAAATTTATTTTATGTATGATATATTTGTTAAATGTAAAATAAAGTTTGTGATGAATGAATATAAAAATATAAGAATATAATGATTGCTTCATTAATACTGCGTGGTTAAATACCAGTGATCTCTACAGGCGTATTCCATTTACCACTGGGATCAGATCTAACTTACACTTTTGAATCAGTTCATTTATTTTGTCATTTCATTTGCACGGATCAGTTTGCCCCCACCACGATATTTACTGATCCTGCTTAGTACGAAGTAATCCTCAAAATACTTGGTGCAGTTTGCTCAGTTACGGATCAGTTTGGGTCAGTTTAATAAAATTGTGAGTAATTTAAATTCAATTTCTGAACATGGATACATTACAAGTATATAATGCAGAAAATAATACAAAGTACACATTAAAATAAAAATAGATACCACAACTGTATTTTTAATGAAGACTAAAACGCCAAAAAGCATTATTTTGTTTTTTTACACACGTAAGCATAACTCCTCAGTAGGTACATGATAGACTTCATTTAATTTTTTTATGCTGTTCTTCCTTTATAAATTACAAATTTATAAAATATGTTGACTATTTTATATGTACATATTTTATTTAGAATGAGTTTTAAGTTTTTTTTATAAAATATAATTTCTTTATTATTATTTACAAATATTGACAGTAACCGTATGGTGGTTGTTCCATTTGCACATCTGAACCACTATTAAGTGATCTGAACTATCTGAACTGAACAAATTGAACTAATCTGAAAGCTTAGCAAATGGAATACTACTTATAACATATGTTATAGAGATCACTGTTAAATACCCAGCGGAAGGTTATGGGCTGGCAACATCAGATTTTTAATTATTTTTTTTTTATAGTATTTTTAAATTCAAAAATTCCCTAATTTTCTTTTTTTAAAATTCGGCTTCTTATGAAAGAAAAAAAAATGGCAAATATTTGGTATCCACCGTATCCCGCGAAGCGAAGAGTAGAGAACAAATGGCATTATATCGTGCTTTCTCTCTCAGTAGCTGCTGTCTAACTGCTGTTAGCAGAGGTTCTAAAATATTTGTCAGTGCTGTGCGGCTAAGGTTATATCACTTTATATTTAAAATTTTCATTTTGTTCTTATTTTCTTTTCTTTTTACATATCTTATATTTATGTATATTGTAGTTATAGTTTATTAGTTATTACGTATTTGTAAAAATAAAAGCGTGTAGCCGCATAACCACCATAACCAAATATTCTAGTGGAACAGTCTGGCAGTCACTGGTTTTATGATGGGAACGCCTCCTTACAGTGTCGGTCAATAAAAAAGAGCCGGGTTCGGTAGCGTCATCAAGCTCGGAAAAATCCGCGCGTTTTGAAAGTGTGTAATATATTTTAGCATTTATAAAAAAAGTGCTAAAACATATAGAAAAGAAATAAATATGTATATAATTTATATAAAAATTGGTATGAGTGGAATCTCCTATTGTTGCTAAATTACGTATTTATTAATGTCATTTTGTATATTTGATGAGCATTTGCACCGCTGATATACATATAATTTTTAACTACTGGTTAAATATCGTAACGAAACGAAATGTCAAATGAGTTGTTAAATATTAATGTCAAATGAGTTGTTAAATATTACTGGATACGCACTTTTTTCTTAACCTAAGGGTCGGTTTTTCAATCGCTAGTTAAAATTTTAACTTCTAGTTAAGTAAACAATATTGTTAACAGCAATGACAAATCTGTCACTAGACAATTTATTTCGTACAAATTTTTAACTCTTAGTTAAAATTTTAACGAGACATTGAAAAACCGACCCTAAGCAGTGTAACTGGCCACGGGCCATCAGTATTTTTATAGTCTGAATTTGCCGAATTTATATCAATAACAATAAAATCTTACCCATATATTTATGACAAAAGTAAAGTTGATTATCGGGATGCTTTAGAAAAAGAAAAATTTTAACATGACGTGACCGTTAAAAATGAACAAGTTACCTGAGCCTGAGACCCGATAATTTTAGTAAAAGTGTGATAGCTAAGAAAATATTAATAGAAATAGAAAAATGACATTGATACTTCTGTGACGTTATCTGAGTGAAGTAGGCAATTGAAAATCATTTCTACAAATTGTCGTGCTTACAATATAAAATACCTTAATATTATTCGAAATAAAATTCTTACTCCTTGGCATTAGATTCAACGGAATTTGTGATGGCTGCATGGAGTAACTCTTTCTCCTCCGGTTTTGAGATTCCGTTGACTTTCAAGCTCGTTGTACTAGTCACAGAAAGCTTGCCAGATAAAGATGTGTTCTGAGTTTGAGATCCCTCTCTCACCACTGAGTATCCCAGTTTTTTCCTAATTGCTTTCCACACGGTATCCTTCAGGACAAATATAAAAAATATCCACAGTCCTTGCAGAACGTTCAGAGTGTCCAAGGCAACCCACACCCATGCATCTCCATGAAAATAAGTGGAGACTAATTCGAAAATCCAAGACACGCCCATTACGACGAAGAGTTTTAAATTCATTATAAGTCTGAAACGATATACATCATGAGTAGGTACAAAATGAAATTATTTTAATAATATAATATTATAATTCATTATAATAAATTTATTTACATGTTCAATAAACTACAAACCTACAAAAATATCTAGCTATAGTTTATGTATTCTTTTCATAATCTAAATAATCATTATCATATCACATTCACAACCCTTGTGGGCCAAGACCTCATACTTTAAAAATAAAGTACCTAGGTTGTTTATAAATTTAGTTCTTAGGTGCTTAGTACAATAAATAAGCAATGTAATAATAGACAAATGTGGAAGAAATGAATAACACTACTGAGTTATCATAGTTCATTTATAAACTAAGGGGAATAAATTCAAAATTTCATTAGTACAATCTATTGTATGGTCAATACTCAGCCATGTTTTCATCAAAACAAATATTTTTTTCATTTTAACATTTACAACTCTATTCACGAAAAAGTTTAAGCTAATCCTCATTTTTGGATTAGCGAATTCTACTCTAATTTTAACTGTTTATATCTTAAAATATAGTCTAATCTATTCCTAGAATCTACCTTTTTGATAATATTATGAAGATTAAATTTTAAATACCGGAATGGAATAGAATTCACTAATCCAAAAATAAGAATTAGCTTAAACTCTTTTGAGAATCGGGCTGTTAGTCACTATCCCATAACCTCTTTTATTCAAAAACAGGCAGCTCTTACAAAAAGTTGGCGAGTAATATCTTATTAATTTGACTGATAGTTCAATAATTTAAATTTATTGTATAATATTTCATAACGAGAATCGAAAGTGAGAAATATCTTGCGAGTTAGACAACCGAAAGTTTGACGAACGAGGTGTAACCGAGTGAAACATCACCACAAAATAGTATATTGTGTTATTAGGAGTAAAAGTGATTCTTTGTGTGGCGAGCATGTAAGTTTGAACGACGAGCAGTAGCGAGTCGGACAATTACATGCGAGGCACACACTTACACTTTTACTCCGAATGACACATTATATTTTTTCTTCAAACATACGTATTTAAATAAAATAATTACAACTTGACGTTACAATAATTATAAATATTTTACGTAAAGGACGTTTGATGGTTTCAATTGCTCTGTTGCTATGGAAGCTTTCGTATTTGTTCACTTTTTGTTATAAACATTCAAGTGAAAATTTTCACGTTTTGACGTTTAAATAAAAACTATGCAATTTTATATTCTCCTTATGTGCAATTATATACCCAAATCATTGAAGCAGCCAATGCACGTCATTAATAAAAATTGAATAAAAGTAACTAGATGTGTTACGTCATGTACTGGTATGTTTACATACGTTTTAGAATCTTTATGAAAAGAGTTATACAGATTGCAATCTGTATTATCGACATGATCATGAACTGTCACATCTACAAAATAAGTACTATATTTTCGTCACTGTCCATTTCTTTTTAAATTATTTTATAATACCTTATTTATACTTATGTATGCCATATAAAGGCAATAAATAAAAGTGAGCCGAATTTCAAAGAAATATACCGAATTCTTCTGATTGATTAGAAGTGCTACCTTTGGCAGATTCACAGCATTTTTGTTTGCGTTAACGGTCACGTTGCGTCGTTGCGTTGCGTTTTAACATTACTTTATTATAAATATGCCTTTACAACGCACAAAAATGTTTCAAACACGATACAAATAATTTTCAAATAATAACTTTGACAGTATGAACATACAAATTATCAACATTGCCAACTATAGCAACAATTAAACGAATAATATGATGTTGATGTACATTATTTATATATTATTCATGTCATATACGATAAGTAATGAACTCTACTATTAATCTTAATAATAATTATATAAGGCCCATACACTTTTTAATGGTTAAAAATTATTGAAATTTTATTTCATTTTACACTATTAGTGATTTTAATGCATTAAGGTTTTTAGACTAAGTGATGACGTGCATTGGCTGCTTGAATGATTTGGGTATATCAGAATTTGAAGCATTGCCATGTACGACCCTTGAAGTTGTTCAATTGGATGGAAGTTCAACAATATTGCTGAAGGATATAATATGTCGAGGAATCGATGAAAAACAATATGAACTTTTATTATCACTTTAATTCTAAGTATTCTTACCATAATTACCAATATGTAAGTCTGCTATTTTTTAATATGTTATTTCGTTAAATATAAACTGTTTACAGTAAAATTTTGAAAGAAGTCCGATCAAGGCCATCTACGAATTGTATCTATGAATTAAAATTTTATGCTGTCAAATATAGTAGTGTCGTTTACATAGTTTTTATGAGGTACACAAGATATTATGTACCCTCATAAAAACTACGTAAAAGACACTACTAAATTTGACAGCACAAAATCTTAATTCACAGATACAATTCGTAGATGGCCTTGATCGGACTTCTTTCAAAAATTTTACTATATATTTCAATTTGTAGATTATCAATTTAAATTTGACAGCGGTTGGAGGTTTTTAGTAACTTTATTCTTAGGTTATCTAGTGTATAGTGCAACTTGAGGCGACATGATAGGTTTCTATTTTACAAGTTACTTATTATTCACTCATTTTATATAGTTGCTATGGATATTTATTTAATTCATTTCTACCTTGTGAATCAAGTCACAAAAATGCCATTTTTATGACGTTTGAGGAAAAATAGTATTTTCGAAAATTTTATATGAAATGACAATACCAAAGTACAGTCGTCGAACGGGTAAAGCTAGAATAACGATTAGCTACACATGTACCAGTATTTTTTCACATTTACTTCGGAGACATGCGGTACGTAGGGAGCCGGTAACCTGCCTCGCATCGTACATGTAACAGGCTCCGCCCACTGCCCACCCGATCTTCACACCGCACCTAACAGCGCACTTTTCTGAACATGTCTCGGGTACTTTTCTCCGACAAATATCGAAAATCTGCTAACGTTTAAAACTTAACTATACATACAAAGATAAAAAAAATAATTGAAATCATCCCCTATTATACCGCCTTGAGGGATGATTTTTCAAAAACGCTAAAACACTCTTTGTTTCTTACCAAAAGCATAAATAAGAATTTTTATATTCCTAACTTGAGAAATGATAGGTTCTTAATACAAACGTTCATCCCCTATTTCACCCCTTCAAATTTTATTTTCGCGACAAAAGGTACCTATGTCTTTCTTAGTGTTGCCACAAGACCAAGACCGTCTCGTCTTGGTCTTGTCGAGACGAGACCATCATTTGGTCTCGACTAGAAAAATCGAGACGAGACGAGACCAGTATCAAGTCTTGTCGAGAAAGTCTTGAGTCTCGACAAGACTCTCGACTTCAGTTCAAAGGTATTTTTTTAAAACATATATTCTAAAAGTGCTTCAAAAATTGAGAATATTGCTGTAAATACTGTTCGAAAATTCATATAAATAAGAGAGATATTAAGTTTTCAAATTTTGTAATTTTCTACTTTCATAGTTGTGTTCCAAAAACATTAATTTATGTAAATATGATGTAATATAAATTTAGAATTCTTATGTTATTTTAATGCACCAATATTTTAATTAAATTAAAATCTACCTTTATTTTATAATATACATGTTTTATATGTATAAATATGTTGATTTTAATTTATTTTTTTATTAATTCTCAATTAAAATATTGGTACAACTGACTATAACTTGGAAAATATTTCCAATTTTCAAATAGCACAAAAATTACATTTGTGGTGCATTCTCCACGTTAGCAATGTACTTCAGTTTTATTTATTAAATTAATTTATTATAACAAAGTAACGTCCCCTTCAAATATACAGTATTTTTCATTTCTAAAAAAATTATTGTGATTCTTAGAATTTTACGGAAATGCAGACAAAGATTTTACGATCCTAGGGAAATTCCCGGTGCCCCGGTTTAAAACAACCATATTGTACTTGTTCAACGGACGTACTTCTTATTCGCCTAAATATTTCACTTCATTTAAACATATGAAGGCATATTGCATATAGAAATAGGAATATATTAAATGCAAATAATGTAAACTATTAATACTAACAAATCAATTATATAATTATTTTGTAAAGAAATAGTAAAAGTATAAAAAACGAAGATTTAATTCTTCTCAAACTTTGTATCCATAATTTATGTAAAAATACTTTTCCTGCGAATTAAAATAAAACATTTTCTAGTGTTCTCATTAAATGCCAATAAAAAAATTATGGTATCGTATATAAACAAAAATTTGGAAAATATATACTTCAAAAGATAAAAGTTTATGTATCTATTATGTGATGTATAATGAAAGTAAAACTTTATCTCAATAAAGTGAAATGTAAGGGACATTGGTAAAATATGTAGTTACAGGCATAACAATTTGGGAAATTTGGTATCTGACATTCTAAGAAATTGGTATTAAACATTTCTCGTAAAAACACGTGCAAAATACAAGTACACTTTCCTCGCCCGGTGTCATTGGTCATAAAGGCCTTTGTTTTCTTTTCGGCGTATTTTAATCTAAGGTTCAGTTCAACTGGGTATTATAAAATACTGGAATTAGGGATATCCTTGTACTGGGATTGTAATTCATAATTTTTTGTTCATTCATATTTTCTTATTTTCAGCTTCGTTGATAAAATTGTTGCCAGAATATAATTAATGAAAATAAGCATAATGTAAAGATTAGAAAAGTTTGTAAGGAAGTGATATTTTTGGAAAAACCATTGCTTTGTCCCCCATCCCTTAAGTTTTATAGTCAGTATGAACATCATATAACTTTACCTCGAAACATAACTCAAGGTCAAACTTTTGAAATAAAACAGCGGTTCTCAACCTGCAGTACACGTACCAGGAGATACGCGAAAGTCTAAGTTTTAGTTATCTACTTATTTAACATATATTTAGAAAAAAATAAAAAAAAAATAGCGAAAGAAGTTACTTTTTTGGGGATTTTTATCCATTTACTTACTGCTTCATTTAAACATATACATATCTATTTAACTATTGCTAATAATAGAAATGCATTCTGTAGTTAAGGAATTGAAATTATATATTTTATGTTTAGTAATGATAAACAACACTCGATATATACGTATATTTTCATATTAATTGTTTGAAGAGTTCAAGTATCAAATTGATGATATTCATGGAAAACTTAATAATAAATATCTCAAATATTATTTGGAATTTTTTAATCGCGATTGTACTGCTGTTCTTAGAATTTTATGTACTATTAGACACGATTATTAAAAAAATTATTAATGGAGGCAAAGTCAAGAGTCTTGTCGAGACTCGAGACGAGACGAGACTGACATCAAGTCTCGTCTCGACAAGACCAAGACGAGACCACTCTAGTCGAGACCAAGTCAAGACCAAGACGAGACCGACCCCAAGTCTCGTCTCGTCTCGACTTCTGGCAACACTAGTCTTTCTCCAAGGTCCAATCTATCTCTATCAAAATTAGTTCAGCGGGAGAAATGATTGGTTCTCCATACAAATCGTCATCCCCTATTTCACCTTTTCAAGTTTTATTTTCGCGACAAAAGATAGTCTATGTCCTTCTCCAAGCTCTAATCTATCTGTATACCAAAATTCATAAAAATTGGTTAAGCGGAAGAAATGATGGGTTCTCCATACAAACTTTCATCCCCTATTTCACTCCTTCAAGTTTTACTTTCGCGACAAAAGGTAGCCTATGCCCTTCCCCAAGATCCAGTCTATCTGTATACCAAAATTCGTCAAAATTGGTTAAGCGGAAGAAATGGTGGGTTAGGTTAGGTCCATACAAACTTTCATCCCCTATTTGACCCCTTCAAGTTTTACTTTCGTTGACATCTTCTGATGAAGAAATTGTTATTCAGGCGGAAAAGCAATGGTCCTTTAACTATGATCAATTTGACAAATTATATTTTAGAATAATACGTAAATATTCTTCCAATACAATTATTAATTATTAAACTTATCTTTCTCGAAATAGTAGCTTTTTTTCCCTGTTCTTATTTATATTTTCACTCATTTTCATTTGATTCCAATGACGCAAATCAAAAAATTATTTCGGGACAGCGAATTTGTTAGTTTTATCACGGTCATGGAGATGAACTTGTTAGCTGTATACTCAACGCAAAATAAGTGACAAATAATTTTCTACCAATAACTATCTATTCAACAATTTTGGTTGGTGAAACGAAACTTTGACTAATCAATAAAATTTATTCGTCAGATAACTATTTGTGAATTTATTCGGCAATGGTGAAACCGGGCATTATTGTTTAATTATCTAAATATTTAAAATTGTAAGAAACACCACCAATCCCGTGAATGATTTGGAAAAAATTATATTTAGGAACTTCCTTGGAAAGTTAGATATAATTAGGATTTTTTGCATGTACAAAAAATGTTAAAAACAACACTTATATAGGTGACCACAAGGAACAGGGCTTTTTTTGGAAAAATATTATTCCGTTAATTTTAAAGTGAAAAATTATTTATTGACATAACAGCCCATACTGCAAGAATATCCATGGACTTGCTTCGGTGTCCCTTCCCCACTCGTTTCATTTCGCGTTTATGTGGACAAAACCCGTACATTAGAGGAACTTAAAGATACAATTCGTCGTGAGATCCAACTGATTGATCAGCAAGCATTGCAAAGAGTGTCGGAGAACTTCAAAGGCAGAGTGAAAGAGTGTATCGTTAAAGGCGGTCTTAAGTAAATGGCATACATTTCACTACATTTTTATGTCAATAAATAGTTTTTCACATTAAAATTAACCGAATAATATTTTTTCAAAAAAAGCCCTATTCCTCGTGTCATGCTATATAACATAAAATGGAAATGACGAGAAATATTGTGCTGGTTACAATAGAATTTTTTTACTGTTGTAAAACTGACTATTAAATTTACTTTACAAAAAGGGTATAGTGTTGTTTAATATATTTTCATATTAGTATTATTCACTAAATGCTGTACAATAAAAATAAACAAAATTTGTTATTATGAGAGTATACATCCTTATGTTTCTGCCTTAAAATTTTTTGATCTTTACGACAAAACATTTTTTTCCAAAAAAAATAGCAAACAACAAAATAATAACTGGATTAGTGGAAAACTGCGATCTGCCTTTTACTTCCTTTATTACTATTATTATTATTATTATTATTATTATTATTGATTAATGATTGTTTATGAAAAACAAAAATACATTTTTTTCACATTTAACCTTGTTTCAAACCTGTCTACATTCCATTGTACTCAGGAGAGCTGCTGATTTTGAATATCATTCTTGAAACTTACATGTAACCTTGACCTTTTTTGCAAATTTAGTATAGTAGAAATCATATTGCAAGAACACTTTGTCGTAAAACGATTTAGCAATTGCATCCATAAACCAACAATGGGGACAATTAGTTTGCGGTTACCTACCCCTAATAAATGATACCAACAAGCAAGGACAGGGTCGGGTCCTTTATATTAAGAATTATTTGAAAGAAAATATTTCATGATATTTTTATATAAAATTTAACTGTTATTATAAAAACAAGTACAAACAATAATGCAAAACATGGTCACTGAATTATAAATTACCAAAAACTTCTTTTATTTTCGTGGGATTAAGTAATTATATATTTACCGCTTTCCAATACCTTCACAATTTCCACCCGTTCAGCTGCTATGGCTATGTCAGGCACGTCGGGTTTCCCCCCCTTTTATCCACCCGTTCAGCTGCTATGGCTATGTCAGGCACGTCGGGTTTCCCCCTTTTTATCCACCCGTTCAGCTGCTATGGCTATGTCAGGCACGTCGGGTTTCCCCCCTTTATCCACCCGTTCAGCTGCTATGGCTATGTCAGGCACGTCGGGTTTCCCCCCTTTTTATCCACCCGTTCAGCTGCTATGGCTATGTCAGGCACGTCGGGTTTCCCCCCTTTTGATCCACCCGTTCAGCTGCTATGGCTATGTCAGGCACGTCGGGTTTCCCCCCTTTTGATCCACCCGTTCAGCTGCTATGGCTATGTCAGGCACGTCGGGTTCCCCCCTCTTTCCACCCGTTCAGCTGCTATGGCTATGTCAGGCACGTCGGGTTCTCCCCTTTTCCCCCCGTGCAGCTGCTATGGCCATGTCAGGCACGCCGGGTTTCCCCTCCTTGTCCGCCCCCGTTTCACCCACGGCGAACTTATTTTGGACAAGTTATAAACAATATTTTTGTCTTGTTGTTGTCACAATGATATAATTAATTTTTACATACATGATCTGATATTGGTTGTCAATCAAACGTAATTTTGCGGGTCTGCTGCTTTGCAGTCACCCAAGCTCAAGATGTGTGCCGTATCAGCACCGAACGCTGGCTTGTCCACGTTCACTTGGGTATAACTGACATAATACACAGCTGGCGAGTGCGACACAGGTACTCAAAGGTACATACGGCGGGGTGACTCAGTCACACGTCGAGCGAATAATCCGGCTACATCGGTTGTTCTGCCATCAGGGTGAGGCGGCTCAGCCGCGAACCCAAAATAGCGTTGCTGAAACCTCGCTATCTACGAAAAATCGGCATGTAGCGCCATGGTAACCTCGGAGAAACCGAGCTTACCCCACTTACACACTCACATACAAGTACACAATTACGATTATAATTGGCTATCAATATAGAGGTCTAATTAATGTCTATTTGCAATGTTGCTCATATTAAATTATTGTGACAACGTATCATTGTTACTATATTGAATTTGTTATAAATTATTTGTTGAAATTGTGTCTAGATGTCTCTCTGTGCGGGGTTTTAGCTGTGGTTTCCCTCGTACGTAAGGCGAATGCCGGAGAGCGGACCTTTCCACAGCAGGGTGCCATGGTCAAACCATTTCACTCAATTGTATTTCTCATATTATTTGGTATTTACTTTCATAATTAATTTTCAATAAATGCACAAAGCTGATATATTCTGTCTGCTTTTTGGAGAGAACATTATTCTTTAATTTTGTCAAATACCTGTCCCGATTCCCCCACTTTTAACAGCTACTCTGTATTACGAACGACGTAAGGGTTACTTATTTAATATAAACACAACGTAGGGTAAGTACAACCTTCAATTAGACGAGGTCAGGTATGTCGCGTTACATAAAATTGGTGCCGTGACCAGGATACAGAGTCTTAAAAGCTGTTAAATGGGGGAGAGGACGGAAATTTGATATTATTGAAAATGATGTTCATACATTTGTTTGAAATATTTATGGAATAAAAATATTAAATGCATAATAGTGAAATTTCGGGAGTATGAGCCTTAGAATATTTGTAAAGTGGACACAGAAAGAAATAAATAAATATATCATCATGGCACATTACCCATTTCTGGGTGTGCCAGTATCTACAACACAGGTAGACATCAGTAATGAGGACGATATATTTTACCGTGTAGGCGCTTACCAGGCGTCACCTTACGGGCACTCACAGCTGCTGTGGAGAGTGCACCACAGGGGTCATTTTTGTGCCATTTAAAATGGCAAAGTGGACACAGCAAGATTGTATAATTAAAAACAAAAGAAGCAGGACCAGCCAAAGTTATGGAATAGAACATTGAGATAATCAAGGAGCAACAAATTACCGCAGAGACTTATAAACCATAGTTCGGGAGAGAATCAACTTCCATGGATGGAGATTTATACCTGTCCAAATTGGGTAAGAAACCACTTTAATAATGTATTTCTATGGAGAGGAATAAATCAGCAGATCTTAGAAGCGACTTGGAAAAAAATTAACAATCCAAATTATTTGCGACCGACTGAGGAACACCATATTCACATTGACCAAAATATAAATTCGCGGCAGTGTGATCTAAATTTTATTTCATTGAGGGTTTTATACAATACAATGTCAATGGGTCATCAGGCCCGTAGTTAGGGGGTGGCCAGGTGGGGCTGAGCTCCACCTACGAACTGACCAAGCCCCACCTAGAAAAATCTTAAAAATATCTTAACTAATTTGTTTGTATTATTGACATTTAAGTACCTACATTGAATGTTTTGATTTCGGCTGGCCAGAAAGACACAACTAGAGATAGAGATATGTTTAGTCTAGTTCGAGCATTTCTCACTAGAGGCTAAGGCTACCAATATGCACCATTATTTTCGGTGATAATTAATCATTTGCAGTTTTAATAATATTATTATGAAGCACTAAATATTGTTATTTTTTATTCCTCTACCTTAGAACAAGTTTTGCAGTTCAAAGATCGTATTATTAAAATATTAATGAACTTAGAATCTCAAGAAATGTCAAATTCAAATTTCAATATTTAATTTTACCTTTATGTTTAAAGAACGATTTTTTTTTTAAATATTTATTTGAATATTATGTTCTGCTTTAAAATCATATTTTGTTAAAATTGATATTATTTGTCATTATTATTAAATAATGAAATTTGAAATTTTTAAAACAGCGTTTTAGTTAAAACAAGGCTTGTGCTATCAGCTATTAATTTTAGTATGGACCCGGATAAAATTTTGTTTTGAATAAATACTATATATATATACAGGGTGTCCCATTTAAGGTACGAATGCATTGGTATCTCGAGAACCGTAAGAGCTACGAGGTTGGTTAAATTAGACAATAGTTGCCCCATTAGGAGGCTATTTTAATGGTGTTTTGTTATTTGCGAAAAAATGCATAGGTCACTAGATATAGGTGAAAATGTAAATTTAGCGATTTTCTTTTTTTGCTTATAACTTTGTTATATGAAATAATACGAGATTCTGGTTTGCACTTTCTTAAGGCACTTTTATATGGTGAATTTGCAGAAGTACTCAAAAATTTTTTATATCTAACCATTTACGAGTTACTGATAGCAACTTTTATTTTTCATATGGAGGTCATATTTAGCTGTGGCATTTTTAAATAGAGATTTTTTTTAGCTTTACAATGATATAAAACAATAATAATTTATTTTTATAATTAACAGAAAAATGAACAAAAATTGTTATTTATACTAAAATTGAATTGAAAAAAGTAAATCGAAGGCTGCTATGGAAACAACGAACAACAAAAAAATGCAACAATTGAATTTCTGAATTTTACTTGACAATAGTAGATTATTACGAGTAATAAAAATGAACTTTTCTCGTTGAGAAAAATATGATATGTTGAGTTGTTACATTCATTGTCAAAGTTCGTTTATTACTCGTAATAATCTACTATTGTCAGGTAAAATTCAGAAATTCAATTGTTGCACTTTTTTGTTGTTCGTTGTTTCCATAGCAGCCTTCGATTTACTTTTTTCAATTCAATTTTAGTATAAATAACAATTTTTGTTCATTTTTCTGTTAATTATAAAAATAAATTATTATTGTTTTATATCATTATAAAGCTAAAAAAAATCTCTATTTAAAAATGCCACAGCTTAATATGACCTCCATATGAAAAATAAAAGTTGCTATCAGTAACTCGTAAATGGTTAGATATAAATTTTTTTTGAGTACTTCTGTAAATTCACAATATAAAAGTGCCTTAAGAAAGTGCAAACCAGAATCTCGTATTATTTCATATAACAAAGTTATAAGCAAAAAAAGATAATCGCTAAATTTACATTTTCACCTATATCTAGTGACCTATGCATTTTTTCGCAAATAAAAAAACACCATTAAAATAGCCTCCTAATGGGGCAACTTTTGTTTAATTTAACCAACATCGTAGCTCTTATGGTTCTCGAGATACCAATGCATTCGTACCTTAAATGGGACACCCTGTATATATATATATATACCGGGAGTTTATTTTATCAGTAAACATAGGGTATATCATTGCCATAGTTACGGTATGAATGTTTGACAGCAATGTATTGAAGCGTTTATTTTATGAGTAAACATAGGCGTTTAACATGGGAAGCAGTTTTTGGTAAATACAAAGGTCTGGCAATAAATCAAGCCATGCTATTGAACATGATAATAGTACATTACATCTTGTACATTATTTAATATTAATTACTTTAATAATATTGCAAAAATTGCAATAAATTACAAAAATTGTCAAATAAATAATTGTTTCAGTTTTTTGTTATGCAATATGAAAAGATCTCCGAATGTCTCCGTGGCGCAGTGGTCATAACACTAGCGTCTAAAATTTTTGGTTGGGGTTCGATTCCCCATTGGGGTAATTGTTTTATTTTTTTTTTACATAAAAATTGTTGAACTTTTAAAAATCAGTTTATATTTCCATATTACAATCATTTAAAAATGATAATAATATTGTAATAAATAAAGAGAAAATAATTGACAATAATTGATTACAATAATCAAAATATTGATACAATAACAATGCATTGTATTTTATTTGATAAATACAGTAAAGGCATAATATTTGCACAAATTTATTATATTTCAGTTATTTTTATTAATATCAAAGGAAATACAATGCATTGTTATTGCATCAATATTTTGATTATTGTAATCAATTATTCTCAATTATTTTCTCTTTATTTATTAAAATGATATTATTATTTTTAAATGATTGTAATATGGAAATATAAACTGATTTTTAAAAGTTCAACAACTTTTATGTAAAAAAATTAAAATAATTACCGCAATGGGGAATCGAACCCCAACCAAAAATTTCAGACGCTAGTGTTATGACCACTGCGCCACGGAGACATTCGGAAATATTTTCATATTGTGTAATAAAAAAGTAAAAAAATTATTTATTTGACAATTTTTGCAATATTATTAAAGTAATTAATATTAAATAATGTACAAGATGTAATGTACTATTATCATGTTCAATAGCATGGCTTGATTTATTGCCAGACCTTTGTATTTACCAAAAACTGGTTCCCATGTTATACGCCTATGTTTACTCATAAAATAAACGCTTCAATATATACAGTGTGTCCCATTTAGAGGTGCCACCATTGGGTTCTCGAGAACTATAAGAATTACGATGTCGGTTAAATGGAACTTTTTGTGCGCCTTTACGAGGCCATCTCAGATGTGCTTTTGTTTTTCCAAAAATTCTTATAGGGTACTAGATAATGACGAAAAACTGAATATTGTTGATTTTTTCTTTTTCAAATAACTTCTAAACTATTGGTAATTGAGAAAAACGTTTCAAATATAAAAGATGGATATTTTTATTAACTAACCAGTGGAGTACGAAACAAATTTTTATATCCGTAAATTTTCGAGATATAACACAAACTTATATTTTTTTTAAATGGAACCCATATCTGATTTCAATCTCAAAAAAATCATTATTTTTTTCTCTTTTCAATGATGTAAGGGTTATTATGTTTTATATTTGTTTTGCCTTCAAAATTATAATTTTTTTCTTATTTTGTATTAAATTTACAATTATTTTGAAAATATTGGTAGATTTCTATTTAGAAATACTCCTTGTATTTAAATAATTTATTTCGTTAGAAAAATTTGCTCAAAACTCGTATCAAATTAATTTTTATAATATTTTGTATCAGGTCGCCCTTGGCACATCATAGTGTAATTTGTAATTATAAGTCTAGAATAAAAATATTAAGTAATAAAGGTATAAAATATATTATATCCATCAAATAAAATATAATTAATAAAAATAATAATTTTTTTTTGAGAAATAATAAGAAAATTCACAAAAATAAAGAAAAAAATTAAGTTTTAGAAGCAAAACAAATATAAAACATAACAGCCTTTACATCATTGAAAAGAGAAAAAAATAATTATTTTTTTGAGACTAAAATAAGATATGGGTTCCATTTAAAAAAATATAAGTTTGTGTTATATCTCGAAAATTTACGGATATAAAAATTTATTTCATACGCCACTTATTAGTTAATAAAAATATCTATCTTTTATATTTGAAATGTTTTTCTCAATTACTAATAGTTTAGAAGTTATTTGAAAAAGAAAAAATCAACAATATTCAGTTTTTCGTCATTATCTAGTGCCCTATGAGAATTTTTGGAAAAACAAAAACACATCTAAGATGGCCTCCTAAACGCGCACAAAAAGTTCCATTTAACCGACATCGTATCTCTTATAGTTCTCGAGATCCCAATGGTGGCACCTCTAAATAGGACACACTGTATATATATATATATATATATATACAGGGTGTTAATACTAAGTCGTTACACCCGAAAATGGTAGATAGAACTCATTAAAACAAACAACTTTTCTTAGTTTCAATTTTTGATTTGGTGCCCCGGTGCGTAGATAATGGAGTTCTTTTGTTTTTCGAAAAATCGTCATAACTCCCTTATTTTAAAGACTATTGAAAAAAATTTTTTTTTTCCAAATTTACCTTTAGGCTCTCTAAAACATTTGGCATTTACAATTATTTTTTATTTTTTTAAATGACAAAATGGCAATCGATCAAAAAATTTAGAACATGATTTTTTGATAACCACTCCATTGATTTTTGAAAGTAAAACATTTATAAAATCCTTAAACTATCTACTACAATATTTGTCCTAAACATTTTTTTCAATCTATCCAAAAAAAGTCTTTTTTCACTTATTTAACTTACATAAGTGGTGCGTGCAGAAAAAAATCTAATTCGGAATAGGCTATGAAAAAAAAACGTGTATCAATTTGAAAGTAATTAATTAAATGTCAATTTGACACAAGATATTGTCAAATATGTTGTCTGAAGAAATATTCTTGAATCCTTATATTAAAACAGAAATAAATTAGAAAACGGTGAATGGCAATAATCTGTAACCTCCTTCATTATCATTTCTCCTTAAAATTACATTTCACGATCAATTGTGACAACTTGATTATTGAATTGATTAATGATCAGACATACGTTTCTGTTTTCATAGCTTACTCCGAATTAGATTTTTTTCTGAACACATTGCACTTATGTAAGTCAAGAAAATGAATAAATACTTTTTTTGGATAGATTAAAAAAAATGTTTATAACAAATATTGTAGTAGATAGTTTAAGGATTTTATAAAAGTTTTACTTTCGAAAATCGATGGAGAGGTTATCAATAAATCATGTTTTGAAATTTTTGATCGATCGCCATTTTGTCATTTGAAAAAATAAAAAATAATTGTAAATGCCAAATATTTTAGAGAGCCTAAAGGTAAATTTGAAAGAAAAAAAAATTCAATAGTCCTAAAAATAAGGGAGTTATGACGATTTTTCGAAAAACAAAAGAACTCGAATAACTACGAACCGGGACACCAAATCAAAAATTGGAACTAAGAAAAGTTGTTTGTTTTAATGAGTTCTAACTACCATTTTTGGGTGTAACGACTTAGTATTAACACCCTGTATATATATATATATTACTAAAAATTTATACTATTTTTATTAATTTTCAGCCCCCTCTGAAAAAATTATAGCCCCATCTATTGATGGTTCCTGGCTACGGGCCTGTGGGTCATGAAATACCGAATAGTACGGTAAGAGATAGTTCCGGTCAGTGCAATATGATATTAGAGCAGTTTCAGTAAGGTGTAATGCAGTAATAAGGTTATACAATATAGGTTCAGTGCTGGGTATGCCATAACAAAATAATTACAGTGCCGTGTTATAAAAATTTAGGGCAGTACAAGTGCAATGTATAATAGTGAGGTGTGCAACCGAGAATAAATATTTATTCCAGCATATTTGCGGGATGTTAAGTGAAACAATATGGGGAGAACTACTAATGCTATATGGAGTTTAATAATGTGATATATAATCAAATCAAGAAAATCAAAGAATGAACCTAACTTATCATCTATGAAGATCTGTAGAATTGAAGTATTTCGAGGAAAGGTGTTCTACACTAAAGAATGAAAATTCTCAAAACATACCTCCCGTCCGCATTAAAGAAAATAAGATATTGGGGGAGAGTCTGAAAAATTCAATCATGTAATAAATATAGCATAACTTTGAAATTTGGAGGATAACGTATGAGAATGAAGAAAATCAACTTGACAACAAATACTGTGTCACCTAATTTGGGTAGAAACGAATCAAAAAATTCGCTAAAAGGTTCAAACCGCAATCCTTTTCCCAGTCTTGAATTGTTTGAAGAAAAAACAATTGCCGTATACACGCATCTTGAGGTAATATGATGATCAAAGGTATTTCACACTACGATATAGATGATGTTGACAATTCGACTCCACAACTGTTGAAACAAAGAAAAAAATTGAGTGCCGATATTACGTTTCGAGGGTAACTAAAATTATGAATGAAAAATTTGCAAGAATAGTATTGAAGTCTTGTCAGGGATGCGGCAAACAAACTCACCAAGAAAAATAGATAAAACCTTATAAGAGTACGCAGAGATTATCGCCTCCTTTATACCTGGAACAAAACTTCTTTCACACCACAGACCGCATGGAGACTCCAGATCATCCCTTTTTGAAGAGCTACATAGGCGCTGGTAGAAGTTTTCAAAGGGATCTGTTTATATTATTATATTAAGTACTAATATGCAGAATATATTCAGATAGTTACATCTTAATTGTTAAAGTGGACCTCACCTGATTTCGGGAAAATAATTGAGAACTGTAACAACCAATCTCTAATCAGTCTTTTCAACTACCCCTTTGCAAACAATTAGAGATACACCACTGGAATACCTGACGAACTTATCTATTGCTCCAGGTCATTGTTAAACGAAGGCATCAGGGAACAAAACTACTATTTCTCTTTTTAAACTATGAGTTGAATTATTGTTATTATTTTTGTATAAATAAAAGACAGAAAGCATTATTATAATTTCATTTACAATTGTTCCAATAAAAATTATGGCTCATGAGTGTTATTATTATGGTTAGGTGTTTGTAATACGGACGTAGGTCTTTACTAACTTGCATTATCGTACTAAATAAGTAAAGTTGCTAACAGATATAACATGCACGATCTAACCGAGATGAGTTATTTAAACTAACCAACGAACTATCTATGCATGAGATATTTAATGTAATGTAGCTCACATAGTTGCTGGCTAAGACAATTAAATATCTGGGGGAGCTTGAGACGATACGCTATAAATATTATTATTGATATTATTTGTTATTATTATTATTATTATTATTATTATTATTATTACTATTATTATTATTATTATTATTACTATTATTATTATTAATAATATTATTGTAGTACGGTAATATATTTATTTGTTTATTGAAAAAATATTTTATTGCAATGGCCATTGCGTAAATATTTGTTGTACAGTTGTTTTTTGTGTATCTTATGTCACTAGGAGAGAAAGGATTCGAGTTCGGCCGATAAGACGAGATAGTGAAACCACTTGAGCCGGCGTTACAGGGCTGGGACATCTGCGAAGTATCAATCACACCTTTGTTGTTCTATAATTTTCGGTGAGCCACCCACTAACCACCCACACCGGTGACGTAGGGCCTACCCCCGAAACACCCTAGTTTTGGAAGGAGACAAGAGGGATATTTGGGTTTAAATACGAGGTCCGAAGCTAGACTCATCAGAGTCTTGCTTCGGCAGGACTCCCAGATCCTGGACCTCTGGCATGGTTGACATGTTGAGTAACCCGGGCTTCTGGCATCCTAGAGCTTGGACCTCTGGCGTGGTTGACACGTTGGGTAACCCGAGTTTCTGGATTCATCCAAATTTTACTCTTGGCTTGTCCGAGGTAAGTTCTCCAGGTCCCTCCTCGATACCGCTTTCCAATACCTTCACAATTTCCACCCGTTCAGCTGCTATGGCTATGTCAGGCACGTCGGGTTTCCCCCCCTTTTATCCACCCGTTCAGCTGCTATGGCTATGTCAGGCACGTCGGGTTTCCCCCTTTTTATCCACCCGTTCAGCTGCTATGGCTATGTCAGGCACGTCGGGTTTCCCCCCTTTATCCACCCGTTCAGCTGCTATGGCTATGTCAGGCACGTCGGGTTTCCCCCCTTTTTATCCACCCGTTCAGCTGCTATGGCTATGTCAGGCACGTCGGGTTTCCCCCCTTTTTATCCACCCGTTCAGCTGCTATGGCTATGTCAGGCACGTCGGGTTTCCCCCCTTTTGATCCACCCGTTCAGCTGCTATGGCTATGTCAGGCACGTCGGGTTCCCCCCTCTTTCCACCCGTTCAGCTGCTATGGCTATGTCAGGCACGTCGGGTTCTCCCCTTTTCCCCCCGTGCAGCTGCTATGGCCATGTCAGGCACGCCGGGTTTCCCCTCCTTGTCCGCCCCCGTTTCACCCACGGCGAACTTATTTTGGACAAGTTATAAACAATATTTTTGTCTTGTTGTTGTCACAATGATATAATTAATTTTTACATACATGATCTGATATTGGTTGTCAATCAAACGTAATTTTGCGGGTCTGCTGCTTTGCAGTCACCCAAGCTCAAGATGTGTGCCGTATCAGCACCGAACGCTGGCTTGTCCACGTTCACTTGGGTATAACTGACATAATACACAGCCGGCGAGTGCGACACAGGTACTCAAAGGTACATACGGCGGGGTGACTCAGTCACACGTCGAGCGAATAATCCGGCTACATCGGTTGTTCTGCCATCAGGGTGAGGCGGCTCAGCCGCGAACCCAAAATAGCGTTGCTGAAACCTCGCTATCTACGAAAAATCGGCATGTAGCGCCATGGTAACCTCGGAGAAACCGAGCTTACCCCACTTACACACTCACATACAAGTACACAATTACGATTATAATTGGCTATCAATATAGAGGTCTAATTAATGTCTATTTGCAATGTTGCTCATATTAAATTATTGTGACAACGTATCATTGTTACTATATTGAATTTGTTATAAATTATTTGTTGAAATTGTGTCTAGATGTCTCTCTGTGCGGGGTTTTAGCTGTGGTTTCCCTCGTACGTAAGGCGAATGCCGGAGAGCGGACCTTTCCACAGCAGGGTGCCATGGTCAAACCATTTCACTCAATTGTATTTCTCATATTATTTGGTATTTACTTTCATAATTAATTTTCAATAAATGCACAAAGCTGATATATTCTGTCTGCTTTTTGGAGAGAACATTATTCTTTAATTTTGTCAAATACCTGTCCCGATTCCACCACTTTTAACAGCTACTCTGTATTACGAACGACGTAAGGGTTACTTATTTAATATAAACACAACGTAGGGTAAGTACAACCTTCAATTAGACGAGGTCAGGTATGTCGCGTTACATAAAAGTATACAAGAATGATGGTAATTTACATTAAAAAACCGTTATGAAGAACTTTATTAGCATACACAATAAATATAACAAAATCAAAATACAGTCTACATAAAAAAGAAAACAAAAAATGTATTTTAAGGTTCCTCTCTCAGTATAACAACGTAATTAACTTAATCTTCTAAAAGTGGAAAACGAGTCATTGCCCTTTCTTGCTCGTATTGTTTCGTATTTCCAAATTATGCATAAAGAAGTGAGCCTATTTCAAATATATAATTACCTAATCCCACGAAAATAAAATAAATTTTTGTTAGGTAATTTATAATAGTGACCTGCATTAATTTTAAAATTTATCGTTTGTTCTTGTTTTTATAATAACTTTTAAATCATATAAAAATATCGTGAAATATTTTCTTTCAAATAATTCTTAATATAAAGGAACCAACCCTGCCCTAGCCTGCTGGTATCATTTATTAGAGGTAGGTAACCGCAAACTAAAGGTCCCCATTGTTGGTTTATGGATGCAATTGCTAAATCGTTTTACGACAAAGTGTTCTTGCAATATGATTTCTACTATACACAAAGTAATGTAATTATAAATTGCCCATCGCCATCAATTGCAAATCCTCAAACACTACTAACAATACTAAAATTAATCACCATATTTGAACAATAATTTATTTCTTAGTGTGAACTTCTAACAGATATAAGTAACGAAGAATGTATGAAAAATTTTAGGACCTTACTGAATTGTGAACTTAGGATCCTCCTATATTTATAGTAGGATGTTCTCACGTCTACCCAGCTGAGCTTAGTTCACTGCTAGTGCGATAAACACCATCATTTTACAACTAAACTCATAAATAGTTATTTTGTTTTTAACCTTTCTAATAACGTGTTCCGAAATCGCTAGACAACTATTAAAAAGCAAAAAAAGCTTAGGTACTTATAATATATTAATTACATTTATAATAATTTAGTATAAGTTTTCTTAATTATTATTTGTTGTGAAATAAATATCAATTATTAAACAAGAAAAAGGAATATACAGGCTGTTTCCTTTAAAACAACCAATGCTTTTTTGGACGAACTAATGACTTTAGAGAAAAATGTTATATACAACAAATGATCAAGAATAAGGGCCAAATTTATCAGTAATCACAAACCGAAAATTCAACTAGTGGTTCTGTTAATCTTTTTAGTAAATACATTAGATAGAGATTTTTTTCTGATTTCAAAGATATTAATATTGTATAGGGTTGTATAACAATTACTTTGAGCAAAGGGATATTAAAAATGAGATTTTTTTAAAATAAAAATTGCTGTACTACTATTGTAACCTAGATAACAGTCATATGAATACTTGTGCATTGCATAACATATTTCATTAACATACAGTATTTATAATTTTTAATCCCATATTTCTCGAAGTCGTGTGCTAACACTCATAGTGAGCGGACGTGCCGAACGCCAGCAGTGATTACTACATTGACTAACTCTAGTGAAATAACAGTAACCAAATTTAATTATTAATTAATTAAACAACTCATCAAAAATAACAATAGTGTAAGTGAGCAAAACAGCTACATATTACGTACAAAGGCCTCATGGCCGATGTACGTAATAAGACCATAGCCGCTAATGAAATAAGCCAAATGAAAAGGAAACTCAACAGAAGCGACACAAACCCGAATGAAAGACACGTAAGACCAAGAACAATTACTAACTCACAACCCACCATCAACGTTAAAAACCGCTTTCAAGCGTTAAGTGATAACAATGATATCAGTGATGCTGATAATACAAGCACAACAAATAAAACACCTAAACCAGCTCCCATATTCATACCAGGAGTTATTGACATCAAACCCTTAATAGAGTCTCTAAATACCATAACACCAAACGGCTTTCAACTCAAAGCAATTAACAATAACTTGTTAAAATTACAGCCCAACACCGTTGAAAACTACAGAACAATAGCAAAGTATCTACTGGAAAAGACACATACTTCCACACATATCAACTGAAAGAGGAACGCAGTTTCCGAGTAATTATACGAAATCTACATCCCTCACCAGACCAAAATGATCTCAAAACAGAAATAGAAGAAAAGGGTCACAAAGTCATCAATATCTATAATATGAAACAAAGAATTACAAAGAAATCTCTTCATCGTAGAATTATCTCCAAATTCTAACAACAAAACAATTTATGATGTTGGGGTTCTTCAGTACACGAAAGTTCAAGTAGAGCCCCCGCTTCCAAAGAAAGAAATCCCCCAATGCGCCCGGTGTCAACGATACGGACATACTAAAACTTACTGCTTCAGGCAACCCCGCTGTGTTAAATGTGCCAAAAATCACTTAACTAACCAATGCAATAAAGAAAAAACGCAAGCAGCTACATGTGCACTGTGTGAAGGTACCCATCCGGCAAACTACAAAGGCTGTACTATCTATCAACAAATATACAAGAGAAAATTTCCATCATTGCGCGAAAGATACGTTCCTGAACCCCAACTTTCCAACCAAACATTTGAAAATAATCAAGAAACAACAGAAAAAGAAACTCCAAATTTGTCATATGCCCATATAACAAACCAAAATCTAAATCTAAATCAACCACAAAATAATAATTTGGAAGCAATACTACACAAATTAATGGAGAGAATGGATACCATGTTAAATCTTTTAACCACAGTCATATCCAAACTAAAATAATGTCTCAGATCCTGACTATTGCAGTATAGAACGCCATTGGCCTGGTTCAACATAACCAGGAGTTAAAATCATTTTTAAATAATAATAATATTGATATAATCCTCATCTCCGAAACACACTTCACCGACAGAACGTATTTCGGCTTACACTCTATATTATAGAAATCACCCAGATGGTACGGCACATGGAGGCACATCTATCTTAATTAAAAATTCCATAAAACATTTCCAATTACCGGAATACTATACGGACCACTTACAAGCTACACAAATAATAATAGAAGACTGGACAGGACCTATAACTGTAGCAGCAATATATTGTCCTCCCAAGCACAATATTAGCGACGCAAACTTTGACTCATTTTTCACAACTCTTGGAAATAAATTCATAGTAGGCGGCGATTATAACGCCAAACGCACAAACTGGGGTTCACGGTTAATTACTACTCGCGGACGACAATTGCTGAAAACAATTCAAAATAATAATTATTCATATGTCTCAACAAGAGAACCAACTTATTGGCCTACAGATAGGAACAAGATACCTGACCTACTAGACTTCTGTGTCACGAAAAACATTGCCGATAACTATATTCGGGCTGATACATGCCTTGACCTTTCTTCAGACCACACACCAATTATAGTCACATTTAGCACAAGGGTAATACCTATACAAAAACCTGTAATGTTACATAATAAGAAAACCGATTGGATGGAATTTAGGAAAATAGTGGAACAAAATTTAGAACTAAATTTACCACTGAAAAGTCAAGAAGAAATAGACAACGCAGTTGAACACTTAACACAAATAATCCAATACGCGGCATGGGACAGCACCCCTACAAAAAATAATAACAATTGCACTTCCACAATACATTACCCCATTGAAATCAAACAAAAAATAGCCGCGAAACGACGACTTCGCAGAATTTGGTTCAGGACACGTCATCCTAATGACAAAAATAGACTGAATCAAGCTTCTACACAATTAAAAGAAGTCCTTAAAGAATGGAACAATAAGAATTTCGAATATTATCTCTCCAACCTTACAGCGACACAAATGACTGAATACTCTCTCTGGAAGGCTACAAAACGCCTCAAACAACCGAAACTGGCTATACCCCCGATAAGGAACAACAAGTCATGGGCAAGAAATAATAAAGAAAAAGCAGAAACTTTTGCCTCGCATTTTGCACAAGTTTTTGAACCATCACCAAGAGAAATTTCACGAGAAAAAGAAAGCGAAATATATGAATACCTCGAAAGTCCGAATCAATTATCTCTCCCGCTCAAAAAATTTGATGTATCCGACATAACAGCAACGATTAAATATAAAATAAGCTCTAAGAAAGCCCCGGGGTATGATCTAATAACAGGAAAAATCGTAAAAGAATTACCGGAAAAGGCATTGAAACTAATAACATTTCTAATGCAATTCTCAAATACAATTTCTTTCCTTCTCAATGGAAGGTAGCCCAAATTATCGTAATTCCAAAACCTGGAAAACCTGTAGAAAACGTAACGTCATACAGACCCATTAGTCTGTTCCCAGTATTATCCAAAGTGTTTGAAAAACTCTTCATTAGCAAAATAAAGGATACAATAGAAGACCTGAACTTAATACCAGATCACCAGTTCGGCTTTAGGGAAGAACACGGAACGATCGAACAAGCTCATAGAGTAGTAAACAAAATTAATGAAACATTACAAAATAAAGAATACTGCTCAGCTGCCTTTCTTGATGTAACCCAGGCGTTCGACAAAGTATGGCACACTGGGCTACTTTACAAACTTAAAAAAATGCTACCAAGCAATATTTACTTAGTAATAAAATCCTATATTACAGAAAGATCGTTTCAAGTTAAAATGAACAATGAGCTAACCCCACTACTACCAATTAAATCCGGTGTCCCGCAAGGAAGTGTGTTGGGTCCTATTCTTTATTTATTATACACAGCGGATATCCCAAATTCCGAAAATGTCACAGTAGCAACGTATGCAGATGATACGGCTATCCTAGCATCCAATACCAATCCACTGCAAGCATCCGCCATCTTACAAACACACTTAACAGAAATTGAAAGCTGGACACGAAAATGGAGAATTAAGCTAAACGAAACGAAGTCGGTACACGTGACGTACACCATGCGAAGAGAAACATGCCCACCAGTGTACATTAATAATATTCCACTTCCCCAAACTGCTGAAGCAAAATATCGACAGGCGCGGAAATTGAAGAAAACACTTACAAACTAAAAGGTTACAATTAAATATAAAACTAAAAAACATCTACTGGATGATAGGACGTAAATCTAAATTGTCTTTAGACAATAAACTATTAATATATAAAACCATTATAAAACCTATTTGGACCTATGGGATAGAATTGTGGGGAACAGCAAGTAACTCTAATATTTAAATTATCCAAAGATATCAATCAAAAATGTTAAGAATAATAACGAACGCACCATGGTATGTTTCTAACTATACGCTGCACAACAACCTAAAAATCCCAACTGTAAGAGAAGAAGCCAAAACTAGAAGTGAAAAATACCTAAAGAAACTGGAAAACCACCCAAACTACACTGCTGTAAACCTGTTGGACAACAGCACCCAAACAACGAGACTCAGGAGATTTTCACCCCTTGACATAATAGATAGATTCTAATATTTTTTTTTATCGTCTATTGTTATGTAAAGAAAAGGTAGCACTGGCCATCTTTTCACGGATATTATTTAATTTTATTTTATTGTTAAAAAACTTACCTATTATTCATATAAATAGATTGTAAAATTTCATTAACAAAAAAAAAAAAAATTTCTCGATATAATTATTATACAACTCTATACAAAATTTCTATCACTGAAATAAAAAAAAATCTTTATATCGGGTACCATTAAAAAAAACATAATTTTGATCTACCGTTTGTGAATCACTTAGTGTATATTCGGTTAGTTATTACTGATTAATTGGCCCCTTTTTACCCATAGAATCACAACTTGCAAACTCTGACTACCAATAGGGTATTATCTAATTTTTTTTTTTTTTTTTTTTCTTAAAGAGCAGGTATATCTAAGAGTAAGAGTACCTGTGCAAACCCGAGTTAAAAATTCCATTCGGCAGCGGTCACAGTGGATAAGTGAGATCAATTGTCGTCGATTGATTGCAATCGACTAAAAATTAAACTAACACTAGTCACTAGCTTATGGTAATGATCACACTGCGTGCATCGACTACGAACGAACGATATCGAATATTGGCAAGTGGTTTGATTTTCTTAGTCGATCGACAGCGATCGTTCTGTTTACGCATGCTCAGTTTGCTCTTACTAGTTATATCAACTTAGCTGTAACCATTGATTATATATACTAACGTATACGTGATCAGGGCTGTAACCCATAACCAAAAACGAAATTTATTTCATTTGTTTTGCTTGACGTTTGTATGCACGTATAGGTTGAAAATTATTATAATAACATGACAGAAAAGTGGACCGTTGAAGAAATAGATCAAATGATAAACAATGTAAGAAACCACGAAGATATACAATCAAAGCACACCGGGATATAGTAAGTGTGTGACAACAGACGTTGGTATTATTTTTATGGAGATATTTACGTCGATTCATGCAGTATGACATATTTCCTAAAATTTCAGTCGATCGCTGTTTATCTGCGCCAGTTGATCCTGGTCGATCGATTACAATCTAGTCAGTGTGACCGCTGCCTTCAATAAGCGAGATATTAATTTTTAAAGTGTGATTTTGTTGTGTCACGTGATAGTGACGTACAAGTTGTACAGCACCAGTGGTGTAAAATCAGTGGTTCATAGCATTTCGAGAAGGTGTTGACCAAGTATTGAAAAAGGTAGGAAATAAAATATATTTCATTACAATCTTACATGCTATTACTAAAAAACTGAAGAAAATTATAAGATAATTAATCTAAGTAATTGATTACATATTTTTCACTGTACAACAAAAACATTTTGACATTCTCATGGCGCTTGTGTCGTAAGTTGCGTAAGTTTGGTTTTGAAATGTTTCGAAAGGGTTGGAGGTTGGAGTTCATTTATTACGTTTATTGCTTTGTTTCTTCTGTTCAAGTTTTATTAATATTATTTCTTAAAGAAATACTTCTGTTTTGCTTAAAGCCGGCTTTATAGTTTACATAACATAACATAGCATAGCATAACATAGTGAAAATATGAAAACACATAAGTCCGTATGGCATTTTATAGTTTTATAACAAAGCATAACATAACATAGCATAACATAAGAAATGACCATATTTTATTTCGTTATGTTATGTTATGGTGTTCGGGAATATTCGGCTCAATTCGGCTCTATTGGAAGAGCAGCGAAATCTTGGAGCGTTGGAGTGCTCGCATCTGCTTGTTGTTTACAAACAAATTGTGAGGTTAGTTTTTGTTTCTGATGAGATATTTACGTTAAATAAATAGTTAAATTATTGTGCAGAGTTAATAATAATAATGCACAAGATACTGCAACAGTTACTATCATAGCATCGTCATCAGCCATTTTTATCTAAACAAATCACGTTTTTGCGAAAAGTTCTAAAATTTAACGTGTACAAAGAATGACAAAATGAAATGTGAAAACGGTAATGAATATAGTAATAATACTACATTATGAACATTTTTCAGAACAATTTTTCTTTTTATGCTTATGTTTCGTACTATAAAATCTAAAAAAATTCTTATGTTATGTTACGTTATGTTATGCTATGTTTTGTTATGTTATGTAAACTATAAATCCGGCTTAAGTCTTTGTGGTAAGTACACATTCAAATCATTTATATAGTTCTGATAAAATTTTATTGCATTTTAGCAGCGGTCACACTGACTCGATTGTAATGGATCGACCAAGATCAACTGTCGTAGATCAACAGCGATCGACCGAAATTTTAGGAGATATGTCACACTGCATGAATCGTCGTAAATATTTCCATAAAAATAATACCAACGTCTGTTGTCACACAAATGTGACTTTAATTCTTCGTGGTGTCTTACATTTTTATCAATTGATCTATTTCTTCAACGGTCCACTTTTCTGTCATGTTATTATAATAATTTCTAATCTATAGTGCATACAAATGTCAAGCAAAACAAATGAAATAAATTTCGTTTTTGGTTATAGGTTACAGCCAAGTTGGTATGACTAGGATGAGCAAACTGAGCATGCGTAAACAGAATGATCACTGTCGATCGACTAAGAAAGTCAAACATGTTTGATATATCAAACCACTCGCCAATGTTCGATATCGTTCGATCGTACTCGATGCATGCAGTGTGACCATTCCCATAAGCTAGTGTTAGTTTAATTTTTAGTTGACTGCAATCAATCGACGACAATTATTGATCTCAGTTGTCCAGTGTGACCGCTGCCTAATGAAATACAAATATTTTAAAAATAATTCTTGTCACAGTAACTTTTATATTTTCTTATAATATAATATATGTATATCTGCTGACCCAGCGAGTAACACAAAAATACAGAACACCCATGCTGTGCTACGAACACTCCCGAACTATTCGAAGTACACCCGAGTATGTACGTACTTAAGATGCGGTGTGTTACCATCAGACCTGGAGTAGGAATTTCAAATGATCTTCCATTGATAATACCACTAGTACGTCATCAAAATTTCAATGCTTTATATATTTTGCAACAATCAATTTATAATGTGTTTTTTTGTTTTGTTCCTCTTGTTTACGTACCAACTTTAATGTTTTTAATACATTTTTAATATTGGCAATCATGAGAGAATACGTTATTGGGTATTCACAGAAGTTTTCTGACTGATTGGGGACTTATTGGCAACGGTCAGAATAATTTCTAACTCGGCTGGAAATTTTTAGTTTGAGACATGCGCATTTATATTTTTCAGAAATTCTGACTTTCCTACATGTTCCAGTTTGTTTTCATTCGCAGAAATTTAGATTATCTGTAAAATTACTGAATGATACATTAAAAATTAAATTTTTATTTATTATTTTAATAAATATTTTAAGGTGTGTATATTATTGCAAAATAATAAGAAAGATACCTATTAAAATTCCCTTAATAATAGATGACTGATTCGGATAGTGCATAGAATATTTGACTTTTTAAATTATTCTTCAAGTGACGATGACGATTTTGAAATAATGGCTATAAATAAATAAATAAATCATCACGACATATTACCCATTACTGGGTGTGTCATTATCTACAACACATGTAGACTTTGATAATGATTACCAAATAATGGCTATTAGAAAAAAAAAAATGAGAATTATGTTAAAATACAATACAAATTATTTTGAACACTTTCAAAAATTTTCAAATGATATTTTAGTAAGATTTACAATTTCATAGGATTTATATTATCAAGCTTAAAAGAACGGCACACTAGAATGAGTTTTGATTATGTGTTTCTCAAAAAAATTCAAACCGTTTGATTTTCAACTAGTTTGAAACCGGGCATGCGCATTCGACCTCACACTCCAACCGTTCGCAAACCGTTTTATGAATAAAGCTAATATGAAAAGCATATTTATATAATAAATAGTATTTACCAAGGAAATTATTCATTATTAAATAAAACACTCGGTTTCGTTTCACAAAATAAAAGATAAATTGTACAATAAAGTTCAATTTATTCTTTGTTTTTACCTCTCGCTAAGAGAGGTATTGGAATCATGCTAAAAATCGCATAACCAGATTTTAGTCGATAAGCACGTTCTAAGGTCCCTATAATCCGATTATAACATTTTTACTATGTTGTCCGTATGTATGTATGTATGTATGTATGTATGTATGTATGTATGTATGTATGTATGTATGTGTGTGTGTGTGTGTGTGTGTTTTTTTGTGTGTGTGGATGTTGGAGCCACGGTTTCTCAAATACTATAAGACTTAAAAAATATTTAACTGCAGTTTCCTCAATCTGACATTCCTGGAAAGAGCTGATTAGATTTTGATAACAATTGGACAAGTAATAGTTTCTTTAAAAAATCTCCAAATTTTTTTTTTTTTGAAAATTCTGCTATTACTAATATTAAAGAATATATTTCTATCCGATATATGTATTTAAAATTTTTATTATATCTTCTATGGAGTTTTAAAGATAGAGACATATAAATATATAAAATAATAAGGTGTGAATTTATCTCATGGAAAAAGTGGAAAAAATAAAATGTTTGTAATTGACAGATAAATGTGAGTGTCAAAAAGTCATTATGAAGACTTTTTCTGGGAAGTACATTTAATATTTCTTATTTTATTATTAATGGGGTCCTATACCATTTTTCTTTTATTTTTTTGTCTGCAAGAACAGGATAAAATAAGAATTTTAGTGCAAACGCGACTTAAAAATTTTACGTAATAAGCGAGATATGAATTTTTAAAGTTTAAGAATTTGTGCGTTACGTAGCAGGTACTAACAAGTGATCAACAAACAATGGGACAAACTGTTAGTTATAGAGGGAACAATTTTTTTCATGTTTGCATAGCTGAAATGTTTGTAAATAAAAACTTATACTTTATATTCATAAAGAAATTATTATTAAGTATAAATAACGTAAATAATAACCCTTTTTTTCCTAATAAATTATAGAACATTGAAACAGTTTGACAATATTATTACACAAAGCATGACGACGGATGGCGCCAGTGTTGGCCTGTTTTGAAGTTTCAATATTAATTTAACTAATATTATTATTAATTTAATTAATATTACAAATTGATTTAATTATAAATATATTATTATTGTTAATATTACTGGATGTTTTAATTAAACAAATTCATCAAACACAAACTTGTTAAATGTTTTGTTAGGTTATGGAACAACATGACATTTCATATTCCTTTAAAGGTGACCGCTACAGACGCGCAAATCTCCATTTTAAAATCAGGCGACCAATCAAATTCTTAGTACCTAACGCGTCATACCCAATTAGTAATCATCTTCAATCGCTTATAGTTTGTGACCTAGTCAATATTTAAAGAAAAATTTTTCACTAATACTCATTAATTTATGTATATTTTCGTCTTCTTATTTAAGATAGTTAAAATATGACTATGGTATAGGACCCTATTAAATATTTATAATTATAATTACATATACCCTGCAGAAATACCGCCAATCTCATCAATGAATTGGAAGAATCTCGAACATTAGAAGAATAAGAGTGAATAGAAAGAATAAAAAAATATAAAAATATATAAAGAAGAGATGTGTTTTTGTGTGTATCAGAAACGTCAAATATGTACAATACTTATATAGCCTAATATGGAAATGGCGAGAGGTCTTGTGATGGCCACAACAAATTTTTCCTGGTCGTTTTTTGTATATTACATTTTTAAACGTCATTAGTTCACCCAGAAAAGCCTAGGTGTAAAGAAAACACCCTGATTATCATATCAAATATGCTCATATGATCAATAGCACTTTACATAGCCCATAGCTCTTATTTATTAATGAAATAGTATAATACATCCGAGGTGGGAGATGTTTCATTACAGCCGAGTGGTTATGTTTATGTACATTACCGAGAGGCGAAGCCTCGAGCTGAGATAAGGCGTATGGCTGTGATGAAACTCCCACCGAGGTTATGTATACTATCTTACTCACAATCATCCACATTTTAAATTAATAATTTTCAAAATAAATCAGTGAGTTTAGCCTACTTTATTATAAGGATCTATGACAATGTTGCTAGGCAACCTCTACATCACTGAAATATATACTAACTGGAATGCGCGTACGAACCGTGACTGTGAAGCATATTGAAAGCCTGCTGCTGGAGTAGTCGGCAAACATCGAGACAGTTCGTGAGTAGATGGAAGCCTGCTGCTGGAGTAGTTGGCAAACATCGAGACAGTTCGTGAGTAGACGGAAATTATTTCGTGTGGCGCATGTTTAAATAAATGAAGCATAATATGAAAACAAAGCGATCAGATATGATACGAGTTATTCGGCTAGGTTCGGTTCGGCACGAACGTGCGCGAACAGGACCAGCCATTATTGTTCAATGAGCTTCAGTGCAGCGTACGCTGATAGGTAGAGTATGCGAGTTCCAGTTAGTATATATTTCAGTGCTCTACATAAACATTCCCAACACAAGAGATTGAAGTGAAATCTGTTATCTCCAACCCAAGAGATTGTCATTAAAGTTAGGAACGACGTATTTCCCAACCTCCAAAAGGTTAAGAATCGGTATATTACTATAATCATTGTGAATAAATATATTTAGTGTATACTTACGTGGCTTTGTCAGTAAAGAATCTTATCTTGTTAGGAGAATCAACGTTCTGCATTCTATGAATATCAGCCCGAACTTTCAAACAATGCTTCACAGTTAAAGTGAAAAATACAATGTTTGTAATTAGTATTATAGCCACAGGAATTGTGAAATATACAAAACGTGGCCACGCACTATCCCTTTTATCAGCTGAAATACAAAATATAAATTTACTTAGGATTGTAAAGAACTAAGAATTGATATACATTAGCATTGTGATATAGATACAATACAGACACAATCAAAATATTATTTTATATTTTGCGTTCATAATGAAAGAATTACAAAACCCAATTGTGTATCGAAAGAGCCTTCATTTCGATACGCAATTCTTTGTTTTAGAAAGTTGTTGCAGATGATATTTACTTAAATTTTCAAAAGTCATAAATGAGAACTGATATGATCTCTCAAATAATTGAATAAATGTCAACCCAGTGTAACTAACTACAATAGTACACACACAAATTTCCATGAATCAACTCGGTTTAATATAGTAGTTGTTTAAAAAATATTTTAGTACCTAAAAGACGCGAATAGATATTAACCTCATTAGGCCGACATGAGGTAAATATCGGACGCGGCTGAGGTTTATAATCAGCCAAGTTCGTTATTTGCATATCGGCCGTGTGAATAATAAAATAATAATAAAATTCTTCTCTTTTTGTCATACTGAACAACTTTTTTGTTGATTTATAAATTCTCCTTGACAACAGTCCATCAAGATTATGTTATTTTTCTAGGAACACTTGATCCTTAATTATTGTAGGCGACTGTTATAAAAAAAATAACGGCCGATGGTATTACGATAATATAAAAAACTCATTTTATAATACTTTTTTCACACCCACATGCTTTATAAAACTAGTTCTTTAATATACTATTTTACGATTCTGTTTGCTTCATTGTTTTTGTGATCGAAATGATCAAGCAATATGCAACTCGAGATGCAACTGTAATGTGGCGCACGCATCACACGTCTGCACGTATGTGCATTGTGCAACTTGTCAAATATTATCTACATTTTTTGGCATTTAGTGCCATTTTTGATTAGTGGTAACGCGATGATTTTTTTGTAAACGGGTTTTTCATAGATTTCAATTTGTGGTTTAATATATGTGCATTGCATGAAATGGCGAGGAGTTGAATTACCGATATTATATGACAAGTTTTGAAATACGTGCATACGTGTGATACCCCCTAACTTATGGTTTCAATGGCCCGATTTAAACCGATATCTTGCTAAGTTAACCAAAAACCAAATTATGACTTCTACTACTATTTAATTTAATAAACACTTGCACACCAGCATAGGAGCGTTTCGAAGCTATACAGTGTCCCACACTCTATCTTCAGTATAGCGGAGATAGCCAATGTTATTCTTATGGACGTTCTCTGTACCAAGTTGCCAATTTTTCAATGTAATGTAATATTGAAACATTCATAAATTTTCATTACTATACCAAAGTTAGTTAACACTGTACAATTTAAGTTTTATGAGGGTCTCTTATTTACCTAAGAGCCTATTGTATTCATCCGAAATTTGTCTGCAGTTCTAAATAGTTATAAAGAAAGTATAAAGACTTATGAACTATGTAAAATATATGCAGTATTTCTATCAAGCCTAAATGTTAGTAAATTATCAAATAAGAAGATATAAATTAAATAAAAAAAAATAATGCTTCATAATTTTAACTCCTTATGAAATTAAAAATCTATTTATATATTAATTAGTTTCATTTACCTACGCTTGTTATGTTTTTATACCCTACTTATATTTTGTGTATTATTTTATATTTTTCGTAAATTATTAAATTGACCAGTTTATTATTTAATTTAATTTTTTTTCTTTTCACCCACCTGTTTAGAAACACTGAAAATACACCAGTCATAAATAGATTCAATGAAGTATCCAGAATATTTCATCTCTTTTTGAACAACTATTTTGCTCTTTCTATCTTGTAGACTTACAGCAGGTAAATATGGCAACATGGTACTCTATAAGACCCTGTACTGAACATAGAGTATGGGACACTGTATAGTACCTAACCAAAGTAGGTAAACTGACTATAGGACATTTTTCCATTGAAGGCGGCCCATTGATTCCGTTGAAAGCTGTTCGAGAGGTAATTTTTATCAAATATTTCTTTTTTATCAAACTTTAATTGAATTATGTATTTTCAGAGAGCAGCAAATGCCATGCAAATAAGCAAATCAGTTGTAAACATGGTATTATACGACGTCATTACTTTAGTGATATTATCAATATTATCATTTTCAGTGGCGTAGCGTAGGGTTTTGCCGCCCGGAGCAAATGTCATATTTGCCGCCCCCCCACCCAACAAAATTTAAAATTCTTATAAACACAAAAAGAAAAAAAATTATGTAAAGATACTCAGAAAAAAAAAAAATTTTTCATTCAAGGTCAAATGCCTTATAATTGAAAGTTACATTTTTTCAAGGGATGTAAAGGTGTGTGAAAAATGACCCCCATATTTAGCGCGTTTGCAGAAATGCTCAACTTCATTAATGTCTAATACCAATATGAATAGAAAAAATCAAATTTTAATATTTTGTAACCATGAGCTTTGAGAATAATTTAAACGTTATTTTTTTCGATTTGTTTACATTTTGTTTATAATTAAAAAAGTAAAAATGTTAGATCTCAGCCTCTATTAGTAACTTAGATTTGAAATTTGGTACGTTGACTCAAAATGAAATTTTAATACGAGGGTCACTCCAAAATTATTGAGATGCTGGGAAACAGTTGGCTTTGGAAAATTTTTAGTCCACAAATGTCAAACTACAATTTATTTAAAATATCTGTCCAACAATAACATCTGGTTGAAGTGATTTATTGTGATGGAATTCGAAGTGGAAATAAACTGCAACATGAAGTTAGGAAGAGAGCATTATCGCGCCACGATTTACTACGACTTTAAAATTAGATTACGTGAAGAACAGTGCGAGGAACGTCTACGATTGGCATTTGGAGATGAAGCTCCATGTCGAGCAACTATATTTCGCTGGTTTTCAGAATTCAAAAGAGGCCGTAATTTCTTGCGTGATGAGAAACACTCAGAGAGACCTTGTACAGCTGTAGTGCCAGAAAATGTAGCTGCCATCAGACAAATGATAAAGGATGACAATCGTGTCACCTATCAAACGATGGAAGATGCCCTTGGCATTGGATCCGCAGCAATAGCAAAAATTTTGCATGAAGAACTTCGTGTTAGAAAAATTGTTTCTCGTTGGGTGCCACACAACTTAACGGAAGAACAAAAAGCCAAGCGTGTTACAATTAGTCGCGCAACTTTAAAATTGTTAAATAATGGCGGTTATCGTATTCTTTCTAAAATTGTAACTGGCGATGAAACTTACATACCCTTTTATGATGTTCCAACGCGTCAAGAAAATAGGGTATGGGTGTCTGAAGATGACCCAACACCAGTTACCGTGAAAAAACAACATGCACTTAAAAAAGTTATGTACGCTGTATTTTTCAGAAGTACAGGTCTTGTGAAAGCAATTAGGTTAGAGGGACAGAAGACTGTTACTGCCAATTGGTACACACAAAAATGTCTACCTGAAGTTCTTCGCAGTGTGAAAATTAAGGGTTTAATGCTTCACCATGATGATGCGTCCTCCCATACCGCTGCGACAATTGTTAATTTTTTGAAAGAAAATGGTATTAAAGTCATTGAGCATCCACCGTATTCTCCTGATCTTGCAATGTGTGACTTCTGGCTATTTTTTAATTTGAAAAAAACATTTACGTGGTCGTCATTTTACGTCAGAAGAGGAGATTAACAACACCATAATGGAGTATTTTAATAAGATTCCAGAAAATGAATGGCTCAAAGCTTTTCATTTCTGGAAAATTCGATTACAAAAGTATTGAAGCAGGGGGGGGGACTACTTTGAACACCAGTAAAACTACATGCTTCTCCTTCAAATAATATTTCTGTATCTCAATAATTTTGGCGTGACCCTCGTATAAAATCTTAATATTTTTTATTTTAAATTGATTAGTTTAATTTTAATAATTTTTATTGTTAAAGGACACCATGCGTTCATGGCATGAAAATGAAAATTTTTTTTTCGCTCTGCCAAATTTTGCGCTCTCATAATTAGTGCGCCTGGAGCAGTTTGCTCCAACTGCTCCACGGTAGCTACGCCACTGATCATTTTTACTATACATTGTACCCTGTATTTCCTTCTTTAACGTCATAGTATTCTGAGTAAAGCAATCCGTTTGACAATATTGTTTTATGCAAAACAATAGTGATTTTTTAATCGTATTTAACCTTGGGTCAAACCTGTCTAGAAGTCTATATATTCCGTTGTACTCAGAAGAGAAACCAGTATGACATAAAATAAAATTGTTAGACTTTTATAATATTTTATAAGAGAAAATAAATATCAATAAAGAGATTATTAAATAATTATTAATTAAATATTAGAAATTTTGAACGGTCCAGAACTTTTTTTAGTTGGAAAAATTTAGCAATCATCACTGTTAACATCCTAATATAAATCCTTATTAAATACCACTTTTGAAACGTAACAATGGGAGGTAGTCTGGTAGTATGAACAAGTGATTAAGTGTGATTAGCTAGGAGATGACTAGCAGTGTTTTAGCGCTGTCAATCGTTCATGGATTATTTTAGACAAAAATATTTCAAATAGCAGTTATAGAAAAATTAATTGTACACAACTTTTATTTGAAGTATTTTTCTGTAAAGTAATTTATAAACGATTGAAAGCGCTGAAACACTGCTAGTCATCTCCTAGCTAATCACCCCTAATCACTTGTTCATACTACCACACAATGGTACGTACCACGATCACGGTTCTAAGACCGGTATTAGTTAAAACCTTGACGACAACTTTTCACATACTTCAGGGATATAAACAAAAATCAGTGATGCCACTATACTGATTAAACCGAAAATGTACTGACAGGCATATTCAATACATTTGGCTTCAATATTCTAAATAATTTATCTTACAAACAAGTCCAGAGACAAATCATATTAAACAATTTAAAATAATGAAGCCAAATGTATTAAATATGCCTATCGGTACATTTTCGGTTTAATTAGTATAGTGGCATCACTGATTTTCTTTATAACCCTGAAGTATGTGTCAAATAGTTAGCACGGTTCTAGCTAACACCAATGTTAGAACCGTGATCGTGGTAAGAGCCAATAAGTTTAAATTAATAGAATAACGATGCCTTGAAGTTCAAGGCTGTATTTATTTTAAACAAATGTCTAATTTCGAACAAAAATTAGCTCATCAATCAGAGTATAGTCCGTTCGCTGAAACGAGAGAATGTGGAACTAATTCCTGAATAGAAACAAGTCATTCTATTGGTTCGGCTCCAAAATTATCCTCTTTTGATAAATAGAATGACTTGTCTCTCTTCAAGAATTCGTTCCACATTCTCTAAAATTTAAATCCAAAGATTTATTGGTAATAGAACCAAAAACTAACTATTATTTAACTAATTAAAAATTATAAATATTTTTTTTAGGTATAATAGCCTTGGGTTAAGTTGACGCTAGACCGCGCATCCTAACGAACCAGAAACGTGAACTAGAATTTCTTTGGCTTGTGAATGAATCGCCTTCCCCTAAAACCAATTTTAGATGTTTTTGGAGTGCTTTCCTCGTTGTTATAATAGCATATAATAATTACTAAACTTGAATGTACATAGCAGCCCTACTCCTACTATTACATTTCGTCTCATCCATGTACGAATTTTAGGTTCTGCGCACACAATGTCAAGATCAGCGTCAACTTAACCTGCAACACATATATGTATCGTATCTACGAGTACATGTTAAAAAAAATGGCATCAAAATGTGTCATATTTTGATAATTGACAAAATATATAGGTACAACTTTTTTTAGTACCTACCTGATTCCATTGTCGTAAGTTATAAATGTATTTTGTTTATTTGTAAGCTTATTATCATCAGGTGGTAGAAAAGTTCTGTACTTCTGCAGTTCTGATCTAATTTACATTTATTTTGGTATAGCAAATAATTGAGAAAACTAAATTTTATAATTCATTCTTATCATTTATCGTTTGTTGTCTATATTTGTATGTGTAAGTAGTGAAAAGAAGTGTTTATTATATCATACTTAGAAGTACATAGGGATAAAAAATGATGTAATGTACTTACAACTAAACCAACAGTATCCACCATTAGCAAAATTTGGTTTCCAGGCTTTATCAACATCGGTGAATAGATCAATGTACAATGTTATTCCTGTTATAATTAAAGGGAGTCCATATGCGTACAAACTGTACAACAAGAACTTCTTCAAGTCTTCTTTCTTCTTTATTCCTCGTACTTTCACAACCCTAAAAATTTAAAAAGGTACATTCAGAACAACAAAATTAATGGTAACTGAAGAATTAGTGGCAATGGCTATGGTATCAAAATTATAAAATTAATGTTTAGAATAGAAAAATTATTGCATGGTAACAGATAGGGATATTTTATTTATAAAATTATAAAATTGGCTATAATAACTGTCATTCAAGCTGTCAGTTGTTACGTGCAAGACGTAGAAATTTAATGTATAATATTGAAATAACAATATTTATAATAATAATAATAATAATAATAATAATAATAATAATATATCATCACGGCATGTTACCCATTTCTGGGTGTGCCAGTATGTACAACACATGTAGACATCGGTAATGATGACGATATATTTTACCGTGCGGGCGCTTACCAGGCGTCACCTCACGGGCACTCATAGCTGGCGTGGAGAGTGCACCAACAATATTTATGCACGGATGTATCATAATTTGACAATTATACACGAATTTCTTTGACATAAACGTCATTTTATAGCTCGCGGGCCTCATTGTAGCCCGCCGGGCTATAATGAAACGTCAAACCAAATTATAACCTACAATATAAACAATTTAAACAAGCAACATGAAAAGTTTTTATTACAAATCGAAAATTTTTATATTCTTAAATGAAAAATGAAAATTAATTTTGTGATATTTATATGGAAAGCAAGGAGATACACAAAATAAAACTCAAATGACATAACTAATAAACAAATAATAAACTGTTGCTCTCCGCTTCCATAGCAACACTAGATACTGGATATACGAGGACAAATTCTTTTCCATACAATTTTTCTAACACTACTAATTTGAAAATTTTCGTCCGTGCATTAAGTTTTGCATGTACCACGAGCGTAACTTGCTTTTATGGCCTTTGACGAGTTTTTTATCCCTCGGCTTACGCTTCGGGCTCAAAATCCCGCCGCAGGTCATAAAAGCCTCCTTACGCTCTTAATACATAAATAACTATTATAAAAATATATTGGATATACCCATAATCTTCTCTTATTTCGTATCCTTTTGACTTAATAAATTGCAGTTGCAGTCAAACACACCATAAACATTTATCTCTTTCTGTCATTCATGTAGAATTAGTGGCAAATCAGTGGTAAAAATTTGGCGTTTGCAAAACAATTTTTGATTGTAAACCTTAATTAACACTTTATAAAATCAAATTACACTCGCCGTCAAATGATTATGGACTGATGTTCAACTTTTATCCCTTTCCGCACCCTGTCCCTTGCCCAGCGGTGTTGCCGCTTGTAACTTGACATGACCAGGAATGAACGCAAATGTCATATAATTCATTTAAAACTAATTAAAATTTTTAATACATCGTAAATGAAGAAAATATTATAACAAATAAGTAAGGTAAGATAGTAAAACGTAATATAAAATATAAATATTGTCTATGTGGAAAATTTATATTTATATTTTGACCACAGTTTCCACACATCAAGCTAAGGTCGCGTTTGCGTTCAAATACGATACCCGATGAAATCTAAGAATAATTGATTATTAAGTGAACAGTAGATCTGCCAACACAACATGCTTCTGCAGTCAAATCCAAAGTTTTCTTGTTATTTAATAAATTATAATTTTTTTCAGAATGTAAAGCCTCATTCACAACATGAAATTAGTAGTTAGTGTTAGTAGTTATAGTTAGTGGTTATGGTTAGTAGTTTGTCATTGGGAAACTGCGTTCACAATACTCCAAATTAGTGTTAAGCATTATCGGTAAAATAGTACACTTTAGTAGAAAATGAGGATGTTCACTGTAAAATGACATAGATAGCGCAACTTTCGCAACGTGTTTTGTGTCACATGTAGCAAATTTTAACCTCAAATTCTCAGTTTGTTGTGTAAAAATGTCAGCAGAAGAATCGTTCTTATCACTTATCGAGAACAAAATATTGTTACCTATATGATAAGTCAGATATCAATTTTAAAAATACAAAATTAAAGGAAAATGAGTGGGAGATTATTGGAGCTGTGTTTAATATAACAGGTAATGAAGTAAGTTATTGTATGTTATACAATAAACATTAAATAATGTATTTAATAGGTCAAGAAGCTCAAAATAAGATTTTCTCAGTCGCCCTGACTTCTCCTGTTTGAATTAACAGGATGTACCCACCATCTCCTCTGCCATTCTCTTTTATTTCTATTCTTTATTGTAAAATTAAAAATAGGGCTAACAACTTTTTTTTCGTATTTCTTGAACTCATTTTCACAAAAATAACCTAATTTTAAAACCACGTCTTCAACAAATGTCAAACTTTCACTCTTTCTTTCTATGCATATATCTGTCGCTCTCTCCTCTGTTTTCTGATTGGCTACTTCTCTTAACTACTAACCATAAGTTTGGAGCTTGCAAACTCCTGCGCTAACCATGAGTAGCGTTAAACCAGCGCCGCGCTGATTTCGTTATTGTGAACGCTCACATTGCAATGCCTATGCCAAACTTTCTACGCGAACCATAACTACTAACACTAACTACTAATTTCGTGTTGTGAATGAGGCTTACGCCAACTTTTTGAAAAAATTCTGTACATTGGCAACAATTGTTTCTGCCTGCCCATTTAAATCTTGTTTTCCTAAACGTTTTTTATAAGAACCAGGGCTATTTAATTTATGAGTTTCACTCATTTTCTTTTCAAGAGTCTAAATATAATGCAATTTATAGGACTGGGAATAAAAAGCGCACTCAAGTACTAACGAAAATGTCAGAATATAAAATGACATTGACAGATTACAGATATTTGTACAGGTATCAGTGTAGAAATCTCCAGTCCATAATTATTTGACGGCAAGTATAGCAATGGTGTTTTTCTTCATATTTTTAGATTTAAATGTTATACATATACAAAAAAAACGAACGAAAAGCAAATATAGTTGATGTATTTTCTTCTCAGGTTATAAAATTTTCTTGTAAGATTTTTGATTATTTTCTAAACACAGTTTATTTCTTTTATACTCGTACATATATCTCATTTTATTACATTTCCTGATCTTTTATCTCTAATGTCGAGATCAAGAAAAATTTATTCAAGTTCAACATTAAATGCCAATAACAACTCGTTTTTGGAATTTCTTATGTAAAACAAAAAAACAACAGAATTATTTTTATATCTTTTTACCTCCTGTGTTCTAAATAAATAAGTTTCAAGACTCCTAGAAGCCAATTTTAATATTTTTACAGTAATGTCTATGATGTAGGTACGAGAGATATTGTAAATTGTAGTGATAAAAAATTCCACCAATGATGTTTTAATAGCCAATTTATTAATTATGCATTGGAAGCTTAGTCACATATAGTGATAAAATTTCTTCATATTTTCGCGGAAAAGTATCTTGATTTTTTCCCAGGATTTTTTTTGTGGTCAACACTCCCGCCAGTACTTCTGATGATGCCACGACTAGCGAAATTATACAATAAAGTAAAAATTTACCTACTTCTCTGGTGAAATTAAACCGTGTGTCATTTTGTTTTAACTTTTATTAATTTAAATGCATACCTACCTACGAGTACATATTATTTATTGATGCTGGAAACTGTATTCTATTCCTTTACATTCGTATAATACAACTATTGTTTTATTTACTATTGCAATTTCTTTTTAAAAAGTTACCATTAAAAATTTGAAATGATAATTTCTCTGACAGTGACATTTATCTATCAGTTACATACATTTCAAATCTGAACTGTGTAACTAAGGAATTGTGCTTATCTTTAAAACATAGTCTCCGTGATTTATAAAATAGATTATTTTATATATTTATCTATAAAATATATAGAAAAAGTATAAATGCATACCTGTAGAAAATTTAATAATCTTTAATTCTTATAATAACATAAATCGCGAAAAAATTATATTTAATGGTATTTTTCGACGAAGAACTACTTTGAGCTTCAAGTAAAGTGCCATATCCGGTTACCTGAATTGCACCAAAATCTAATGGCTTCTTTCAGTATTAGAGCAAGGTAGAAATATAAGGTTTCAAAATTTTTCGAATGATAGTATTTAAGTTAGAGCGTTGACAAAATCCATACGCATACTCTCTCTCTCTCTCTCTCTCTCTAACACATACAACACACACACACACACACACACACACACACACATACATACATACACACATACGCACACATACATACACACACATACACACGCACACACACACGCGCACACACACACACACACACACACACACACACACACACACACACACACACACACACACACACACACACACACACACACACAAACACATAGATGCATCATCGTGAAAATATTATAATCGGATTATAGGGACCTTAGAACGTGCTTATACACTCAAAAACGACACATCTTTTTTATTACAAATATATCTGTATTGCTCATTTAACTGTATTAGTTGAACATCTTTTTCAATTACACTCATTTTTAGTCAAAACAATATAACAGAAATCTTCAAAAGTCAAATTGACAGTCGCGAATATCAAGCTATCTTCTGATTGGTTGACATTAGCATTATGCATAAAAAATGAGAAATTGCCATATTCTACGGTTACGTCATAATGCTAAGGTAGAGGTTACAACAACTACATATACCGTAGCACGCAAAAAAAAATACCATGAATGAGACAGGAAAACGGATTACGGTAAGCGACGCGCAATCCTGTCGCCCGATGAATGTGAGAAGTGAACGTGGGCTAACGGACCAAGGACGAGGTCGTCTTTGCATTGGGAAGCAAGTGGGGCTCCTGGTAGTGGAGGAGAAGAGGAAAAGACGACGGTCCAATCTCAGGTGGCGGGTCAAGATGGCAGAGAACCTGCGAGAAAGAGGATGAAACCCGAGGGATGCTATGGACCGCAAGAAATGGACGAAGATGCTGAGAGAAGAGAATGTCGACCCTGTGTAATACGGGAAAAGGCAAAGAGAAAGAAGAAGATGATTTTGGTTTTCGAAAAGTAGCATAAAAGTGATCAAATTTGTAAAACTGATTTGTCTATGTTTTGTAGAATTTATTAAGGTTTTAATTCATACTTTTTCAACTTCAATTTCAGTAAAAATAAATTAAATTTCAGAAAACGTAAATTCAATTTCAGGGAAAGTAATATCAATTTCGGAAAAAGTAACATCAATTCAGAAAAAAATAACATCAATTTCAGAAAAAGTAAATTCAATTTCAGCTTTCATTTTTATTAACAAAATAAACTGGGGCATAATTAATCTCAAATATTTAAGGCGTACGGTGACTGTCACTTTTAATTGTTGTATGTATGTAATTTTTTATACAAAAATATATTCTGATATTGAATATACTTTTTCTGAAATTGAATTTACTTTTTCTACATTTGATGTTGTTTTATACAAGATATTATTTTTTCCGAAAATGATTTTACTTATTCTGAAATTGAAGTTGAAAAGCTATAGTGAAAAACCAAACATAAATATAAAACACAAACTATGTAAGAAATGAACTATCAAACGAAATAACCACAATGACAAACATACACTAAAGAGATAATAACTAAACTACCCCATTGCTGTTGATTACCGTGTTAGATAAAACTGTAGATAGCAATGAGCATTATGCACTTAGTAGTTTGCTATGCTGATGATGCAGTAGTAATTACGGACTTGAAAGACAAATTATAGCGATTGTAATTTCAATTCAAATGAGACGACAAGCCCAACATGGAAATCTCTACATAAAAACATATCATTGACATCAAAGACACCGTTACGATGTGAATTAGAAATTAAAGATATAATAATAAATGATGTCATTCAAATATTTAGGTGTTGTTATTCCAGTAAAAGTAAGCTACAAATAGAAGTTGGAGAACATAATTATAAAAGGTAGGTACTTAAAAAATATATTATGAAAAAATATATGTATATGTCAAGCACGGATAGAAGGTACGACAACTCTTCAATTTTTGTTGACATATTGATGTTAACGATTACTACGTCTAGATTCTAATCTTACACGAGGCGCCTCTACAATGTGCCGTACCACATAACATTCTGGAACTAACATGACAAATAACAAATTAAGTGTCAATCGTGCTTTCAATGTAAAATCCGAGCCTATGTACATATTTGCATAAAAATTACAACTAATTTAGATAATATATTATGCCTCTGATGGTATCCTTTCTGAAATTTGAAAATAATTTACAATATTCAAATAGCACAAAAGTGACCCCTGTGGTACACTCTCCACGACAGCTTTCAGAGGCCGTGAGGAACGCTTAGTAAATGTATTCAACTGTACGTCATATGAGATCTGTGAATAGAAGCAGATAGTTAAATAGCCAGATGAGTAATTAGCCATGATGATATATTTAATTGTTTAAAATACGTTCAATATATCCACAGATTCCCATTCTCATAAAATATCTTCTTCTTTAAAATGTTTTTGGGAAATATCATCTTTAGTACCATAGATTTTATTACCTGCAAAAGGTTCAACCTTCCATCATTGTAAGATCTTCCTGATGTACACCCCTCAACGAAACAGTATTTTCGATATTTATACATGTACATTTGAGAACATTTACTTAACGTTACCTCACGTCACGTGCTCTGAAAGCTGTCGTGGAGAGTGTGCCACAGGGGTCACTTTTGTGCTGTTTGAAAATTGTAAATTATTTGCGAATTCCCTAAATTAGTTGTAAGGTTAGACTCTCGGCCTACTAATCCCCAACATCAAATATGACAACAAAAACTGAGGAGTTGTCACACCATGATAGTAAAATTAAAAGTACATATACAAAACTATAATTAGGGCGACTTTAACGTAAGTTTTAGAAATCTACTTCAAAATAAAAAATCTGATGTGGCCAGCAAATTCTACAAATCAAACAAAATATAACACGAAGATACACTTATCTAAATTGTATTTGAGACTGATATCTGTCAATTCGAAGTATTTGAATATATCAGCTGTTTCCATGATTATAGCAAAGCTGGATGCCTGGATGATTTATGAAAGTTAATCTCTTTATGAGAGTTAATAATAGTGATATGTTGTTTTTAACTATTTATTTATTTATTCATATTTATTTATTTATATTTTTAATTGTCCGTGTTGTACGTTCCGTTATCCACAGGTGATTTCTTTTTTCGACTAGACCATTCTAGCCCTGAGGAAGACTATTGTATAGTCGAAACGTCGGCGTGAATAAATTTTATTAATTGCACTGCAAGTCCGAAGATTTCTTACTTTCCCATATCTACTTTAATCTCTTTATAATTCTACAACTCTATACTATTGAATATGAAGAAAAATGTATAAAGAAACAGTATAGACAATAAGATATTCTTCATATTGATAATCACATAAAATATCGTGTATTACGAATAAACTAACCTGCAAATATAAATCTGTCGTAGACATATCGACAGAGCATGAACATATTTTTTACGAAAATGTATAGTAAAATTTCTGTATAAAATATCATGTATTACGAATATACTAATTTGTCAAATACAAATCTGTCGTAGACTTATATCGACAGAGCATGAACATACTTTTTATGAAAATGTACAGCAAATTTTTTAAAGAAGTCCGATCAAGGCCATCTACGAATTGCATCTATGAATGAAGATGTTGTGCTGTCAAATTTTGTAGTGTCGTTTACAAATTTTTTATGAAGTACACAATATATTATGTACCCTCATAAACACTAAGTAAAAGACACTACTATTTGTAGCACAAAATTTTATTTCATAGATACAATTCGTAGATGGCATTGATCGGACTTCTTTCAAAAATTTTACTGTACCGTAAAATTTTTGTACAAAATAGCACAGAAATATCATACCTTACCAAATGTCACAATACACATACGGTACTTTATGTTACTGCTTACACATTGCTGGATTTTTACAGTATAAATCCATATGAGAACAGCAGATGTGAACACATTATAAACCATAATAGGTGAAGCATGAATGGGCAGAGAAACTGGAAGTAAGGACAAAGTGTAAATTTAAGGACAAGGTCAAATTTAAAAAGAGAATAAGAAAAGAATAGAATGAATATATAGATAGGACCAAAGATATCAGATTATTGAAAATAAACAGAGAATTTTTAAAAAATTAAACACCAAGCAACCTCTTGTGCGGCCAGTTATAAGGTGGAAGAAATAAAGCTGGTTAAAACAACATTCGGGGATACACAATAATATTATAAAGATAAAAGCAAAATAGAAGATGAAGGAAATCATTATAGTTTATAGTTGTTTCACAACTATAGTATTCGTTAGATTTAGTCACATATGATTTCTTATCGTTCCCAATAATGAGTGTGAAACTCAAAAGACGAGACTAGTAATGAATTATAATAAGCACAAATAGGTAATATGACGTAATGCTTTATTAATAAAAATATGTTTAACACAAAGAAGATTAAATTATTCAAATTGTTCACCCGACTGTCTAAATACACATTCCCTATAATTAAAGAGGTAGAACTCTGAATAGTATCTGGATCTGCTTGGAAGGATGTAACTGCAGCCATACCTTTCTGAATTAATTCATCTCTGGTTTTGGATTTATCTGCATAAACTAAACTCTTCATGTGTCCAGTGTCAGTGTCCCCATAAAGATAATAGTCAATAGTTGGTGGCCGGAGAACTGGACTTTATTTTCCGGTCATAATCTGCTCTGTTAAATTTAATATTGCTCATCACACCTCTAACATTGAGTTTCGGACATGGTGTATGAAGTATTTTCGATTTATAATTACCCTGTATATAAGAAAAATTAAAGTGTGCAGCAATATCTTAGTAGCAATTTACTAGATACATTATATACGTCATTATATTTTCTGAACAAATAATTTTAAAAATTCTTACGTAAGATTAATTCATATACCCACGGGAGAATATCTTTTACTTTCGGCCATCTGTCTATCAATAAAATAAAAATATTTATTTTCACTTAGATTATATATTCAAAAAAAAATCACAAGTTTTTTCAAATAGGACAGAATCCAAACATCTGTTCCACTATCTAACCTAAAGATTGGTTCTACTCTTAGACCAGGAATAGAGGGGAGACAGGGCATGCTTTGTATTTCGCCGTAAGAAGACTTTCCAAATCATCATAGCAACTCAAAATCGCAGAGATGATTTGGAAATATACGCGTGAATATGCCCTGTCTCCCTTCTATTCCTGGTCTAAGGTTCTACTACACGGACCCGAAGGCCAATACCATTACCCGGTTCTAAAGACCAGCTCAGTGTATCCGCCTACTAGATACTTGGTTCCAAATGGGGTATTCCACCATAACAAAAAAAAATTTAAAATTTCAATTTAACATAAAGTATGGCTCAATAGATAATAATTAAAACAATGAAAACATTTTTTAAATAATTACTTTACGAGATATTTCACATTTGCTAAAAGGGAAAATTGACGTCATACAATTGTTATCTTTCTCTCGCAACGTACTCAGAGCAGTGTGTGTGAGAAAGACAAATATAGGGGAAATGTGACGTTACACTGATTTCTCGAAAATAAAATACTGTTAAACTAGGAACAATTAAGATTTTTTAATACTATTAATTGCTTCAAAACTGAATGAAGTTTTATTTAAAATAATAAAAAAAATTGAGTGGAATACCCCATTATATTGATTATTGACAGCATTAATCGATACCGAATTGCAGAGCAGAGAGTGTTAGACACACTGCAGTAAAATATTCTCAGGGAGCGTTTGAAGAAGTTTGTAAAGTAAAAAGGAAGTATAAAGAGAGTTCATTCATGGTAGGAAAAGCAGATATATTCCTCCGCCAAGCCCACCTCAATACGAACTGTTTGAGATATGATTTCTATTTCCAATAATTAAAAATGATTAAAAAGTGAAACTGGAACATGCAAATTTGACCTCATTACGGGAATATTCAATGAGTAGTAACAGCAGTTACACATTTACGCAATTTCACCAAATGACTATCACACACCTTTTATTCGTAACATTTCCAATTATGCTTTTGAATATACCTATCAAACGATCCCATAACTGTCACCCAATATCTCTTGGTAATCACTTTGTAAGAATATAGAAGCTATTAGAAAATTAACACATGGAGATGTGATATGATCTAATGCCATTAATATTGATGAGTACGGACTATCAGTAGTTATCTCATTAATTGCAAAGATGTTCATGGAATTGAATGTATAATTAATTTCTCAACTTAACGCCATACCCTGAAAGTAGTTAGTAAACAATTCGACGCAAGAGCTCTCTACTAATATTAATTTGCACTATGTTATGATAGTTAAAAGCATGTAAAATTGACTAGTATTACATACAAATAATAAATATTTCATTATTATATAAATATCACACATATTTAGTTTACTTACCTATATATATATTATAAAGAACCATGATACACAGTATTAAATTTCGTTTAACATCTCAACGTAATTGTTTCTTGTCAGTTAAAAAAAGGCATTAATACTTTTCTATAGCCCATGTCAAACGTCTTTACCTACGAGTAATTGGAACTATGCGCATGCGAAGTACTGGATGTTTCAAAAACATGCCGACAAGCTTTTTGGAATTGTAGAGGACCTCAAAACAATCACTTTTTGTTAATGAAAACAATGTCAACATGTACCCTGAAAGTTTGCAATTATGTTTTTGAAACACCTGTATAATATACACGTACAAAATGTCCAGATACCAGAATAACGCGTCCAATGTGGGGACCTTAAACACTTATAAGAGATACGAAATCGGTTAAATTAGAAAAAATGACAATTTAGCGACATTGTTTATTCGAGAAAAACATTTGGGTTACTTGTAAATTTCTTTTTGTAAATAACTACCAAGTGGCATGTATAAACTTATATTAGATTTTGGTTTGCACTTCTTTAGATTATTTTTATTAATAATAAATGACCGATACATAATTTTGGAAATAGAATAAAATCGAATCTTTATAGGACCGACATGTTAGAAAACACTTATATTCAGCATTTCCTAATATGTTTACAACATTTTATCTTCGGCTTTTTATTCAATGTTGCAATATTTATTCATTATGTTTCCTTATACTCTTATCCATTTTTGTGATTTATCTATATTGCCAAACATTCTCACAATAATACCAAAAATTAAGAAATTTTATATAATTAATGATGAAATAATATTGATGACTATTCTCGTTCTTTAAATTTAAACTTAAGGTAACGATTTTTTTAAGTTTGAGTTAATTTAACTTGGAAGATTTGAGAAGTTTGGCCACATACAGCTTAAAATTCCAAAAAAATGTTTATAATTTCTCTTGATATGGTTTGACATATATAATATTATTCCACGAAAACGCATGTAGTCATAATATCCCAATATCTGCAACTTCCGGGGCTCTATTATTGAAAATAAACATAAGATTTTGTAATCTGTTTCACTTCCTAGTACGATTAAATTCTAAAATATTCATGCATAGCTGAGTATTTTAAAGCGAAGCTGTAAGTTGCATTTTGCTCCATGCTAATAGACTATACAACATATTTAAAATTAGCTTCTTCAATAAAAAGATAAACTTCATACCGCAGAATTAACAAAACAATTCATAAATAAATTAAAGAAAAAAGTCATCATCTATATTTTATGAAAGGATTAGAACTTGGATTCTATACAAAGTTCTTTTTATTTTTTTTATGCAAGAACCAGGACAAAATAAAAATTTTAGTGCAACTATGATTTAAAAATTCCACATGAAAAATAGCCGGGCGTGCATCTCGTTTTTAAAGTCAGGAAACCAATCAAAGTGCTTAGGTATAAAACGACAAGCAAACTTTCAATCGCTTGTAGTTTTCGATCGAATTAATATTTAAACAATCTTTTTGTAAATATTGCCTATGACACTCCATTAATAGATAAATAGTTGTTTATGATAATTATGAACATGAACACACTCGGTTTGCACCTCATGTATCAAATTTTCTGTTTGTGGATAAAATATCTTCACTCTCAAAAGGTATGTAAAATAATTATTATTTTTTTCAATCTGTGATCTCTAAGGCGGTTTAAGCAGTATTAAATTTGCCATTATAATGTAAATAATATTTGACAATTGTTTAATTTTGCTCTAGTTACTAATTCAAATTTTGTCCTTATCATTAAATTATTACTTTAGTAGCGAGATTTTAGTAAACATAGTGTTACTTTATAATTAGGTATAGTAAATATTATTATTAAGCCTTTATTTCCCAACATAAATACAAAAGGCTTAATAATAATAGTAAATAAATATGTACTAAAGTCATGCTAGAATTATTGAGAATAAGACAGATGATTAATATTTTTTAGAATTTTATTTAAGTATATTAAAAGTAAGTTCCTTCAACAAAATTAACCTTCACATTTCTTTTCCTGTGCAAAATTTGTTTTATACGGCCTACGAATCTTCTTATTCTTTAATACTAGCATGACTCTTGTACCTAACTATAGGTATATGAATTACTAATTTATTACATATCATTATGTTATCATACATATAATTTTATACTTAGAAACACTTTTTAATATTTGACTAATCATACTTATTTATTTTTAAAGTTGTTATCTATTGAAGTATATCTATAATAAATATTAAATAGTGTTTGACTTGTTATTAGTGACCAACTGATAATCAAGTTTTTTTTTTATCAAATCAAGTATAAATATCTACGATAAGCTAAATTAAATTTGGGACACATTATTTATCGCACCTAACGTCTGAACAACACTGTGTCTTACGTACGTACCTAACTGACAAAGGCATATTTTTTTTGTTGATTAATATAATATTATGCACTAGAGTGGCAGCTTTCCTTGTAATTTTGTTCATTTTTACAAATTTAGAAAAATGTTTGAGATACAGTTTTGACCATAATGCGACCACATAAGGCTGAGTCCGAAGTTTATTTATGCATTTTATTAAGGTATTAGGAATTAGATTTTAAAGTTTCGTATAGAAGCACACCACATCTTGAAGTTGATGCGCACTAATGCAGTACTATACTATACTCAAAAGTTATCTTACACATAAATTAATTTGTATCTAAAAAAGATTGTCTAAATATTAATTCGTCCGCAAACTGCAAGCAAATTAAAGTTAGCTATAGCAATTAGATTGGTTGCTTAACTATAAAACCGAGACGCACGCTCTAACATTTCTGAGAACATAAAACGTCGCACGCCAAGTTCTGAACTAAAAAAGTCATATCTCGCTTATTACGTAAAATTTTTGAATCGAATTTGCAGTAAATTGTTTAGTTCATCCTGTTCTTAGAGAAATTCTTATCGAAGAAAAGTTTCTTGGCTTCTATTTTATGAACTACGAGTATAACATGTTTTGTCATTTAATCTTAAACATCAATAGAATTTAAAAGAAATAAATTGTATAAAGATCATATCAACCGGTTTGAACCCGAGACCCGAGCTTTTACTCTGCCGGAGTAACACTCTAACCATCAGAGCCAGAGCTGGTCTGCCTTGTTGGCTGACATAATCTTGCACATAGCACATACATATATAACTGCTATTTATCTCACAATAGAGGATATTATTCGTCACGTCATTAGAATTGAGGTTGGAATGGCACTACTTCATTTAAACATCTTGTGCACACGTGAGAAAATTTAGTAGTTAGTATTTTATCACATCATACTTAGGCTGGGCCTAGAGTTTTAGACTATTAGATTTTAGTTTTACATTACGATGAACAACTAAATTGCAGTGCAAACGAATAGTCACATACGGTATGTTGCTTTTTTTTAGTGACTGTACTGTCATCCTCTGCTGAGCTTACGTATACAAGCTTAAAAGCTCGTAAAAAGAAAAACTTAACGATGCTTGATTACTCTGACTTCAATAAAAACAAGGAAAGAAGGTGATTAATATGCAAAATTTGCAATGTCAATATGTTGAGAACCCATTTTCTCAAGATAACAGTAAATCTATGCAATATCATATATCGCAGGTTACAGACTACGAGAAAACGATCTATAAACAACTACCTATCATCTATAACAGAAATACATATTACATATTTCCTCTTGAATTAATTTGATTTGTTGTAAATACTAGTGCGTTAAGATAATTCAGATTTTTAAAGATATATATATATATATATATATATATATATATATATATATATATATATATATATATATATATATATACAGGGTGTCTCTTAAATAGGGGGACATGGCTTAACCACAGATTCCTGAGGCTAAAATAAGACGATTTAACCAAACTTGCTTCTACCGGAAAGTGTACCATTTAGCCAGAATTCTGCTTCAAAGTTCTTCGAAAAAAAATTAATTTTGCTTATAATATTCAGACGCTTTATTCGATTTGGATGAAATTTGGTATGACAGTTTATATGGTTATAAGTCATCTTTTAAGGTGATACTTGTTATTATTAGTGAACCACTAGTGTATGAAACTTAGGTCTCCCAACATTAATTAGACCGTAACTTTTTAATGGCAATGCCGAAAACGTGAAAATATTTTTCTTCAAAAAGATACATTCAATAGTAAACTTTTGTCTCTCTGTGTAATTTGTGATATCTGTTACGGTTCACACAGAAAAAAATAAAGTCTGAGTGTCTGCATTGCTAAATTTTTAAAATAAATTTAATCTAGCAGTCTATCCAAATGTCAAACAAGTAATTTTTAATGACAGTAACGAGTTGTCAGTCTTCACAACATGTTTAGGAGTAAGTTGAGATATGTAATCATCTTATTTATAATAATGGTAGTAAAATAATATTAGGCCGAACAAACGGATGTTACTAATTTTAGAATATTGCGAAGAAAATTATTGACAACCCGTAAAACAATTGTTACTGTCATTAAAAATTACTTGTTTGACATTTGGATAGACTGCTAGATTAAATTTATTTTAAAAATTTAGCAGTGCAGGCACTCAGATTTTATTTTTTTCTGTGTGAACCGTAACAGATATCACAAATTACACAGAGAGACAAAAGTTTACTATTAAATGTATCTTTCTGAAGAAAAATAATTTCACATTTTCCGCATTGCCATTAAAAAGTTACGGTCTAATTAATGTTGGGAGACCTAAGTTTTATACACTAGTGGTTCACTAATAATAACAAGTATCACCTTAAAAGATGACCTATAACCATATAAACAGTCATACCAAATTTCATCCAAATCGAATAAAGCGTCCGGTTATTATAAGCAAAATTAATTTTTTTTCGAAGAACTTTGAAGCCGATTTCTGGCTAATTGGTACACTTTCCGGTAGAAGCAAGTTTGGTTAAATCGTCTTATTTTAGCCTCAGGAATCTGTGGTTAAGCCATGTCCCCCTATTTAAGAGACACCCTGTATATATATATATAATTATTATTTTTTTTTTTTGAAGAACTTTGAAACAGAATACTGGCTAAATGGTACACTTACCGGTAGAAGCAAGTTTGGTTAAATCGTCTTATTTTAGCCTCAGGAATCTGTGGTTAAGCCATGTCCCCCTATTTGAGAGACATGCTATATATATAATGAATTTCCGAGTTAAAGTATTTTTATAATTTAATACACCTATAAGAAAAATGTTATTGCAACATTCTAAGAAATGATATTAAACTTAAGTAAATGATGGTTAATGAAGAAAGAATTTGTAAAAAAATCATGGACCTCACTGGGATTTGAACCCAGCCTCCCCTATATCTAGTAGGGTGTTCTAAAAAATTACTATTTAAACTATAATATTCGCCCACAAATAATTGTTATCGATATCTAATTTCAATATTTTCTTGTATTCGCAATAGAAACAAAAACATAGTCATAAATTCACAATTTGTTTAATTATTAAAGCAAACTACTTATAGTAATTACTAGTTGTCATAGATTATTAATATAACAAGGACAATGATTGTACCGACTTGTTATTACTCAAATAAATATTTACTCTGATTCTCTTTTAAACAAACAGATTTTATCTTTGAAGTATTATGCTACGAGAAGAGTCCGCAAAATGTACAGAGTTGGCATAATAAGGGCTGTGTCATCATTAAATAACACTTTTGGGCAAAATCAGGTGGTGTATTTTTGAATACAATTATTTAAGTATCGTAAGAATAGAGAAATTAATTTAATTTTGTTCATAGGTATTAAAATTAAATGAAAATAAAAACTATAAATGTAGGTGTTTCAAGAACAACTCATCTTCATTAGTAAAAATTTACACGAAACCGTATTAAGAGGAAAAGAGGGTAAGGAGAACATATCAACCACTCCTAGAGGTATTAACAGCTGTTTTCTCTTAATACGTTTTTGCGTAATATTTTATTACGTACTGAGAACATTGTTCTCGAAATAAGTATAAAGTTTTTATTTTCACGTAATTTAAGCTTAAGGGTATTTTTTAAATTTATTATCAACCCATTGGTATGGTTTACGAATTAATATAGTATATAGGTATAATCTAACTTAACCTAACTGATCTTAACTTAATCTAACTTAGTTTGCAAAGTAATAATTACTGACATTGCTATGCCACCGTTTGGTGGGCAGGGTCAACTTTGTACCGGACTATGTCAGCTTTGCCTTTGCCCAACACCCAATAGCCTTGTGCAATGCTAACATGACCCGGGCAATGCCATCTCTGCAGTTCTGCACATATTTATTCGAACTTTGCCCATGACGTGTACATTGATTGAATTTTTAAGAAATATATTTTGGGTTTCTTGAACACATTTATCATTAAACCTTCTTAATTCAATAATATTTCCTTGAAAAATAGAATGCACTGACTGATTACTTCGATTAAAATTAATTTGAAACCATTTTATTAAGTATGTATCTACTGTTATATAATTTCACTGATTTTGAGGATTTCTACAAATGGAAAGTTGATATTATTAAGTGTATTTAAAAATTTAAATTATTTTATTTCCAATCTATAAGTATTGTTTGGACACTGTAAATAATGAAGATATGAATACTGATATGCTTATAACAAAATAAATAATTGCTGTTAATACCGCGAACATTAATCGTATATTCTTTGAAATGATTAATCTTTCATCATGAATTTTCTTTTATAAATTTCCATATAGGTAGGTATATCGCGCAGATTGAAATTCCAACTCTATTAGACAGATATACATACATACAAAGCACTTTCTGCCAATATACCAGATTTCCCAGTGACGCGCAAGGCCAAGGGTATCTCAGTACTATATCCGTTATATTAAACTGGTGCTGTTTTATTTGGTTCGTAACAATAGCAACTGATCTACAAACTCATCTTAGTTCTGTACTTATTTAATATGAAAAATAAAGTACTTAATAATTACTTTGACGAACAAAACAAATTAATTTGAATTACAGTATTGTAATTCTAAAATTTAAGAATATTTTATTGTTAACACTAGAAATTATTGTAAGAATACTGTACCGTCGGTACTACAACATTCCAATTTATATATTTTACGACCTTTGGAAATATGGATGTCAATCTACGGATTAAAAAAAAAAAAATCTGTTGTGACCAGCACAAGACTTTCCGTCAATTCGATGTATTTTGTACAAATCTCATACCAAAAGGTCCATGGAACAGATTCTATATAATATCATGTAAAATCGAACACGAACATAAAATTCATTTGAAAAGGTTCTATAAATCCAATAAAATTATAACATAAACATACACAAGTAAAATACACTTGACACTTCCTTCATTTCTTCTTCAGCTTTCCCCTATTTTATTTGGGGTCGCTGTTTCCTCTTCTCTTCCACTCATTCCTGTCCAACGCATCTTTTTCACACAGTCCTTCCTTTCTCAAGTATTCTGCGATATAGTCCTTCCATCTTCTCTTTGGCCTTTCTCTGCAAGTCACTTGCGAAGAACACTATGACATTCCAATTTTAGATCCTATACTTACGAGTACCATATTTGGTTTTGCACTTGCAACTGACATCTGTCAATTAAATTTTTTTGAATATATCAGCTGTTTCCATGATAAATAGCAAAGCTAATTAATTTATAACGCTTTAAATCTACATCTATTGAATATGAAGGAAAATGTATAATCAAACCATATAGAGAAGAGTATTTTCTTTAATATGTATAATAACAAAATGTCAAAAAATAATATTTAACTGCGTTTTTTAAAGAAAAACTGTTAAAAACTTCAAATAAGGGTACTTCCGGTGGATCGAATTTTTTGACCAAAGACAATACCTTCCTTACCTAAAGGTGACGGAAGGTAAAAAAGAAAATTTAAAATTAATTAAATCCTTAGACAGACATCTCAAGTAAAAATTACCTTTATTTATATATTTTAGTGTCCACTCTCATCCGTTTGTACAAAATGGTACATATTTTCTTCTATTTTCATTTTGGAAATGTTACCAAAAAATTCTATGCAAAATCATTATCATCTTCATTTGTGAATTCTGTATTCTGGACAGGTCTCAGTTGCCTCTACACAGGTATGCCCCTCATAGTTTCCACTCTCCTTAATATCTGGCAACATTTCAAATTTTCTTCTTCCTCTTCTCCTTCCAAGTACTTAAGCTTTGTAGTTAATAGTTAACTGAAATATCTTACTTCCTCTCTCCATTCAACCATTATGTGTACGGGTTCTTCTACCCTAGCTATTCTCATTACTACTGAAAGTCAAAATATTATGAGGTATTAATTTTTTTTATTATTATGTATAGGTACTCTGGTATTTGAAACCTAGATCCAAACTACCATAAAATTTTCCGATTTATTACGACATTGAGACATCCCAAGGAACACAGAGTTTTTATTAAGACATTATAAATGATAATGTTGTTACTACAACTTACATTTAGCGGAATTATAACACTTTTAAGTAATTTTGCCTTGTACAACTTTTTTTTAGTCTGCTAAACTACAATGCGAAGTTATGATGTGTGGTACTTATTATTTGGTCACATAATAGTTATTAAAACGTTTTATATTTAAGTTTCATTGGCGTCGATTGTTTTAGTTTTATTAACGTCTTTCGCACTAAATTATTGGACGTGTTAGAAACGTAATTGACAGTTATTTATAAATATATTTTTTAAAGTTTTATAATACAGTTTAAAAATAATTGTTTAGTATAGGTGCATTAAAGTTTACATATATTACATATATTAGTTAGTTTACCGTTTTATAAAAGTTTTATAAATTTATTTAAAACTTTTAAATAACTGCAAAAATAACAGTTTTATTTTAAACAGAAGAAAGTGGGAGTATAGTTTCTCAGTAACTTAATGCATCAACTATAAAACTGATGTAAAGTAGTTCTTAGGAAGTTATTATAACTGAAATATCGAATTATAATATGTACGGCCATATTTATGCATTTAAACAGAAACTGGTTTAGAAGCCATTTTGTAAAATTTAGTATAAATTAATTTTATTGTATTTTTAATTTAATATTTTGCAAGTAATCATTCTTCTATATGGTTTATTATAATATACTTTATTCATTATAATATCGAATGATTTAAAAAAATACAAAAATCAATATTTCATAAAAATTTAATAAATTTTCTTTTATTTATTTTATTATAATGTCCCTTGATTTTTTTCCAAGTATAATATAATATTTCTCAGTAAAAATAAATTTGTTTATAAAATGGGTTCAACAGATATGTAAAAAATATGATTTTTATAAAGATGATCTTAGATTTAAAAAGTTGCAGAAGACATTACAAGTCTTGGTACATATAATATTATACAACATAGTCATGCTTAGACTACTTATACGACTCGTGATATGAAAAAATATGAATTTACGGTAGAAAATAGTTTGCTGAGAAATCTGTATTGTAGTTTGAATAGTAACCCATATTATAGTTTTATTAGTGAATATATCTCTTATCAATTAGCTTTAATGAAACCAACATATTATAGTCCATGCAAAATACATATGCAACTATTGCATGTAAGTGTTACTTAAGTGATAACAGAAAGTTATATAGTAGTTAAAAAAACGTTGTAAATTAGTTGAATAGATTCCCCACCCGCCATACATTAACGTCGTATAAACGTTAGAATCAGTAAATTATCGTTGCATAAAAGGTATAATACAAGTTAAAAAGTTTTAAGAAAAGTTTTTTTAAAGTTAATAGAACTAATAACAATTTAATTTGTGCTCCTTGGGGTAATGTTAAAAACCAGGAAGTATTTCAAATCGTGCGTTTATGCATTAACATTACATATCTAAATATAAATACTAAGAAACAACAGTCATTTTACCTATAAACGCCTTCTAGTAGTTATGAGTTTTAAATTAACAGACAATGAAATCATTCCCCTGAAAAAACAATTTAAGCTGAAAACCATTCATTCTATATTTTTATGTTTACTAGAAAGTTATAAATAACATTCAGTTAATTTTAATGTTGATTAATCTATTACCCTGCGCAATTAAAATTGCAAGAATTCATAAAATAAATAAATCTTGGTCTGTTTCAAACCGTAAGATAAATATAATTACTTTGGGGCAATAATTTCTTAATTGTTAGCAGCACGCCTTAAAATATTTTCTTATTATATATATATATTCTAAATTTGAAACTATTTTAAAAATTAAAGATGTTACAAATAGCTTAAAATAGACCATCATTCATGCATATCTCTTGCTTGTAATATAAACCAACTCAATGTAAACAAAATATATTTTTAATGATGCTAATATAAACACGATAAAATAATAAAAAGTGAAAAAAGGTATGCAATTAGTTTCAGTTATATGATAAATATATCTAAATTTCTCCATTAATAGAGCACATATTTTCATTGCATCTTTCAAAGCAGATCATTTCAGGTGTAAATTATTTCATTTTAATAAAAAAAGAAAATGTTTCACGATTTCAGGAATTTTGCTTTACAAACAACAATATGAAAAAGTTCTACATACCAAGTCCAGCAATGTAGACATGGTATTATTGCCATAAAATTGTTGAAATAATGCACTAAAAGTGATATTAGTTTTATTTACTTGGAATAATATTATTTAAAAAATATCTGATGTGGACACCACATGACTTCCCTGTACGCCTGTTAAACTATACATATTTTGTTAAAAATTAAAATATGTATTACAACAGACCCAATCACAAAATTGCACGTGTTTGACATAATTTGACATTGACATTAAATTCTTTATTTTTTTTTGTTTTCCTAATTCATAGCAAACTCAATTACAGAAACCAGGGTTGGCCTGATTTAAATCATTTGATTTAAATTATGATTTAAATCAACTGATTTTTTTAAAAATCACTGATTTTTATCACAGATGAAAAAAAGATTCAAATTGTAATAAAAATGAATTTATTTACTACAAAAGTATAAATAACAACAAAAATATGGACTGTATTCGAATTCTAACAGATTACTGATTACATGTTTTGATCTATTTTATTTAGGTATGCATTGCTTAAAAAGGCGCGAGACGCGAGCGCGTGTGTACGTTATATACTAAATTTATGCAAAAATTCAAATGCATCTTTTGGGGTTTATTACAGATTACGTTTTCGTTAACGAAATAAAATATTTATATTGCTTTTAAAACAATTAAAAAAATTCAATGACACCACTAGATCTTTAAAAATAAAAAAAAAATAAAAAAATCATGATCTATTTGATTTAAAAAAAAAAATCAATGATTTTTGATTTTTTTAAATAAATCATGATTTTTTCCAACCCTGACAGAAACAAAAAAGTACATAATTTTTAAATTTACATATCTCGCTTATACAAAGAGTTAATTTAATGATATTTGATGTTTTCGGCGCAGAATTCAATTCTCTAAAAAATAAGAAGTACTAAAATATTTAGACCCATATTTTTTGCCGAACACTTTTTTTAACTCTCGCTAAGAGAGGTATTGGATTCATGCTAAAAACGCATATCCAGATGTTACTGAATAAGCACGTTTCATGTCCCTACAATCCGATTATAACATTTTTACAATGATGTGTGTGTGTGTGTGTGTATGTGTGTATGTGCTAGCGTGTGAGTGTGTGTGTGTGTGTGTGTGTGTGTGTGTGTGTGTGTGAATGTGATTTAGTGATGGAGAATTATAAAGCTATTGGATTCATGCTAAAAATCGCACATCCAAATTTTAGTGGATAAGCACGTTTTAATGTCCCTAGGATCCGATTATAATTTTACGATGATGTCCATATATACAGGGTGTAAATAAGGCTATAACACAGAAAAACAGTTTTTTAGACGCCAAAAGTTTCTGTATTAATTTATTGAAAAAAGAATTAGTGCATATTATAAAGAAAAAAATGACGAATTTTTTGATACCAAACACATTACATTTTTGATTTATATAAAGCCAGAAAATAAATTTAAAAATTTGCGCAATTAAGAAAAAATATTATTATCCTTGAAACTGACAAAAACAAAACAAAACTATTTTTGACTTAAGACTATCATTGATAAACTTTTTTTGGACATTATTTGTTAAATTGTTATTATTTTCGTTTTATTAACAAGAAATCATGGATAATTTGTCCCATGAAGAAAAATTACAAATTATGTTTCCCTTGTAGATTGCAGTTTTTCTCGTTTCTTATAACTTATTTCTTATTACATGTAGATCATCTTTAATTTGTAAATACCTATTACAATAAATATAATTGTTTCTTAAATAAATATCCTAGTGTTTTCTTCATTTTATGTTATTTTATATTAGTTCATAAATTAATAACTTTAATCTTTAATTATCCCCCCTATGATGTTATTAAAAATGACAATGTTTTGTTACTGTCAGTTTCATGGCTATTGTTATTTTTTCTTAATTGTACAAATTATTAAATTTATTTTCTGGCTTTATATGACACAGAAGTGTAATGTGTTTGGTATTAAAATAATCGAAATTTTTTTCTTTATAATATGCACTAATTCTTTTTTCAATAAATTAATATAGAAACTTTTGGCGTCTAAAAAACTGTTTTTCTATGTTATAGCCCTATGACCCGTTTTAAAATTTACACCTGTATATTATATATAGATTTAGATAAAGACACTATAATATATAGAATAATGTAATGTAATACATCGCAGAGGCTAAGGCACTAAAGAAACCAGTTGACAAATTCAAATGTTTATAACCTAGTTTGTAAATGAAAGATATCAGTGTCAAAAATATTTCTTATTGTTTTATTAATTAAATATTTAAAATTGTAGGGAAAATGCATACATCCATCAGAAATACCGCTAATCTTGTTAATGAATTGGAATATTTTTAAGACATTTAGGAACTTCCTCATACAATGAAAAATAGATATAATTAGAATTGTATGTGTGCAGAAGACATGTAAATACAATAAAAAACAATATTTGGGTATAGTTCTGTAATTATTACCTCCCGCTACCCTAGGTAAGGGAGGTATAATGATCGTGCTAAAACCGCAGAGATTATAGTGAATAAGCACGTTTTGATGTCCCCAGAATCCGATTTTAACATTTTTACAATGTCTGTGGGTATGTATGTATGTATGTATGTATGTATGTGTGTGTGTGTGTGTGTGTATATATATATGTGTGTCTGTATGTGTGTGTATGCGTGTGTATGTATGTGTGTGTATCTGTGTGTGTGTATGTGTGTGTATGTATGTATGTATGTATGTATGTATGTGTGTGTGGATCCTGTGTACACAATTTGAAATTTTGTATGCTCATTCTATACTAATATGGAAAGAGCTCATTAGTTTTTAGTATATATCGGATAATAATAAATAATAAATTTGAACAACTTTTATAAGCCCGCTACAGGCACTCTGCGTGTATTCACGATTCGTGATGCCCGTTGGCATCATTCATCATGTTCATATTAATTTGCTGGAGTTTGTGAACAAAGCCTACACACTATGAGGTATATCGTAAATTCACTTCCAGTACACAGATTTCCACTCTGTAAAAATGGAAAACGACGATAATAAATAATAAATAATAAATAATAAATAATAAATAATAAATAATAAATAATAAATAATAAATAATAAATAATAAATAATAAATACTAAATACTAAATACTAAATAATAAATAATAAATACTAAATAATAAATAATAAATAATAAATAATAAATAATAAATAATAAATAATAAATAATAAATAATAAATAATAAATAATAAATAATAAATAATAAATAATAAATAATAAATAATAAATAATAAATAATAAATAATAAATAATAAATAATAAATAATAAATAATAAATAATAAATAATAAATAATAAATAATAAATAATAAATAATAAATAATAAATAATAAATAATAAATAATAAATAATAAATAATAAATAATAAATAATAAATAATAAATAATAAATAATAAATAATAAATAATAAATAATAAATAATAAATAATAAATAATAAATAATAAATAATAAATAATAAATAATAAATAATAAATAATAAATAATAAATAATAAATAATAAATAATAAATAATAAATAATAAATAATAAATAATAAATAATAAATAATAAATAATAAATAATAAATAATAAATAATAAATAATAAATAATAAATAATAAATAATAAATAATAAATAATAAATAATAAATAATAAATAATAAATAATAAATAATAAATAATAAATAATAAATAATAAATAATAAATAATAAATAATAAATAATAAATAATAAATAATAAATAATAAATAATAAATAATAAATAATAAATAATAAATAATAAATAATAAATAATAAATAATAAATAATAAATAATAAATAATAAATAATAAATAATAAATAATAAATAATAAATAATAAATAATAAATAATAAATAATAAATAATAAATAATAAATAATAAATAATAAATAATAAATAATAAATAATAAATAATAAATAATAAATAATAAATAATAAATAATAAATAATAAATAAAAAGAAAACTGTGCATTGGAAGCAAATTTACGATATACTTCATTGTGTTCACAAACTCCAGCAAAATAATATGATCATGACGAATCATGCCTAGGCGCATCGGCCTGACCGAGGGCTATTTTTTCATGTGCAAAATATTTCGTGCGATAAAGATATGGTAAAGTAAGACGAAGAAAAAAACGAATACATAATAACAACCTCAAAAACCCTAGATGCAAGTAGCGCGTATACGTCCAACTAAATTAGGGTCATGTAAAAATTTCGAGAAAAAAAAAAATGCTCGAGAAGTAACTAGTTGATGTCTGTAAAGATAGTTTCAACCAGAAGTAGTATAAACAATATTTTTTATACGATCAGAGAGACTAAACGATTTTTAAGTGATATTAATAAAAAAATTGTAATTTTTCACTTATATCATTATATCTAAGAAAGCGAAAATGTAGCTAACTACGAAAACAATATACCTATTGTTAGAAATCGTGCGCTGATGTTTATAAACAACAGGAATGACGCCGCCGCCTATCAGCATTCGCGAGACAACGGGAGTCTGATCGCGGATGTTGCCTGGATAACACGGCCGCATATATTTGTTAATTATTACTGTTGCTATTATCTTTACACGTACACGTGTATTACAAGTTAACGTTTAATAAACTTTTACAATAATATAACACTATTCTAATCTACAATCTGCTAAGTACCCACTGTGTAAACCGTTACTATAAGAAATGGTCTGCAAACTTTAGTCAGCAATTACTCACTTTTCTGTAATGATATGACGAAGCCTACGTTTGTTGATTTGAACAGCGCTGATCTAATAAATAGAATATTTTTCTTTTTCCGTTTAGTATAGACTAAATAAATTAATAAATTTTTTGTGGTATTTAATACGACATCTTTTAAGTTTTTCTCTACTTTTTTTCGTTTGCCCAAAATAAAACACATAAAGTATATATCTTATTGGTTATATTTTGAGATATTTTTAAATTCGTTGTCAGTAGCATATAAATTAAAAATTTTAACAGGACAGCAACACATGTAAAATTAGCCAAGCACTGGTCTAAAAATTTCTTCGACGTAAATAGATATTTACACACCAAGTGAGCGAAGGTAATGTTTATTCATGAGAAAAAGGTTTAGCTAATTAGTTAATTTCTTCGAGTGAATAAACATTCTTAGCTCACGTGGGTTGTACAATATTTTATTCAATTTTGACGAAATAGTAATTAAAACCTTTATAATATTTAATTTTGACAAAACAAAAAAACTAATCAGTAGACTGCATGACAATCGTCGATGATAGATATCAAGTCATCTATTTAAAAAGCTTTATTGTCTGTCATTTGTGCCGTGAAAAATAATAAAATGGCTGATAATGTCTGATAAATAATATGGTAAGTGTTAATTTCGTGCCTGATGTTATTTTAAATGCATTATTTGTTGCAGAGTGAATTAAAAAAAATGTGAGAGTGATTTAATAGCTATTTATGTATTAAGGGCGAAATGATATAGATTTTGGCCCGCGGTGTAAGATTGAAGCCCGACGCGTAGCGGAGGGTTACAATATATATATTTCGCCCGTAATACATACAATATTTTTTGCACATCCAGAGTAGTGTTACTTCATCAGCGTGATCAAAGTATAACGATGTTCAAATCAAATTTAGATCATAGTAGTCTATTTCACATATGTACGTTGTCACGGATAACAGTGAAAACAAGCAAGTTAATGATAGATGTAATTATTTTAACTGGGCACGAAAAGCTCTAGGGCGAACGAACTCGGTCGAAAAAGAGGGTCATTTCGCCCTTAAACTAATGCTATTTGTTCGCCTTTTACGCCCGGATGTGAAAAAAAATTTTAATTTACTTGTGAAAAAAGTGTTATTTATAGTTGTTGCTATGGAGTTAATAATGCCAGTTTAAAACGTCAATATTGAATATAATAAATTATGCCGTATATTTTTATTTTATTTATTTTTGCGACACCGTTTATATGTTGTATTCGAATGTTCACAAACGATTTAAGTTCTATCTAAAAATTAATGTTCATAATGTATTTATACACGACGGTTTATAATGTGTGTAACAAACTCTTGTTGGGAAGGTCATTCCGAGTGAAAAATATCATACTCCTTTTAGTTATCAAAATACGGGAAGTCAACGTTTAATAAATACTTTCAATTTAGGAAAAAAACAGGCCGTAGGTTCCAAAAATTATGACTAACAGTCATAATCGTCTTTATTTGTAAAAAATAGGATGTTTCGGACAATATTTGTCCATCTTCATCTACAATAATTATATAAAGTTGTGAAATATAATTAAAAATATGAAGTAAATTTCGTCTTACCAATTATAAAGTGTGTGTTTAAATATATTATACAGTTTCTTTATTAGTTACAATTTTTTTTTTTTTTGTGAATGCCCACATCTTGTCTAGAATTATAACAGAGAGTCTTTGGTAATTGAAAAAGACATGTCGCCCTAGTGGTAACATGTCTGTTTCAATTACCAAAGACTCTCTGTTATAATTCTAAACAAGATGTGGGCATTCACAAAAAAAACAAAAATTTGTAACTAATAAAGAAACTGTATAATACCGTGAGTATTTTTTAACGTGAAACATTGAGTTTGCCATATCCATGGTTACGATTCGACATTTTATTGACAGCAATGTATTTGCGTGTCCCATTTAAAATGAAACATAGGGAACGAATTTGACATTTGATAAAACGTCAATAGAGGTTAATTTTGTTTAAATAATTATACCTACTTTCTAAATTAAATTTAGTGTACCTTGTGCTCGAGTGATTTTCTAACTTGGCCAAATTTCGTACAATATTTAAATATAATACTCTGTCAAATTCATTCCCTATGTTTTCAATGAGACAGGCAAATATATTACTGTCAATCAAATGTCAAGTCGTAGTCGTAACTTATAGGCAAATTCAGCGGTTATCTGTCATATTGACAAGACGTCATTAGAGGTTAATTTTTTTTTAATAATTATACCTGTTTTCTAAAAATTAAATTTAGTTGCAAAAAAATATTGTGTGCCCGAAATTTGTTTAGTGCTCTCGAGTGGTTTTCTGACTTAGCTAAATTTCTTACATAATATAATACATCTGTCAAATTCGTTCCCTATGTTTCATTTTAAATGGGACAAGCAAATACATTGCTGTCAATCAAATGTCAAATCGTAACCATGGACATGAAAAACCCAATGTTTCACGTTAAAAAATATTCACGGTATATATAAACACACACTTTATAATTGGTAAGACGAAATTTATTTTATATTTTTAATTATATTTCACAACTTTATATAATTATTGTAGCTGAAGATGAACAAATATTGTCCGAAACGTCCTATTTTTTACAAATAAAGACGATTATGACTGTTAGTCATAATTTTTGGAACCTACGGCCTGTTTCTTCCTAAATTGAAACTTTTACAACGTTCCCGAATCACCCATTTCTGTTTAATAAATACCTAATAGGTATTTTTAAATTTTGTTAATAAAGATATATTTTTGAAACGTATGTACGTCAGTTTATTTCTTCTATTCTTCTACTTCTTAAATTGGCATTGCTGCACTTTAAATATATCCTTATTTCACATCACATGGATGATTTTAGTACAACTGAATATTTATTTATTCACAATCATTATTGACAATTTGTTGGGTGGGAAATTACCGATCACGCTTCCATTTCATAGATGGGAATTGTTTAGGATTGGTTGGCAACATTGCGATAGATCCCTATAATAAAGTAGGCTAAACAAATTTTAACAGAGCTATCAAAAATATTAATAAAATTAAAGGTTGTAACTCAATTATTTATTTTGAAAATTAATGATTTAAAAACACGATGATTGTGAATAAAATAGTATACATACCTTGGTGGGACTTTCATCAACACTTCCTCACGGTGTGTCTAACCTCAAGGCTTCGCCTCTCGGAAATCTACACAAGCCTTCAGCTGTAATGAAACACTTTCCACCTCAAAAAAAAAAAAAAAAAAAAAATGTATATATGTAGATCTTTATTTATATAACAGTTTTACCTCAAGATATAAGTTAAAGTTTGTTAAACTCATTATAAATTATCCATGTAAACAATAATAATAACAAAATATCTATTTAAATAAGTTTATGAAGTGTTCAATTATCGTTCATTAAAGACAATTACGATAATATGCTATAAAAATTTGACATATTATACAGGTCAGGGAAAAGATAAAACATAATATAAATAACTAAAATGAATATCACGGCTTATTACTAATGCCAGGAATGAATTTCGCAATAGGTCAAGTAAAAAGAAAATGAACGACAGAAATTAAAATTTAACAGGAAATATCGCTGATCTTATAGTTCTAGAAATCTATAAATTTACTAGAAAAAATAATTTAAATAACTAGATCAATTTTTTAAAAACACTTATATTTTATTAATATACCTACCTGAAAATAAACTACTTTTATTAAAGCATTATTTTAAAAAAACTAGATCATTATTGTTTCTCGTAATAAAAATGAGACTGAATTTTATACATTTGATGAGATCAATAGAAAAAATGTATTTTAATATTATGAAAATTATGATGATATCCTCATTGAAACATTTAATTTCAATGAGAGTATCTTATCTACTAAAAATAAATAAATAATATATCATCACGGCATATTACCCATTATTGGGTGTGCCAGTATTAGATATTTTAAATGAAAAAGTTCTATGACCTAATATCAATGAAATAGAAGTGAAATTCCATAAAATTCATGTTGTGATTGAAATGTGCACACCAAAAAATGGAAATACCTAAGTTATGTATAAGACGTACTGCAAATACGAGTATGTTTTGTCTGCAAAACAAACTGAATACTAATATTAATAAAAGAAGATGTAGATATTTTATTCTTTCTTAGAAAACACATTTTATAGGTAAAGACTCAACAATAAATAATAATAAATTTATTGCCCAGAGTTCATACATAAATGCACAATAAAGGATAGTCAAAAAAAGAAGAATACATATATTGATACATAGAGTAATTAATATTGTTCACAGCTATGAATTTTGAAAAGGTTGAGTATCCATATACTCTTTCACACTATAAAAACAATGATTAAGCAGACAAGACTTTATTTTTCTTTTAAATTGTATAATGTTTAAAGTTTTTAAAGAATGATGTAACGGATTATATAAATTTATGTCTATCGAGTTCCTCTTAATATTTATAGTATTATGCTTGGCATTCCGCAATAAATCTGCTTATCTTATGTTGTAATTGTGTATATCACAGTTTTTACCTCTCGCTAAGAGAGGTATTGGATTCATGCTAAAATTCGCATATCCAGATTTTATTGAATAAGCACGATTTAAGGTTCCTAGAATCCGATTATAACATTTTTAAAATGATGTCTGTGTGTGTGTGTGTGGATGTGTGTATGTGTGTATGTGTGTATGTCTGGATGTTGTAGCCACGATTTCTCAAAAACTATAAGACTTAAAAAATATTTAACTGCAGTTTCCTCAATCTGACATTCCTGGGAAGAGCTGAAAAGGTTTTGGTAACAATTGAACAACCGGAAGTAGTAGTTTCTTAGAAAAATTATTCTAAATATAAATTTTTGGGAGTTTTTTTTATTAAATATTGAAGAACATAAAATTCTCCATCTAATACACTTAAAATTTTTATTATATCTTGTATAGATTTAGAGATAAAGACACTATAACTCAACTAATCGCAGAGGCCAAGGCACTAAGGAAACCAGTTGACAAATTTCTAATGTTTATAACATGACACATGTCATTGTCAAATATCAACATTTTTAGTGACATTCTGATAGCTTTTTCTGGGAAGTATATTTAATTTTTCTTATTGTTTTATTAATTAAATATTTGAAATTATAGGTAAAATTGTGGTAAAATGCATATATTCATCAGAAATACCGCCAATCTGGTTAATGAATTGGAACAATCCCTGACATGAAAATGATATAAAATAGATATAATTAGAATTATATGTGTGCAGAAGACATGTTAAATACAATAAAAAACAATATTTGGGTAAAGTTCTGTAAGATTTTGTTATAAAACGACGGTTCGAAAGCGAAGTGCAATACAATACATATAGCCTAATATGGAAATGGCGAGAGGTCTTGTGCTGGCCACAACAGATTTTTTGTATAGTGAGACAGATTAGTATGAATTTCAACAAGTGTGGCATAAATATATGAACATGGCAAAGATAGAATTTTAGATGAAATAAAGAAATTTCTACAAGGTTCTCTAATAGAAACATTGTGTAGTAGTCTAATAACTTTTTTCTGTAATTTAAATACTTTTAATGCATGTACTGAATTACCCCAGAGAATAATAGCATACTTGATGTCGGAGGTTTATTAGGGAGGAAGTAGGAATTAATTCCCATATAAATAATTCTGTCACGGTTTTTTGTTTAACAGAAATAAAATAAAAACTAGGAAATTTTCGATTCTTCCGTCTTTGGTCACCCTCATCCCCTGAATATTTAAACAATATTTACGGAGGTATATTAGGGGGGGAAGTAGTAATTCTCATATAAATAATTATGTCACGGCTTCTAGTTTCCTAGAAATAAAATAAAAACTTGGATATTTTCGGTGCTTCTGTCTTTCGACTTATATATCACCCTCATCCCCTGAATATTTAAACAATATTTACGGAGATATTATTAGGGGGGAAGTAGGAATTAATTCTCATATAAATAATTTTGTCACGGCTTCTAGTTTCCTAGAAATAAAATAAAAACTTGGATATTTTCGATGCTTCTGTCTTTAGACCTATATATCACCCTCATCCCCTGAATATTTAAACAATATTTACGGAGATATTATTAGGGGGGAAGCAGGAATTAATTCTCATATAAATAATTTTGTCACGGCTTCTAGTTTTACAGAAATAAAATAAATACTTGAAAATTTTTGAATCTTCCGTCTGTGGTCACCCGCTTCCCCTGAATGTATAACAATAATAATGGTAGTTTATTATTAGTCCAGTCATTTGGTAGAAAAATAAGGGTTTATTCCACAAAAGGTCGGGTATTTTTGATTTTTGGATATGTTATATATTTAGAGGTCTCAACAAAAAATGCAAGTTTTCCCCCTCGGGGGCCTTCGGGAAGCACCGCCAGCTTGAGAAAAAAGGCGCAAAAAAGCGGTTTTTTCTGAATATCTCTTCACTTATTTGCATTAGACAAAAATAGTTACTATCTAATTTGTTGCCCATAAAATTCTCTACAACTTTTATCTAAAACATTTTTTTCTATAATTAATAGATAGCGAGCTACAGTGCTTCAAACAGAGCAAATTTTTTGAAAATTACATGAATGCTTCATTTAAATCATATTTTATTATATATTTTTTACGTTTTTTTACAAATTACTTTTTGACAATCATTAATTATTATTATTGAACTAATATATATAAATATTAATTATTGTTTATATTTTTTTTTCATTCTAAAGATTTTTTATAGTCCAGCAAATTTATGATTTTACCTTAAAGTAATTACAACAAAAGCTTTTTAACGGAATCCAGTCCCAGAAAAGTGCGCTGAATAACATATCAATATTTTCCCGAAATCGGAGCATGGGAACCTCCCCCCAATTTGGACAAATGGCGGCATATTCAGGTTTATGGCCATTTGCTTAAAACAATTATGAAAATATTTAAATTATTCAAAAAAACAAACAATATTACGTATTTGATACTTAGTCTAATAGGTTTCACTATTTACAACAGTTTACATTCGACGTGGCATCGAAAGAAGTAAGTTATCGATAACTGTTTTATAAAAATTGTTAACGTTTTCCTGCAATTTTTTCGTTTTTCAACCACCACTCTGATCTTGTTAAAGATACGATGATGCGGTTTTGAAATTTGAATTCAGCATAAAATTCTCTTTCGTATCGTGTATTACACTATTTTTGCCGATGAACGATTGGCGAGTTACTGCCAACTAAAACTCATATGAAATCCCTCTAAAATTTTAAACATCTGAAAATCGGCTCTTTTTTCATTTTCTCATTCAAAATTTCAACAGGTTTACAGATAACCAATATTAAGTACTTAATAGGTGTCAAAGTGGTTGATGAAAAATTGAGAAAAGAGCCGATTTTCAGATGTTTAAAATTTTAGAGGAATTTCTTGTGAGTTTTAGTTGTTAGTAACTCGCCAATTGTTCATCGGCAATAATCGTGTAATACATGATATTAAAGAGAATTTCATGCTGAATTCAAATTTTAAAACCGTGTCATCATATCTTTAACAAGATCAGAGTGGTGGATGAAAAACTAAAAAATTGCAGGAAAACGTTAACAATTTTTACAAAACAGTTATCGATAACATACTTCTTTCGATGCCACGTCGAATGTAAACTGTTGTAAATAGTAAAACCTATTAGACTAAGTATCAAGTACGTAATATTGTTTGTTTTTTTGAATAATTTAAATATTTTCATAATTGTTTTAAGCAAATGGCCATAAACCTGAATTTGCCGCCATTTGTCCAAATTGGCGGGAGGTTCCCATGCTCCGATTTCGGGAAAATATTGATATGTTATTCAGCGCACTTTTCTGGGACTGGATTCCGTTAAAAAGCTTTTGTTGTAATTACTTTAAGGTAAAATCATAAATTTGCTGGACTATAAAAAATCTTTAGAATGAAAAAAAATATAAACAATAATTAATATTTATATATATTAGTTCAATAATAATAATGAATGATTGTCAAAAAGTAATTTGTAAAAAAACGTAAAAAAATATAATAAAATATAATTTAAATGAAGCATTTATTTAATTTTCAAAAAATTTGCTCTGTTTGAAGCACTGTAGCTCGCTATCTATTAAATATAGAAAAAAATGTTTTAGACAAAAGTTGTAGAGAATTTTATAGTCAACAAATTAGATAATAACTATTTTTGCCTAATGCAAATAAGTGAAGAGATATTCAGAAAAAACCGCTTTTTTGCGCCTTTTTTCTCAAGTTGGCGGTGCTTCCCGAAGGCCCCCGAGGGGGAAAACTTGCATTTTTTGTTGAGACCTCTAAATATATAACATATCCAAAAATCAAAAATACCCGACCTTTTGCAGAGTAAATCTACCTAATGACTGGACTATATGGAGGATATAAGAATTAATTCCCATAAAAATAATTTTGTCACGGCTTCTAGTTTTGCAGATTTTAAATAAAATCTTAAAAATTATCGATGCGTCCCCTAGTTAAACAATTATATTTTTATTTTACTCGTATCTATTTTACTAGAAAACGCAATATGTGGAAGTATAAATTTGTCACGGTTTATAGTTAGGGTAAAAGAGGGGTGAGGGGGTTAATTTTTGAAAGATATTTCCTCACGACAAACATTTTTTTCATTACCCTATTCTCTGAATATTTATACTATTATATTGTTATTTTATTTATTGCAGTAGTATAAACAGTATGTGAAAAGTAATGATTCGGTCACAGTTAATATTTCGGGTGCAAATAAAATATTCTTCGGTCCAGTATCCCCTGATTATGTAAATAATTTTATATTTTCTTTTATTTATTAATGTAATAAAACTGAAAAAGTGTTATATGTACCACTGCTTGCACGTATCGTATGAATAAAGAGAATATATGGTGAGAGAATTGAAGCGAACGGTGCCGAACGCTTGCGAACGGCAGGGTTGTCCAGCCGTTCATTCGTTTCGAATCTGTCGCTGCGAACCTGTCGCTAGGTTCACCCTGGTCATTCAGATTGAGAGCATAGAGAATAGATACTCACCATTGGATCACATATTAATACGTAGTTGAATAAATAATTGTATTATATGGAACAGTTTGCTGAGCAAGATATGCCCCATTGTTGAATCTCTCAGCAAGAAAATGACCCGCCAAAACACATCGCCTCATTACTAATAAAATGAGATCGGAGAAATAAAATTACAGTTTGCAGTAATCCTGTGCTCAGTTTTCTGACAATTACACCACTGAAAATCTATCGAGGGCTATAAAAGAATCTATAAGTAATATTACAACTACAAAAGAAAGACATTTGTAGGTAACAATTCATTCAGTAGTAAGAAGCATAAATAATAAAATTTAAGTAATTGAAAATTTTTATCTTGGATGTTTGGAAATTATAACAAAAAATTACTGCTATAGTACAACATAGTACTAACTACTAACAATATCTTTAATTAATTTTTGTTATTTATAATGTATGATTGAACAAATATTTTTTTCTTTTTCAGTTAACATTCATTATATTTTTTCCTCTGAAACAAAATACGTTGTTACTAGTTCAATTAATCAACTTTGGCAACGACAAATAAAAATTGAGAATATTGCTCCAATATGCATAATACTTTTGAAGGAATGTTTTATATATGAACTAAAAATCTCTTGCACCTATTTTATTGCTTAGGACTGTATGTTTCCCTTTTAAATTAATTTCATAAACTTTTTATCAATAATGTCCTAGATAAATCTGCTGTTTTTCAATATTTTCTACCTAATTAATATTCACTTCTGTAAATAAAGGTTTTGATTATAATATTAATTTATATCAAATAATATTGATAATATTTACAGTTCAAGTGTGTTGAAATGATTCGAGGATTAAATATCAAATAAAACATGACTAAAACCAATAAAAACTACGCAGAGGTTTCGTGTAGTCTATTTTTTGAAAAAACATAAGTTATATCTTCAGAGTTTTTATCAAACACATATGGTTTTGTTTATTTTTCTTTTTATACATGAAAAAAGACTGAGATTTAACACATATGAACGTACATAAAGACATTTATCAATGTTCAAATATTGAGTACAAAAACATAAAATTCCTAGGATCTTAACATAAAAAGAAAAAAAGTAAATGTGAAATCCAGAAATATTAAACATTTATTTAACCAAAAAAATATTTAGATGCATTTGTAAAACAAAAATTTTGCATGCATAAATAAATTACCCAATAACTTATAATCAAAATATCACTACCAAACAGTTACGGGTACGAACCTTAAAGGATGAAATAGATCCAGTTGTTTAATCTATTTATATTCTCTTCACGTCTACTCAACAAGCTTATGATGATGCTATTACTTAGGAGAATGAAGTTTGTGACATGAATCGCAGAAAAGTTTGCATAACCATTATTCTATACTTTGTTAAAATGTGACAAAATTTCCATGGCACTAAAGTATATGTATCTTAATCATAACTTGGCAAGCTATGGTTTCGAACGTATTGGTCACGGCGTAAAGCTATCAACCATTAACAGCTGATTCATTAAGCACGATTAAAAGTAAATATAGGTAAGTGTGTTTCTATATTTCTGCTATCTTATCTTGGAGTTGTAGAAAAATATTATCTTTTTATCCACGACTTTTTATTTAAAAAAATATCTTTTGGTCTTGCTAGATTCACAATTTTGACATTTGAAATTCTCTCAACATTTATTTGAAACATTTTTATCTATATATATATATATATACAGGGTGTTAATACTAAGTCGTTACACCCGAAAATGGTAGGTAGAATTCATTAAAACAAACAACTTTTCTTAGTTTCAATTTTTGATTTGGTGCCCCGGTTCGTAGTTAATGGAGTTCTTTTGTTTTTCGAAAAATCGTCATAACTCCCTTATTTTAAAAACTATTGAAAAAAATTTTTCTTCCAAATTTACCTTTAGGCTCTCCAAAAAACATTTGGCATTTACAATTAATTTTTATTTTTTTAAATGACAAAATGGCGATCGATCAAAAAATTCAGAACATGATTTTTTGATAACCACTCCATCGATTTTTGAAAGTAAAACATTTATAAAATCCTTAAACTATCTACTACAATATTTGTCCTAAACATTTTTTTCAATCTATCCAAAAAAAGTCTTTTTTCACTTATTTAACTTACATAAGTGGTGCGTGCAGAAAAAAGTCTAATTCGGAATAGGCTATGAAAAAAAAAAACGTGTATCAATTTGAAAGTAATTAATTAAATGTCAATTTGACACAAGATATTGTCAAATATGTTATCTAAAGAAATATTCTTCAATCCTTATATTAAAACAGAAATAAATTAGAAAACGGTAAATGGCAATAATCTGTAACCTCCTTCATTATCATTTCTCCTTAAAATTACATTTCACGATAAATTGTGACAACTTGATTATTGAACTGATTAATGATTAGACATAAGTTTCTGTTTTCATATCTTACTCCTAATTAGATTTTTTTCTGAACACATTGCACTTATGTAAGTCAAGAAAATGAATAAATACTTTTTTTGGATAGATTAAAAAAAATGTTTATAACAAATATTGTAGTAGATAGTTCAAAGATTTTATAAAAGTTTTACTTTCGAAAATCGATGGAGTGGTTATCAAAAAATCATGTTTTGAAATTTTTGATCGATCGCCATTTTGTCATTTGAAAAAATAAAAAATAATTGTAAATGCCAAATATTTTAGAGAGCCTAAAGGTAAATTTGAAAGATAAAAAATTTCAATAGTCCCTAAAATAAGGGAGTTATGACGATTTTTCGAAAAACAAAAGAACTCCAATAACTACGAACTGGGGCACCAAATTAAAAATTGGAACTAAGAAAAGTTTGTTTGAATTCTAACTACCATTTTCGGGTGTAACGACTTAGTATTAACACCCTGTATATATATATATATATATATATATATATATATATATATATATATATATATATAATATATAAATAAATATATCATCACGGCATATTACCCATTTCTGGGTGTGCCAGTATCTACAACACATGTAGACATCTGTAATGATGACGATATATTTTACCGTGTGGGCGCTTACCAGGCGTCACCTCACGGGCACTCATAGCTGGCGTGGAGAGTGCACCACAGGGGTCACTTTTGTGCTAATTTTTAAAATTGGAAATATTTGGCGTCAGTCGGGATCGAACCCGGTTAATACTAAGTAGATACACAAACAAACAACTTTTCTTACTTCCAATTTTTGATTTGGTGCCCCGGTTCGTAGTTATTGAAGTTTCTTTGTTTTTCGAAAAATCGTCATAACTCCCTTTCTCCTTCATTATAAGGATTATTGCAAAAAAAATCAAAATTACCTTTCGGCTCTCTAAAACATTCGTCATTTACAATTATTTTTATTTTTCCAAATGACAAAATCGGGATCAATTTCAAAACAAGGTTTTTGATAACCACTCCATCGATTTTCGAAAGTAATATATTTATAAAATCCTTAAATTATTTACTACAACAATTGTTCTAAACATTTTTTTCAATATATCCCAAAAAGACTTTATTTACTTACTTGACGAACACATAAGTAGAGTGAGTTAAAAAATCCTAACTCGGAGTAGGCTATGAACAAAAAAACGTATATCAATTTGAAAGTATTTAATTAAATGTCATTTTGACACTATATTCATATATACAGGCTCTTTCAAAGAAAGTGTAATAAAATTAAGGGCATAGTACTGACAAAAATGAGTAAAAAAAGCTTATCAACTGTTTCCGAGATAAATGAAAAATCGAAGAAAAACAGACAATGATAGTGATCGAACAAAATTTTGTCTCTCAGTAAAAAGTCTATAAAAAACAGTATAATTTTATATGAAACATTTTTCTCAATTTCTAATACTTACGAAGATATATGAAAATTAAATATAGGCCAAGGTCGCCACAATATTTAACTTTGTACAATTATTTCATTTTTTTAACCAAAGCACAACTAAGACGATCTCTGAGAGATAAACAAAAAGTCTTATTTTATTAAAGTCTTAACTCGTATGGTTTTCAATATAGCAGAGGTAAACCCCGTAAAAACTTATTTTTCACTGCCTCATATCTCGGAAACTGTTGAAGATCGGACCAATGTTGATTAAGTTTTTTTACTCAATTTGGTCAGTACTATATGCCCTTAAAAAATTTTACACTTTCTTTGATATACTCTGTATATAATATAATATAATAATAACGTAATATTAACAATAGAGAAAAACCGTTTGCACATTCCAGAGCCAACTTTACGAGAAAAGTCAGGAATTTTCGATCTTCTTTTGTGTCTGAGCTACAAGCATAACGTTTTTCGCTATTTTCGAAAATATCTCATATCTTATTTATTATGATAGAGAAAAGTTATTATAGACAAATTTTGTACCGTTGTTTGTGTAGAATAAAATGGCGGAATTAGATTTTTTGAAAACTTAATAACTCTCGAGATATAACACAAACTTACGAGTTTTTAAATGGGAACCTATGTTGAAAATATTCTCAACTTTTTGCTTTTATAAGCTTTTCAATGATATATAACAAGTCTACATTCTTTTGTGTTAAACAGGAGTGGGGTGAAAAAATTGAAAATTATTAAAAAAACAAATGAAAAAATCTATTATAGATCATATTTTGTTTATTTTTAATATTATTTTCTTCGGTTTTTCTCATTTCTTCAATTTATATACCTCAGAAAGCATATTAAACCACTTTTCTCTTTCTCTGTGTGCCACAACCAACTACAATGTCGATAAAAATAATTTAACTACTCCGAAAATAATTATTAAGAATAATTTTGAGAACGTAATTAACAAGTATAGAACTAAAATAAACAAAGATGAACTGTAATAGATTTTTCATTTGTTTCTTATTAATTTTCAACTTTTTGAACCCAAAAAATTAATAATTTATGTTTTATTCATGTTTAAAACAAAAGAATGTAGATTTTGTATACATCATTGAAGTGTTTATAAAATAAGCAAAAAGCAGTAGATATATATTTCCAGCATAGGTTTCCATTTAAATAATCATAAGTTTGTGTTAAATATCGAAAGTTATTAAGTTTTCAAAAATCTAAATTTGTCTAAACAATTTTTCTCTAACTACCATAAATAAGATATGAGATATTTTCGAAAATAGCAAAAAACGAGTTTATGCCTGTAGCTCAGAAACAAAAAAAGATCGAAAATTCCTGTGGTGACTATTAAACTTTTCTCGTCAAGTTGACTGGGAAATGTGCAAACGGTTTTGCTCTATCATTAATATTACCCGAGATACCTTAAAAAAAAAACATGAAGATCGAGACAGCCTGTACATACATAGGTACTTTTTAAATTAGAACCAACTGTTGTTACTTAGCTACTTTACCGTTACTTTCAAAATTGTAGATTATGTTAGATAGGGATACAAAAATGTAACCTTTATGTTGAAAGGAAGCTTTTTTTAAAAATTATAAAATATATCTACTAAAAACGTTTCACTTCTAAGAAATACAAATAAAATTAAACGTTACAGCCCTCTGCTACAAAATTCAATTACTACCCTACATGTGCAGAAACAATTTCAAAATAAGCAACTCACTAAACGCGGCCTGAATTCCGCAAGCAGGATTTTCGTGCGTTAAGTTATTGTTTTTTACGACTAAACAAGTAGTCAGATTGTAAAACATCATTAAGTCAACATTCACACATAAAAAAATCTGATGTGGCCAACACAAAACCTCCCGCTATTTAATTTTTATTAATTTAAATACATACCTATGTTTTTACTAATGCTGAAAACTATATTATGTTCCATTGCATATAATTGTTGCTTCATTTACTATTTTCTTTTAAAAATGTCACTATTACTCGTATTAATTTGAAGTGATTATTTTTTTGACAGTGATATTTACCTGTCAGTTACATTCATTTGAAATGTGATTTGAAATATGAACTGGAACTGGACAACAAAGGTATTGTGTTTATCTTAGGCTTCGGTATTAATAAAAAAAATATTTTTAATTTTTCTGTAAAATATATAGAAGAAGTATTAAAGTATTCCTGCAGAAAATTCAATTATCTTTACATTTCATTATGACATAAAATGCGAAAAAATGTCATTTAATGGTATTTTTTGAAAAAAAAAGCATTATGAGCTTCAGGTAAATTGTCATTTCCGATTATCTGATTTACACCAAAATCTAATGGTATCTTTCCATATTAGAATTTTCTGAATGATAGTATTTGAATTAGAGCGCCAACAAAATCCATACATATACACACATACACACACACACACACACACACACACATACATACACATACACACACATACACACACATACACACATACACACATACACACATACACACACACACACAGACATCATCGTGAAAATGTTAAAATTGGATTCTATGGACCTTAAAACGTGGTCATTTAGCACGATCCCTATAGGTACCTCTTTTATCAAGGGTAGCGAGAGGTAAAAAGTATAATAATTTTAAATATTTTTTGAATAAATGTATAGATGCAAATTTTTGATTCATGATTTACCTAAGGAAAAAAATCTGTTGTGACCAGCACAAGGTATCTCACCATGTCCATATTGGGCTATATATGTATTTAACATTTCTGGTACACACAATAAAATTCTAATTACATATATTATTAACATATTCTTATATTTTTTAATTTACTCTGCTAAATGTTCGGGATTCTTCATATTCATTGATTGACGAGATTGGCGGTATTTCTGATGCGTATATGTTATATATGTAATGTATGTATAATTTTTGCCAGCCCTGTTTCTTAGAAAATGAACTGTATTTTTAGACATGTAGTTTATTTAACAATCAAATATTTATATATATATAAAAGACATAGTATTGGTAATTTTTTGATCTATTTTTCCATTATTACTTTGTGTACAAGTGAATAACAGATTAAAAGCAAAATCCATTGTCATGCGATGCGTATATGAAAATATTCTGTTGTCGTTTCTAGATATTTTAGGGTTACTATTCAACACATGTTGTTTTCAGAAATATCGTTTATTAGTGTTCAACAAACCAACAAACAATTCTCGTCGTCATATGAAACACTATGGGGTACTAAATTGAATATTATGATTACATTTCATATAAATTACATTTTGTTTTCTTGCTCTTTGTGTGTTTATTTTATCTATACTTCATAGACACTTTGCGAACAAGTATGACGTCATAACATTGTTTCTTTTCATTTTATGATCTGAAAAACTACAACTTAGGAAAATATGAAACATGAAAGATCTATGTTCGACAATTAATGATTCGTAAACATATAGGAAACGGAATCTGATTGAAAAAATTTCTTATTTACTATTTACATACTTGTTTAAGGAAACAATATTTATATCTTCATTCCAGTATCGATAAAAATAGATATTTAATCATCAATTATTTTTTAGTTATTCTTATTTCATGTCTTGGCTATTGTCTTCTGCATGATAATACTGTATCTATATAATTAATGGTAAAGTAATTTATTTATATTACACACTTTAAAAGTACATTATCTCTGTATTTTATTACACTACTGTCAACAAAGTAATTAAAATCAATTAATTACCTCTATTAATTTAATAGTTATAGCTCAATATCAATCAAAAATGTCTGTAGTAGGTATTAAGAATTATGAAAGCAGGTCAACAATTTTTTTCGACGCTCGTAAACAACAATACGTATTTCATTTTTCTCTACTGCCATTCTTCCAAAACTTTTTGTTATGGAGTTATGTCTTATCTACTATTTAAAAAAAAATCATGCAAAGGTTACATTTTATTAAAAAATAAATTCAAATATTGTTTACCTGCATACATTAAAATAAAAAAAAAAAACTGGGTAAAAATAAAATAATTAATGACCGATTTCACCATTGTCGAATAAATATTTTATTCATCAGTTAAACTATTCGTAGAATAAAATAACATGTTTTTGTTCCACCAACGTCAGTTAGCAATTATTCGAGGAATAAATCGTTACTTAAATTATCTGGAGATTTGCTCAGTTAAATATTAATCCAACGAATAGTATGACATTAACATTTTTATTGTACGTGTTTAATAATTTTATAATTGTTCAGTAAGGTGATCAAAAAAATATTTGCAATATCTACAATGGATAATATATAAAATATGTAATTATATAAAATGAAATATTATGAGGTTATCTTTATTTGTTATTAATATTTTCTTCAGTATTAGAATGCCATCTTTGTGATTGTTGACATCTTCTGATGAAATTTTTATTCAGGAGAAAAAGAAATGATTTCTATATTCTACAATCAATAAGTTGAAGAAGTAGATTTTCGCTTGAGAATTTGATTATGAAAATATCGCAATTTATGAAATTTTAGATAAAATATTTTATTCAATTTTGACGATTTAAACTGTCATTATTAACTCCATAGCAACAATTATAAGTAACACTTTTTTCACAAGTGAATTAAAATTTTTTAAATCATCATCATTTTCATTATTTTTCACGGCACAAATGACAGACAATAAAGCATTTTAAATAGATGACTTGACATCTATCATCAACGATTGTCATGCACAGTCTACTAACTGATTAGTTTTTTGTTTTGTCAAAATTAAATATTATAATGGTTTTTATTAGTATTTCGTCAAAATTGAATAAAATATTGTACAAACCACGTGAGCTAAGAATGTTTATTCACTCGAATAAATTAACTCACTCGCCCTTACGGGCTCGTGAGCTAAACTTTCTACTCATGAATAAACATTACCTTAGCTCACTTGGAGTGTAAATATCTATTAAGGAATTATTCGAAATACTTAAAAATAACAATGAAATACTTTTGTTTAGTATTTTGTATTTTCTATTTGAAATACGTTTTTGCAAGTATTTTATACAACACTGGCAGGATCATATTATTGCGCACAAGTATTCCATTCCTTAATTTTTTCTTGTTACCAACACATTATTAGTTTTATTATTTTCTATAATATGCAAATATTCGATGACGTATTTGTAGTTTACGAGAAAAAAAAATTATTAAAATTTAAAGAAGGGTAAAATGTCGACACCATGGGTCGAGCATATGGGAAAATGACAAGTCATGCTTACGTCTTACGTCACCATATCCCTTCTCCAAAACATTCAAATGCAAGAATCGATATTATTATAAAATTACATTTAATTTTTATTATTAATTAGACTGAGATAATAGTTAATTTATTCATAAATTATTCATACCAATACTTTATGACCAATATACTGGAATTATGGTCACACACCTCACTTGTAGAAATTTTATTATTATTTCTTATATTAATTACATTTACCTAAATACAATATAGTTTTAAAAGACTAATTGGCATATTCTGTACAAAATTGTAAATAGATCTATAAATCTGAACTGTCAAAAACATCTATTTTTACTCAATAATATAAAATTATACGTAAAGATGGCAGCTTTTGTTATGATTTCATTCATTATTTACTGATTTACAAATCAGTAAGATTTATGGTTTTGTACAGAATGTGGTCATTATAGTTATATGATGTATCTAGTTGAAAAGCATAATAATCACATTATTTATGAATTTTTAATGGTTAGTGAAGTATGTAATCAGCTATTATCTTTTTGAATCCGACCTCACATTTTTATTTATAAAACGTTCTCCACAATGAAAAAGAAAATATCTACCTATTTTGTATTTACACCTAATACATATATCAACATATCATGAACAGGAAAAATGAACATTTTCTTAACGATGACTCATTGTTTTGCTTGTTTTAATTTATGAATTACATATTTTGTAATTTTGTAATTACTGCCAGTGAGTATAAAATTTATACTCATTGGCACGTATATTGAATAAGTTCAGAGTTCAGTCTGAATTTATATGTATTCCTGATCGAAAACAAAAACCAATCTGTATTATAAATTTCATAATAATGAATTATTTAAATATCTTAAGCAAAAGGAAAAATATAAAAATATGCTTTGAGTAAAAATATGGCTGTTTCATATAAACCCGCTACAATTAATATTTATCTGAATAGAACGATTTGATTTTCCATAGATAAATGTCCTAACTAACCATGACCTTACACAACTGCCACACCCAATCATGCAGATAGAAGTTGGAATTTAATGTAAAAAAAATCATTGAAAAAGCAATTAACTAAGTATATATGAAGTGAGTTATTAAAAGAATGAAAGTGACAACGAATTAAATTTGCCAAAAGATCACATATCGGGTGTTCAAGGACACAGGCTGACATCGCACATCCGTCATTCACATGGACGTTGAAAATTCATTAAGAAAATTAATATTTACTCCTGCGCACAGGGAAATGATGAAGTTTGCTTTCATTGTTCATTACGTTACTTAAACAAAGCATGTTTGTAGCCGTCTGCAATTCAGGTTACTATGTTTACACTCTATGATAAGGTCACTCCAATCATTACCAGGACCAGGATATTTATATTTTTCTAAGACAACCCACTTTAAAATGTTTCCCAGAATAATTAAACTTTGTTGCGTCTAATTAAAACTTTACGATGATTGGAAATTTATTGTTGATCTGATTTCGACGGGAGGTAATTAAAAATGTTAGTGGACGGAATCCTCAAGAGTCAAGTTACCGAGTGAAATTCTCATTAAGTTAATTAATTACAGGATAAATAAAATTATGATGGGACAAGTGATAAATTGTCCAGCACGCCTGTTTGGGAGCTGGGGAATTGATTGCCGTTTTTCACAAAGTAAATCTTACGTCATGCGTGAAGAAATATTTGTTATTTCAAGCAGAACATAAAAACTATAATAGTTATCGTTATTACACATTTAAAATCCGTCATTTTAATTATCAGTTTAATCATTTAAATCACCAAAATGACAAATCGTACAACGATAAAGTCATAGATAATCCACAATCCATTGTAAATTCATTTGCAGACTATTTCTCTAGTTCATTCAATTAATCTTCACAATCTGATAGGTACATGTAGTTCTCCACCTAACTACTCTTTTCCATTGATGATTATCTCCGTAACTGAAGATGATGTCTTACTTGCAATTAAAAAATTGAATTCTAAGTTTAATACGGGACCTGATTCTGTACCATCTTTTGTTATAAAAGATTGTTGTTTTTCATTTCTAAAACCTTTAACATATATCTTCAATTTAATACTTGAAGAATGTACGTATCCCGACCAATGGAAATTATCTCGTGTCAATCCCATTTTCAAAAAACGTCACAAAATAATGTCGAGAACTACAGACCAGTAGCAATAATCTCTAACTTCAGTAAGGTATTTGAAATTATTTTACATAATAAAATAAATAACATTTTAATACGTAAACTCGAATCCTTTAATTTATCCCCATCACTTGTCAAACTCATATCATCTTATTTTAACAATAGATCACTTTTTGTTAGTACTCACGGTTACAAATTTAAAGATTTTGCTCAAAGTTCTGGAGTTCCGCAGGGATCTGTGTTGGGGCCGCTACTGTTTAATATCTTTATTAATGACATAACATTTTGTCTTCATGTCGAACATCTGCTTTATGCAGATGACATAAAGATCTACCTTAGAATCTATAATGAACAGGATTGTGAACTACTCAAAAGTAATTTAAATGAAATTTATAATTGGTGTTCTTCAAATAAATTACTCTTGAATATAAACAAATGTAATGTTCTATCCTTCACACGAAAACTTTGTCCGAATAAAATTTGATTATACAATTAATGACTGTATATTAAACTTTGTAGATCGGGGAGTATCCTTTGACCCTAAACTTACATATACAAAGCATATTGAGAATAAGATATTAACAGCTTATAAATGTCTAGGCTTCATAATTAGACACTCTGACAACCAAATTCACCATCCCTGAATCAAATTTGATTCTCTGATCAACAAAATTTGACACTGTTGCTTTGTTAAAACTGTTGATCTCCAAGGTAAACCAGAACTTGATTAACAGATCAGTGTTGATCAGAGAATCAAGCCTTGAATAACGGTTGGTGAATTTGGTGGTGAATATCTCAAAGATAAAAGAATTTTAAGAATTTTGTTTGTAAGTTTAGTTAGGCCTCATTTAGAATATTGTGTTTGTAATTTGGAACCCCTCACATAAAAATGCCAGCGAATGCGAATCAATTGAGAGTTCAGCGTAAATTTATCAAAGCAGCTTCTTTCATTATACATGGGTTATATCGTTCAACAGTTTTAACAAAGTCCATTTTATGATTAACTGTTATCATTCTATTCAAGCCCACATTGACATCTGTCATGATAGTGTAGAAGAGATTAAGAAATGTGTTTATTTTTTCTAATTCAAATTTTCTCTTGCCCTGTAATTGGGTACTTTTGCCTGTAGGGTGTAGTATAAAATAATAATAATATCAATAATAATAATCGTGTGAAGTTTCGTTTTTTAATCTCAAAGACCGAGAAAATGTTTCAAATAAAGAAAAATTAAATATTTTTATTATACACTGAGAAAAACCTATTAATAATAAATAGACAAATACTTTATTAAAGTCCAATTTATTATATATTGTCATATTAACTACCTATATTAATCATCTAAACCTGAAAACCAGGTTAATAATAAATAAACTGTAAATGCAGCATTAGCTTGTTAAATACAATGAACATGTAACATTAAATATATTTATTAATAGTTAACAAACATTATTTACTATTTAACTTGAGGAAGACGGAGAAAAAGTACTTGGAATGTTTTGAGATGTGGTTGTGACGACGGTTGGAGAAGATTGGGAGGAATGAGAGATTCAGGAATGAAGAGGTGTTTAGAAAAATTGGAAAATATAAAAGAATTTTATGAGAAATAATAAAGGAAAAGTGACTCACTTTAAGGAGGAATTGTATTCTGAAAATTATAATTGATGTGGGGACAGTCCAAAAAAAGGATTAACTGGTAATTTTTTTTTTTTTGACATTCTTGAATTAACGGAAGGTTTTGTGCTGGTCACAACTGATTTTTTAACTACGGAATTACAGAAACATATTTTATGTGATTCGTTACAAAATTGTGTTATTCGGACATAACGTCTTCACAATGAATGTGAAAAACCATTTTGCAGGTAAACATAAATAGCTATTCTGAAATCACCCAAAGATGAAAAATTACGTAACGTAAATATTCCAAATTGTTGACATATCTACTACTTATGGGAGTTTCTTAAGCAATCAGGACTTTCAATTTTCAAACAAACAATTTTGTTTTAATTTGTGACGATGTGAATCTGTTACAAGTATTATTTTATTATTATTATTTTTATTATTATTATTATTATTATTGTTATTATTATATTTATTCTTGCCTAACCGGCTTAGAATTTACATATTATATATATTTTACAATAAATTGTGGTACTACATCATTAACCCCCGTTTCTCGATGACTTCCTTCATCCAAACTTGTCCCGACCCTATATCGTCTAACAGAACCGTTACTTTTCCTCCTTCTCTCGTAACTTCCCTGCACGAAATCCTTAAATGCCTGATAGTTTCCTCTTCTCTCCCGCATAGCCTGCAACTCCTCTCATCACTTGATAGCCAGTATTTATTGTTCCTCTCTTCATTACCACATCTGAACCTGGCAATCATCTTGATGTTTTTCTTTTCATCCAATAAATACCTTGGTATAGACGTCGTTTGTATTAGTTTATATCTCTTGTTGTAATTTGAGATGTTTATCTTACTTTGTTGTTCTTGCCGCTGTATGTCCCAATCTCTCTGGTGTAGTTCGTAATGTGTGATTTCTCCATTTATGCGTAGCCTCTCTATTTGTACTGTGGAATATCCATTTCTTTCGTAATAGGCTTTTCTTGCTTGTCCCCATTTTGTTAGCTTGTTGTTTCCCTCTCCTTGTCTTATTACCCGCCAACATTCTTACAGAATTGAGTTTTGATTGCTTCTTACTCTTTTCTCATATTTTACTGCTCTCTTTTCTGTTTCTGCTCTAATTTTTAATGCTTTCATCTCTTCCATTAGTATATATTCTGGTGTGCTTCTATCCAGACCCAAAATCCATTTTATGTACCGTATTTGTATGTCCTCTATTTGTTTATATTCTCTCCATCCATATATTTCCGCCCCGTATAGTAATATACTTTTGACTATGGCTTCAAACATCATCCATCTTATTCTGAGATTTCTTTGAAATCTTCTTTCCCCTAAGCTCCATATTTGTTTCATAGCGACGATTGCTTCATTTTTTTGATATTCTAAGTGCTTTGTTGTATGTTGATTGTTTCTCTGAAATGTATATCCTAAATATCTGAATTCTCTCTCTTCCTCAATATCTTCATCATCCCACTTCCACATTTCTTTTGTTTCTCTCCCTCCCCCTTTTTTAAATTTTATTATTTTTGATTTTTAAACGTTTAATGATAATTCTTTCTTACTTAAGTATTGCTTAAACCTTTTCATCATGGTTTTCATATTAGTTGGATTTTTTGTGACTATTACTATGTCGTCTGCATAAGCTAATAACCATATTTTCTTCCTTCCAATGACAACGCCGCCCGTTTGTTCTTTACTAAGAAATTCTTCCAAGTCTGCTATGTATAGCGAAAATAAAGTTGGGCTTAAACGGCATCCTTGTCTTAATCCTTTCTCTGTCCAAAATTCTTCTGTGTATTTGTTATCTATTCTTATTACTGAACTTGTCTCTCTGTAAATGTTCTCTAAAGCTGCCAGTAAATGTTTGTCCATATTCATTTTTTCAAGAGTTCTAAAAAGAAGATTTCTGTTAACATTATCAAATGCTGCTTTCAGATCTACGAAGAATGCATATAATTTTCCTTTTTCTTTGCATAATTCATTCTCTATCATTTGATTTAGTATGTAGACTAGCGTAAACTCGGCTACGCCGAGTATACCCTAGGACTCCGCCGATAGTGTTTTATAATAGTTTTACGTACGTCCAATCCGTCTAGGAACAATTTAAACGCAAAGTGCTAACGCTAAGAGTCTTTCAAAATATTTTTTTCTCGCCCACCCAAACAGCCCACGCAAAATGCCCACCCAAACTGTTCACGCAACCTGCCCACCCAAAATGCCAACCCAAAATGCCAACCCAAACTGCCGCACGCAACCTGCCCATCCAATCTGCCCAAGCAATTTGCCCACGCAACCTGCCCACTTAATCTGCCCACTCAACTTGCCCACCCAACATGCCTCCCTAAACTGATTTTGACATTTCTGCATGGAAGCCCTCGGCGATACCTCCCATTTGATAAAAAACACGACATGGTTCTGACAACTTTAAGCAAAAAACAAAAGCCGGTCGAGCTGTCAAATTTTTTACATTTCTGCAAAGACAGCCCTCAATGATACCTCTCGTTTCATGCCAAACACGACATGATTCTGACAAGTTTATGCAAAAAACAAAATCAGATCGAGCTGTCAAATTTTTGACATTTCTGTAAGGCAGCCCTTGACGATATCTCTCATTTGATATCAAACACGACATGATTCTGACAACTTTCTGTAAAAAGTAAAAGCCTACCGAGCTGTCAAATTTTTGACATTACTGCATGGCAGCCCTTGACGTTACCTATCATTTGATACCAAACACGACATGGTTCTGACAACTTTAAACAAAAAAAAGCCGATCAAGCTGTTAAATTTTTGACATTTCTGCATGGCAGCCCTCGACGATGCCTCTCATTTGATACCAAACACGACATGTTTCTGACAACTTTAAGCAAAAAACAAAAGCCGATCGAGCTGTCAAATTTTTGACATTTCTGCATTTCACCCCTTGACGAACCCTCTCATTTGATACCAAACACGACATGGTTCTGACAACTTTAAGCAAAAAACAAAAGCCGATCGAGCTGTCAAATTTTTGACATTTCTGCATTTCACCCCTTGACGAACCCTCTCATTTGATACCAAACACGACATGGTTCTGACAACTTTAAGCAAAAAACAAAAGCCGATCGAGCTGTCAAATTCTTGATATTGGAATATTTGTTTTTTACTTAGTTATTTATGGGATGTTTAGCAACACTTTGGAAATGTACATGAATCACGGACATGAACCTCCAAAAATTTTAATTTTTAAATATAATGTTTTAGGCCTTTTAAACTACTATGGAATAACCGCCCATTGCCATAATGTATGTTTATTAATTTAACTTCTTTCAAAATGGCCTTATTTTATAAATAATTCCATTTAAATGTTCTGATTGACATGTCAAAGAAACGTTCTTCGTCTTAAATTTTTCAAAGAAGACTAAATTTTTGATTTCAAATTGTTTCAAAAAGCCAAAATACGACCTTTAAAAATTTTTTACACAAAAACTATGCACCGTATAGAAAATTGACCTATTACCAGGAAATCAAGTTGAGTTATTCTCTACACCTTGGAAAAATTTTCATTAAAATCGCTCTTACCGTTTAGTCTGTACAGGCGAATAAAATTTCCCCGATCGTCTTGATGAATTCAATATAGAAATATATATAGATAGTGAATCTACCCGTTTAGAATATTTAGTATGTAGATATTATCTGTTATTCTTCTTCCTTTTCTATATCCTGCCTGATTTTCTGAGATCAAGTTTTTTTGCCATTATCTCTTCCTCTAGTTTTTCATGTAAAATCATTGCGTATATTTTGAAGGCTGTGTTCAACAACGTTACTCCGCTGTAATTTTGTACTTTATCGGTATCTCCCTTTTTGTGGATTATTCCTTTTCTTCATCTTTTGGGTATTTCGGCCTTGCACCAAATCTTATTTATAATATTTGTTGTCGTGATTACCTTTTCGTCTGCATTTATCCATGCTTCATTTGTAACTTGTCTGCTTGACACAACACTTGTTGCGTTGTTGCTGGCAAAAATGGCGGTTAGCCATGTAATTTTTAACTAAATGTTTTTATCAAAATTCATCGTGTTCTAATGTTTTTGTTTTGTATTGTTTACGTGGTTCTTTTCGGATACCTGCGAGATTCGCTCAGAAACATGTTTGGAGGGAGGACTGTTCGCATCCATTTTTACTTAATTATAAATTATTTCAATGTTGGGAGGTTTTGGGGCTTAATAAAACGTATTAAAATAATTATACAACAAAGTATTTCAACAACTACAAAACTATAAATGATATTTAGATAAATATTTCTTTTAGTATTTACAATAATAATCTTTTATTTTAGAGTATTAATTTTTTTTTTGTTATGCTCACATATTCTACCAAAAAACATTTGTTTTTATTTTTACTTTATTCTTGTGTAACAAAATAAATTAACAAATATGGTACATTGCTACTTATTCATTATGTCATATTTATTACAGATTGTAAAATTATGATTTTGCTAAAAATACACACTGATTTTTGAAATTGCAACTTACTAATGTAACTATTAGTTAAAGTTACGTTAAGATGTTAAAAGAACTTAATATCGAATATAAAATAGATTTGCTTCAAAGAACTGTTGTGATTGTGAAAACCAGGAAATATAAACTTCAGTTTGTGTACGCTTGGCGTATTTCTCTAATATCTCCATAAATACATAAATGAATTGTTTACACAAATAAAACATGGTGAATGGTCATATTTACTCAAAATATTAGTTATTTTAAGTAATTATCATGGCTACCATTTAAATACATTGGTATGATTAAAAATACAAATCAATTTAATTTTTAATGATAACTTAATCAAGCTTGATTAAATTCTACCAATTGATAAGTTTCTAGTAAAATTATTTACGGGCATATATATGTAAATTGTATTTGACAGTTGACACTGACATCTGCTAATTAGTAATATTTACACATATTAACTGTTTCAATGATGTAGCATAGATTGCATTATTTATAAAACTTATTTTTTGCCGATTTAGATTAAAAGTGCGATTTTTTTGACAGCTAACAGTCTGTAAAATATTACCTTTACTGCCTAGACAGTAAAAATATTTTTACTATCTGTTGTTTACGTAGCAACCATTCAACAAACGCACTAAACACAAATTTCAGCCTCGACAGCAAGCAATTGCAGCCTCTGCTGTAAATCTGGTATTTTACTGCCTACCTAAACAAATAACTATTCTTTATAATTTTTTATCTCTAATGCCCGGTTTCACCGACATCAAATAAATCTTCAAATAGCTTATTCATTGAATAAGAGAAAAATATCGCATCGAAACCATAATGCAAATGACAGTATTTATTCTAGCTCTCATATTTTGATGCGATACTTTTCACTTATTCGACGAATAAGCTATTTGAAGATTTATTTGATGTTGGTGAAACCGGGCATAAATTCAATAAATATAAAGTGAAGAAGCAATCTTACCGTACAGACAATGAAATATTCTTTATTTTTCACGATAACACAAAATGTCAAGAACATAGTATTTATTCGTGAAAAACTCATCATCGAAAGTTATAACAAAAAACAATACCATCCTTGCCTATTAACCTAATTTGGTGCCACAAACCATTTTTTAGCTCCTCATAAACCAAAAATATTTTTGCTCTGGGTTTGTAGGGTAATACGCCAGTGCTTATTCAGAATAACAAAAAAAACTTATAAGTACTTTTGTTTTGAAATTTTATTTATAACTAGGGATGCCCGGCCCGGCCCGAAACCCGCCTCGATTTCGAGTCGATCATCGAGCCAAGCCGAAGATATTTTTTATCGAGGCGAATCGGGCTAATCATTTGCAAAAGTTGAGGCGAGTCGGATTTTTGATTTTGGCCCGGCCCGAAAAGCTCGAATTTTCGGGCCGGAGAAATCCTATTGGTCAATCAAATGCACAGTTTCCTTAATATTTTATTGAAAACGAATGGAGTTAAAAAAAAAATCAAAATGATTTAATAACATCATACTTTACATCTTAACAAATAAAAATGTTATTTTACTTCAAGAATACAAGGTTGTAATGCTATTGTGATATTGTTATTATTACTATTGTTACTACTCGCATACTTAAATAAGAGCGATTTTTGTTCTTATCATAATGATTTCTTGTCTTCATTATGTAAATGATATTTTTGTATAAGATTTGTGAAAAAGTTGTTTAAATTTTCGAACGCCTTTGGTAAACAAAGTGTCAAATACCCGTAGGTCTGTAATTTTTATAACAAACTTATACTAGAAGTGTCTCTTTTTTAACTAATGTCGAAAGTTATAAAGGATGTAGAGGTTTTTTTTAAAGTTTGACACGAAAAAAGTTAAACATTTCGGCGCGCATAAAAATCAAAATTAGGAATTCGGATGCACTCAATTTCGAGCTTAAGGCTCGGCCCAGCCCGAAGCCCGACCTGATTTCAGGTCAATTTTCCAGCCGGGCCAGCTAATTTTTTGTCGAGTCGATCTTTGAATCGGGCCGGCAATTTTTATTTTTGGGCCAAACCTCAAAGTTCGGTTCGGCCCGGCCCGAATGCATCCTTATTTATAACACTTGAGTAAATAATGATTTAAATCAAATTATTTATATCAAGCCAACCCTGTATTTATACTGCTACTAACTATACCAACTTTTACATTCTTTCTAACACGTCAAGAACCCGATTTTAAAAACCGGCTATCAGTTTTTTTGAGTTCAAATACCTAAGTGATTTTTACCTGGAACTGAAACTAATATTTCTATTTACTAGAAAAAACTGGTAATTATTAACCGAAACAAATTAAAACCAGTTTTCGAAATCATGGCTTTTTATACCTTTTTTTGAAATGTAATAAACGTCACTCCTTTTTACACTAAAATGAATGGCAAAAAATATTTAACGGGTGTGGGAATAGTTAGTTCGGAATATACTATACATATATTAGTAATTATGAAACGAATATAAGTTTCTGCAACGTCCAAGGAGTGCAGCGAATTTTAGAATTTGCATGAAGTTTCAGAATCACGTGTCCTGCATATGTTCCAAACAATACATTTTTTTGCTGTCGTCCACAAAAATAAAAAATATTTGTATATTCTAAATTTTTAACAAATTATCTACTACTTGGACGCCTATGCATTGTATTTTTAAGCAATCATGACAACAAAATAAAGATCTTAGGCATATTTTAATTATTTCCCGTTCTTGTGCGAATTGGCTATTTCCCGCTCTCTTTTTGAGTTTGAGAACACATTTCCAGCACGATTGCTGAAAAATACAATTTCTATAATTAAGAGTTTTTCCTGAACGATTTTATTAATCGGTATATTTAATTGGTTAATCTAACTTGAGTTAAAAAGCGATTTAAAAGTGAATAAATAGGTTTTTGAATGAAAATCATAATAAAAATTTTGTTCTCGATTTCAGTCAACCATTAACCGTTATTTTTTTCGGTTTCTTGCTTTAATTTCAAATTCAACATTTTCCCTTATATTTTAAATTTTATTTGTAATAATTTTATACTTGTTATAATGTCTGCAATATAATTATTAATATCAAAATGAAAAACTCTTAGCATATGCATCATTTGAAAATGAAATGAACGTACTTTATGTTTCCTTTGCAAAGTAATTAATCATGACAAAATTACACAACTTTGAAAAAGTTCCTTGTTTTTCGACTCAAACTATTTATAAAATTGGTTCGTATATAATTAATTACGCACATTTTGTTTAACTTTATCTAGTAAATATTTGCAAAACATCAATGGGGAAATAATTGATTGACATATAATGATTTCAGGCTTCAAAAGCTTTCAGTCATGTATCAAATAATTATCACTTTTAAATGTATATTATCTTTCCCTAGAGATACAAGCATAAAACATAATCGTCCATCGTTATATATTTCAAAACAAATATAGATATTGTTTAGTTTCTCACAATTCTTGAAATTTTGTTCAATGAATAATATTATGGTTTGTTATGATTAGGGAAAAAAATATGATATCCGTTCTCATGCACGCTATTATAAGAAAGAATATTTATTTACTTACCCAAAAGTGAACCATATGTCGAAGCACATGACATTTAACCATGCGAATGCAACAAGGAAACAGTACATGATTGCGTATGCTAAAACAAAAATAAGTCAATTAATAATAAAATATTATTTAAGTTTAGGTTTTATAATAGTATTGACAAAATTAGAGAAGTATGAATAAACTTTCCTCGTGAAACAATGAATAAGTATAACTTATTTAAGTAAAGTATGGCCAAAAGTTCGACTGCCAAGCAACTTTTTGTCGATAGCGACGCAATTTCAAATCCTGACTAAATATTTATAATTCCCCAAATGATTTATTTTTATACGTAATATGTATACAGGCTACAGTCCTAGAGCTTTTTTCTTATTTATAAGGGACTTTTATAACTATAAAGCTCTCTACAGACTATACATGTATTCGCGATTCGTGATGCGCGATAAATAGTGTGTAGGACTTGTTCGTTCAAAGTCAATTCGTAAACAACGTAGGTCGTGTGTTCGCAGTAATTCGCTCTTGGAGACGGTAAACTAGCGAATACCAAAGACACACTTTAACACGAATCGCTGATTCAACAAAATTCGCGTTTGATGCATGCCAGTTCTTTAGTGCGCGCTGGTCGTGTAGTTATTCTTTATTTTATTAATTCTAGAGCGTCTCCAGGGTCCCGTGTATGATGTTTCCTTTAATAATGTCCCAAGCAATGAACTCTATACTACTATGGAACGGAAACGATCGTTGCTGGCCCGGTACTTCAAATTTCTAGGCAACCCATAGTACGAGTAGATTTTTCCAAAAAAAAATTAAAATGAACGCGAAGTACAACCAAACTGTTCAAAGAACGATGTTTTCATAACCACTGTTCAGTGAACATAATTAGTAAAAGTACCCATTCTGAAATATATTAAAACCTCTGGAAAATCATGAGCTGTGCTCTGCGCATGCGTCAAACTGGTGGAATTTGTGACAGTTCGCATGACCAGCCCCTTACAATGCTATAGGTATACACGTTTCCATTTCATGTACGTAGAATAGAGTTCACTGGTCCCAAGAGTAGATATTCACGAGTCCCAACAAGAATAACGCTCTCCATTTTTCAAAGCAGAAAACTACGTAGTGAACGTGAATTTACTATATACCGCATAGTTTGTAGACTTTCTTCAGAAACTCCAGCGAATTAATACGAACACGGCGAATCATGTCAACGCGCATCACGAATCGCGAATACATTGCACGCATAGTCTGTAGACTTTGATTTACGAATTACTACGAAGTACAACGAACCGCATAAATCACATATCGCCCATAACGAATCGCAAATGCATTCATAGGCCGCAACATCATTTATGTGTTAAATATCTCTTAATCCATTTTATCTCATTCTGTGATGTATTGGAGTGAGAGGGATAGCTAGAAAACCTTTTATAGCAGGGGTAGGCAAAATGCGCCCCTCAACGTCATTTTGTACGGCCCCCGTTACAATGTTACTTAAATGTTTTGTCGCATTGTTTTATTTTTATTACCAATAAAAAATACATATCCTTTTCTCTAAACTTCCGTATTCTTTACATTTCATTTTGTGTGTTATAATATTAGCAAGATTTTAATTTTTTATTGGAAGGAGATCTTTTTTGCAGTCACATGCGGCCCGTTAGTCATGTTACAAATATCCATGTGGCACGCTAGACATATTACAAACATCCATGTGGTCCGCGAGCATAAAAGTTTGCCAACCCCTGCTTTAAAGGTACATTTTGCTTGTTAGCATTAAATATATCCGTTATATTTTTTTCAACCAAAATGTTTTCAGGACAAACAATAGGTAATATAATTTACAAAATTTGAATATATATAGGTATTCATTATTTTTTATTACAATTTCGAGGGAACACGTACAAAAAATGATTTTTTTGCTTATGCAACTCATTAAAACCCCCCCTTAACCCTCTAGTTGAGGGGCTGGGTCTGTGAGACCCGGAAAAATCCTTATTTTGTTGTATTTTTTATATTTTTTTTAAATTTCTCTAGCTTCTTGATACCTTCCTAAAATATTAAAGACTCGGCCGGTGTATTCGTGTAACTTTTTCCTTCAATTTTTTTTTGTCATATTTGTAAAACGCTATAATTATATTTCATTTATGTATAAAACGTTCCTGGGGCCTTCTCCCATCTTGTAAGTAAGGCTATTAGCTACTCAATTCTCAGGACTCCCAGGCCGAGAAGAACCCCATACGTCTTCGATTGTTCGAAAAAGATGCAAGTACCAACAAGGACCGCAAATCACACTGACCGTTAGTATGAACAAGTGAATAAGGCTGATAGTGACCATTTGATTAGCATTGTTTTATCTCTATCAATCGTCTATGGATTATTTTAGAGAAAAATACTTCAAATAAAAGTTATAAAAGAAAATAATTACACGCATCTTTGGTCCACAATAAGTAGATATCCAGTAGATGTATATACAGTATGTCCCCGGATTGAGTTTACAAGAGGAAAAAATTTTTATATTTAATTTTACGAAAAAATGCCAAGGAAAGAAAATTTTTTGCTTGAATTAAAACGCATGTTTCAGTTATTAAAACTTTTAATTAATGCAAGGTTCTTTCATTATAACGTTTTTTCGTATTTTGCCCTCCTAATAATGTAATTATTACATTCAAACTAACAATATATTAGTTAGCTTTGAAATATTGACAAATGATTATTAATTCTAATTTCAGATAAAAAAGAGTTAATTGAATAAACTAAAAGTATTTTGATTTTAGCCGCTTTTTTTTCTGAAACTAGAATTAATAATCATTTGTCAATATTTCAAAGCTAACTAAAATCATGTTAGATTCAATGTAATAACTGTATTATTAGGAGGACAAAATACGAAAAAACGTTATAATAAAAGAACCTTACATTAATTAAAAGTTTTATTAACTGAAACATGCGTTTTAATTCAAGCAAAAATTTTTCTTCCCTTGGCATTTTTTCATAAAACCAAAATAAGTTTTTTTTTTTCCTTTTGTAAACTCAATCCGGGGACATACTGTACTATATCAATGTATTGATGTGTCGATTATCGATGTTTCAATATATCATTGTATCACTTTTTACATAAATTCGCATTAATAATTATAGCTTCTCATTATAATAATAAAAATTAAAAATTACTTTGTATTAATAATATTGTTATTTTCCATTGAATGTTTAGAACAAAGGATATTATGACGTCAGTATGATACTTATGGGATTATACCGTCGACATAATTATTGTCTTTCTTTTTTATCACACTGGGGCCTTACTATCGTCATTATACCCCTTCTCTTTTTTAATAATTTATTCTCTTTTATTACAAATAATTAGTCCATTTGAAAAACACGGTTTTTTTGTATTATATAAGTAGGTACATTTTTTTCTATGCGAGTACGTATAAATGAAGTTACACGGAACAAAATATCAGTATTAAAATGTACATTTTGTTAAGTGTTTGTTTTTGAGAGTAAATTACCAACATTTATTATTTCTACAAACCAAAAAAAAAGTTGATGTTTATGCATTTGTGTCAGTATGCGAAGAATGTCATTATTTTATTCTTTATGTTACCATAACAAAGTGACCTAAAATCGGATATAAAACGAAGAACTATTGCGGTTTAAATTATGAAAATATTTTTAATACTAGTGCATAATTTAATACATATATAGAAATTTGTCAAAATCTTTGGAAAATTCAATGTTGTATGCCAATTTGATAATGGGCGTTATAATTATTATTATTATATAATATCAATTTATCGATACATGTAATTTCGATAGACATCGATATTTTTCTACGATATATCGATGAAAAGGCAAACCCCTAACAATAATTTTAAAAAAAATTACATTTATAACATTTACCAATATGTATAAAACTTACCTAAAATAACGCAAGTATTTCGTTGAAATGTGGTACTTGGTTTCTTGACTGCAGCCAAAAAAATGTAGGACGCCATCAAAGCAGTTGAGTGACTCATTAGAGTTCTTCCATGCAAATTTTGTAATTCTGGGAGAAAGAAGTAAATTGTAATAGTTATGGCTAGAAATAAGATGCTAATTGAAAGTCCTATAAAGTACAAGAAGTTATGTAAATAATTTGTTGGTGGATCGTATGGAAAACACAACAGTGCAATATAGAAATGGGTCGATGGTCCTTCAAAGTACTCAACACAATACGATTGATCTATTCCATTCAGAAAAACAAGTCTGTTAAAAGTTAAAGTGCCATTTTCAAATATTGAAAAAGATGTTTCTGCATAATTCGGGCATTCTCTTCTGGGTAGAATTCCTAATTTCTCTGAAACAGAATAATTCACTTTTTAATATTTATCTTCAATGTTCATTTAATTCAATAAATGCAGAACGAACACCTGAAAGTAAGATATATCATTTACGATCTTTGCTCCTGTAACAAAATTGGACATAGGTCATAGGTACACCGATTTTAATCAATTTTTTATTATAAACATCACTTAAAAAACTATTCGATATTGTCCATTTCATGAATATTAGTTTAAGAGAAAATAAATACAAAAATAACTCAGCAAGTAAGTAATAACCATTTTCTAATACACGTCAATGACCTATTTACCTGTACACACAGGGTGAGTCTGGAAGGACGCCTCTCCCCCTCTTTAACTCTTTTATTATAAGTACCTAATAGAAAAAAATGGCCGCGTGCCTGAGTGTCTGGTCGCGAACCTGGCGGAACCGGGTTCGATCCTGACAGACGCCAAATATTTCCAATTTTAAATGGCACAAAAGTGACCCCTGTGGTGCACTCTCCACGCCAGCTATGAGTGCCCGTGAGATGACGCCTGGTAAGCGCCCACACGGTAAAATATATCGTCATCATTACCGATGTCTACATGTATTGTAGATACTGGCACACCCAGAAATGGGTAATATGCCGTGATGATATATTTATTTATTTATATTATTTTAAATATACTATTTAATGGGAGATATAGCTATTTTTTTATAAAGTCTGGTTTACAAGATAGATTATTTTTTAAACACAACCTACAATTATTTTATTAAAATATAAACCGCCTTTGACTATGTGAAAATTAAATTTAAAAATTAATTTATTAATTTAAAAAAACACGTTAAACAAGTAACAATTAAATGTCTATTTTATTTCATTGTTTTCCATTGTTACATTTTGTTTGTATTTTTTACAAAGCCACCTAGAATGTTTTAATTAAATAATTTTTGATATATTTCAATTATCTTCCCAGAATCAACCTGTATAAACAATTGGGACGATATATGAACGATATGGTTTTGGTGCACTTTTGTTACATTTACTGCATATTTTATAAGGATTTATATACGGGAATTAAGATCATGAATGCATGTATCATCTATCTTGTTTTCAAGTGTTGGTATTGTTCATTGAGTCCGATTGCAGAAACGTTCATTAATTCCTTGATCAATCAACGATTCACCAAACAAACAAATGCAACGCGATTTTTTGACAGCAATGTTTTAAATATCATGCATAAGAACAGGGAAACTGATTCGAATTTGTTCATTTTGATGGTCCGCTAATTGAACAAAACATTGATAAATGTTTCTCCAGCCAGGCATGATAAAGTACATATTCAATTAAATATTAAAAATTCATATACAGGCTGGCGCGCTTAAGACGATCCACCCTTAATAACTTTGAAACGAATTGTGACATACCCGGTTTACGCTAAATGATTTAGCATCTAGGGGGCCACATTTTATTAATATATTTTTTTATTAATTCACTAACCTATAGCATTTTTCAAGAGCTTTCATTTGATATTGCCATTTAAGATTTAAAAGTTGAGAGTGGTGGGGGTGGGATTAGTGAATTAAAAAAAAATATTAATAAAATGTGGCCCCCTAGATGTTAAAACATTTAGCGTAAACCGGGAATGTCTATCACAATTCGTTTCAAAGTTATTAAAGATGGATCGTCTTAAGCGCGCCACTCTATATATATATATATATGTTTTACAATTTGATGAAATTTGTTGGAATATAAATATGTATTATGTTTAAGGAACATATTTTTTATTAAAATTTATTTATTGATTTTTGAGTTATGTACTATAAAGAATATTAACAAATATACATGGTGTTAAAAAAAGGTAAAAATTTATGAGGGCATATAGTAAAATGTAGTGGCGATCTTCTCAATATTTAATTTTCAAATAACTGTTAGAAATTGGGGAAAATGTTGGATATAAATTTTTATTGTTTTGTTTTTATAGTCTATTTACTGATGTAAAAAAAATTGTTCGATCACTACTTTGTCAGTTTTTCTTCAATTCTAATAGAAAATGGCATCTTTCTTTGAAACAGTTGAAATCAGACCTATGTTGATTAAGTTTTTTTTTACTCATTTTGATCAGTACCTACTATATACCTTCAAAATATTTTACCCTTTTTTAACACCCTGTATAGTGCCTCGGCTGCCTGTGCCAGTAGGGTCCTCCACTCTATTTTTTTTTTTTATTATTTTAAAGTTCGTTTAATTTTGGAGCAATTTGTAGTATTAAAAGTCATAATTGTTTTTAGTTCAATTTCATTTGAGTTTTAACTAACCCTATAGCTCTCTTTCTCGCACCAGTTTTTGTAGTAGGCTGCGCGAGAAAGATAGCAATCGTTGTGACGTAGATGTATAGATGCTTAAAATCACAAATATTTCAAAAACTAACAATTTTAAAAAGCTTTTATCGTCTCAATCATGATTTTATCTTATCTACTTTCAATATAACTAACTTTTTACTCAATTTTCTGTTATGGTGGAGGACCCTGTTGCCTTGAGAATACTAAACGGTAGCCAGTGCTAGTTGCCTTAATAAAGTTTATCGCAGCTGCATACGTGAGATCCAGCGTTTTATGCATTAGGTTAGGTCAGTGTTTCCCAAATTGTGGTCCGCAGGCTTTTCCTTGGGGGCCCGCAGGCTCAATAGAGAAAGTGTCATATAGGCTATTAAAACATATTAAAATGATTTTGAGTAAATAATAATAGAATGAGATTTTTATAATTTACATGTAATATATTTTTTTGCTGTTTTAAATTTTTATATGTAAATTCGACAGTCATTATCTTTTTCTTTATAAACTTTTGGTGTCCACGGACCAAGAAATTTTGGGAACCTTTGATATACACAAACCGAGAATTACGCCGTACATATCCGCTAAAATATCTGCTGATAAACCTAATATATTCAGCAGGCGCGGCGGAATACATATAATTTCTATATATTTCTGCCGGCCGGCGGTATGTTCCCTGATAACTTATAAATTCCGCCGTAAACATAACTAAATTACTAAATCGCTTTAACTCACTAGAGGCACGTAAATGTGTCATCATACCCACGCTACAATCTGAGCGTGCAACTTAAAAAAAAAACTTTAATCAAACATAACCTAAAGGCACACTCGGATTTAGGTGGACAGTGATTAGTTATCACAACACGTAACCTGCCCACGCGAACTACCCACTGTATTTGCTTGTCTACAAAGAAACGGAAGAGCACCCAGAGAAGTACTTCAACAAAATAAACATTATCGACGGATTTTATTTGTCATGCAGATAAAATCCGTCGAAACTGGGAAAATACCATTTCAATTGTTGGATTGCTGCTGAATATATTGGGTTTATACGTTATCAAAATCGTGATAATTCCGCCGTACGGCGGAATTCTCAGTTTGTGTATATACGGACATTTAGGCAGAAACCGGCCATTAAGTATTTATTCTAATAAATTTTATTAATAATTTAATAATAAAAGTAGAGCATCGAAAATCCTGACCGAACAAACAATTTTATTGTTTCTATAAATTCATAATAAATAAATAAATAAATAAATAAGTTGTTTTTTTTTGTTTAAGTACTTGTAAACTATGTTTCCTCGTGTATTTCCATTTTGATAAAAGTGGTACGTACCTATTATTGTGATCGATAATCGATATTGAAATTCCGGATGGTATCCGACACCAATCAGTCCGAATTTTCAATACTCTACTTTATTATTTTTTAAATTGTAGTTGCAAATTAAACATTTAATTTATAAAAAAAATTCATACCTGGTACTCCAACAACTGCGCGAGACGAATTTATAAAATTTTGATAAAAAGGCATTGAGAAATCTGGTTTACATTCAGATTTTTTGTTTGGTTTTGATTTGACAAGTTTGTATCCAGGTGGACAACATTTCGGAACACAAACAAGCTCTGTTTTACATAAACTTATATGGTCACAAGATCTGATGTGTATTTTGTATTCTTGTGTACTTCTATCCACACAATATGTTCCGCTTTCAAATGTATTTCTTATTAGTTGTGTCTCATTTTCTTCACTATATTCATTTATTTCGTAGTCATACATACTACTTGTATTTATAGTTAAAGTACCATTATTAATTACAAAATTATTTTCAAATGTATAATCCACTATAGGCCATGAACAATTTGGAACTCCAATAAGAAAATTGTAAACTGATGCACTTGAATCGTATATTAAATTTTCTGTAGTATCATTCACACACGCTTTTAAATCAATGTCGTAGACCATATCCAAGGGACAACATTTGTATACTGACGGCAGATTCACTGAAGATATCTTTTCATTTTCACAAGAAAGCTTAATTACATCTGTTCCTTCCACTGTTTTATCCACACAAGATTCTGTGTTTAATTCAGGCCATCCAAATAATATGTCATTTGAATTATATTTTAAAGGTAGTACATTTTGTGAAAAATACAAAGAACAGTTATATTTTGTTGAATTTATAATTTTCGATATTCCCGCATCACTATCACAACACTTTTTAAAGGTACAATTAACTAAACTAATCACCAATGAAAACAACACTACCCGCGAAATCATTTTGTAGTAACTACGAGAACCAATCACATGTCGACCGTGAGAGTTTGAGTCAAACTGATAGCAGCGCTCGTGTGATCGTGTTTATATAAACGTATGGGATGTGAGCAACTGATTCCATCTAATCTACAAACGTAAAGATGCTGCTAATACTATGATGAGTTTCTGTTTTGTTTGATGAATATGCGATATGACAATTTTCGTAGTATTTATACAATAAAAATATAATAATAATTTTATATATTATACCAGAAATAAAGCAATAAATATTTTAGAGTACTGGATTGACTAATCACTAAAAAAACTGGTATAGAACTATTAACCAATAGTTATTTGTGTTTCGTTTATATATATATATATATATATATATATATATATATATATATATATATATATATATATATATATACCCAGTGTATGTAATACATAATATCATTATGTTACAAGGCGAAAGAAGAATGTTTTTAAAGAGTTAAGTGATTCAGTGGAGCTCTTACTTTCATCCCTTTTCTTATTGTTTTCGGGTTTTTGCTAACCCACTAAGTGGGAAACGCGTGATTTTATGTATGTATGTATGTATGTATGTATGTATGTATGTATGTATGTTTAGGGCATGAGTGAAAGTTTTTTGACGAGGCTTTAACCATGCCCCAACTCAAAAAATCAGTCCAGTGCACTAACATATATATTTTGCGGGCAAGAGGCACAATATTTTTTCTACAACTGAATTATAATATTTAAAATACGTTATACCAATTTAAAAGCTTTATTTAAAATTGTTCACCTCATCTGACATCTTGTCAATATGACAGATAACAGCTGAATTTTTACAAAAATTTGACCTATTTAATTATATAATTTTAACAAAATTTAAAATAAATAAATAAATATATCATCACGGCTACTCATAAAATTTATATAAAATTGATTAATTTATAGACATTAATTTATTGATAATAAAACATTTTCGCAATTTTAAACGTAAATTTTGCTCGTTATTTGTCTTGAATCTTGAAAGCATGTGTGAATATTTTGCGCTCTAGTGCGCAAAATGTATATTGTTATCGTGGTAACGTAAACGATGAAATAATGACATATTTTGCATATTGATATTAATGACGAAACACCAACATATTTGACAGTTACAAAAAAGATAAATTAAAACTGGTCCTAAAAAAAAGTGGAAAATACACTTTTTAGATTTTGCGTTCATAATGGCCTACATTTCGATACGCAATTTTGTTTCAGAAGGTTGGTACTAGATGTCATTTACTTAACCCTTTTTTTACGTAATTTATATTTAGTTAATTGATTTTTTTAGGAAATAGATTATGTACAGTGGTCTGAGCTATATTACGTAGCTCAGACGGAATGCAATTGATTTCATCCTCCACGATTACACTAAATTCACCAAAAATTTTTACAATTTTTAAATTTTCAATTCACTTAAATTTGCTCGTAAATAAGAAATGACATTAATCTTTAAATAAGAATTGAATATGGTCAATTCAGTGTTACCAACTACAACATTTCACTTACAAATTTCCCTAAATTAAATCGGTTTAATATTAGCAGTTTTTTACCTCTCGCTAAGAGAGGTATTGGAATCATGCTAAAAATAACATATCCAAATTTTAATGAATAAGCACGTTTCAAGGTCACTAGAATCCGATTTTAACATTTTTACAATGATGTGTGTGTGTGTGTGTGGATGTGTGTATGTGTGTGTGTGTGTGTATGGCTGGATGTTGGACGGACGATTCCTCAAAAACTATAAGACATAAGACCTGTTTAACTATGAATTCCTCAATCTGACATTCCTGGGAAGAGCTGAAAAGGTTTTGGTAACAATTGGACAACCGGAAGTAGTAGTTTTTAAAAGAAATTCTTCCAAATATTAATTTTTGAAAATTATTGATATTACTAATTTTGAAGAACAAAATTCTACACTTGATACATTTAAATTTTTTATTATAGCTTCTATAAATTTAGAGATAAAGACGCTATAATATATAGAATATCGGAATATAACAAGTCGAGTAGGCGAAATTACACTAAGGAAACCAGTTGACAAATTCAAATGTTTATAACATAATTTGTAAATGACAGATTTCAGTGCCAGATATCAACAGTTTCAGTGACATTTGGTAGCTTTTTCTGGGAAGTACATTTAATCTTTCTTATTGTTTTATTAATTAAATATTTGAAATTATAGGTAATAAGCATACATATATCCATCAGAAATACCGCCAATCTGGTTAATGAATTGTAAGAATTTGTGACATTTAGAAACTTCCTCATACAATGAAATATAGATATAATTAGAATTATATGTGTGCAGAAGACATGTTAAATACAATAAAAAAACAATATTTGGGTAAAGTTCTGTAATATTTTGTTATAAAACGACGGTTTGATAGCAAAGTGCAATACAATACTTATATAGCCTAATATGGAAATGGCGAGAGGTCTTGAGCTGGCCACAACAGATTTTTTTTTTAATTAGTATTATGTAGAAGGCGCAAAATATAAAAAATAGTATAAAGACCTCATTTTATAAGACTTTTTTTCGCACTTGTCAATTAGAAAACTCGCCAAGGCTTGTTTTTTGATACTGTTAACTTTTGTCACTATTGTTAACTTTTATATCTTTAATAAACTGAATCTGACATTTTAAAGCGAAGCATAAAATGCAGTGCATTGTACTATTTCCTCTGGTAAAAAATGTAATACATTGCTGTGATTGCTGTTTTTTACCTCTCGCTAAGAGAAGTATTGGAATCATGGTAAAAATCGCATATCCAGTTTTTTATTTATTTATTTATTTAACATACACTGCTCAACAGATAAATCCAATTACAGAGCAGGATAAAAAACATCACATAAAAAATCTTATGTAATAGACAACATAACATTTAAATACGATGCAAAATGTAGATCAAACATACAAAAATTCAAAAAAGTGAAATAGCATTACAGAAAGTAAATAAGAAATAATAATTAAGAGACTACTATACAATGAAAGAATGAAATTTCTTTGGAGAGTATTGGAAAACATCAACATCACTAAATTTAAGTTGATAGATTAAACACATCTGGTAAATAGGCGATTTATAAAAAACGTTAGTACGGGCAGAAGGTAAATAAAATGTTTGAGAACTTCTCGTGAACACAGAAGGAGTATGAAAATTAATAAGTGAAACACATTGAGGGTCATTAATTTAGACAAATAGTGAACGCATATAACTTGTCTACGATGCAGTAAGCTACGAACATTGATCGTATTAAGCAAGTGATCATAAGTATTATTTAGTTTAAAATATAAGAATCTGAGAAACTTTCTTTGCACTTTTTCCAAAAGATCCTGATGTACTTTATAAAATGGGTTCCAGATTACGCAAGCATATTCAATTTTAGAGCGTACGAAAGAGTTATAAAGTGTTACCAAACAAGAAAGATTTACAAGTTGTCTTGAATTTCTAATTATAAAACGAAGTAATTTTAATGCGCTTTTAAAAAGTTGTTAAATATGATTAGTAGAAGCAAATTTTTTTATCAAATGTTACACCAAGATCCACAATTTGATCTATACTTGATAAAGTGGTATTGTTTATTATATAATTAAACTGTATAGGAAATAATTTTCTGGAGAATGAAACTAGAGTTCCCGTCAGCTAAGAAAAAGCCATTTACGTCATCAGCGCAGAAACGAATTTTCGTCATTGCCCTTGGTTGTCATAGCAACGGCTTAGCTTGTTCATGGATACCCCAGTGTCGTTCGTGTTATGTTCTGACGTTTAGTTAGTGAAAATGTATCATTTGAAGTATCATATGATTAATCAACATATCAGATGTATTTCTAGGTTTAAATATAAATATATTAAGAATAAATGTAGAAACTGTACTAGACTTTACAGATTAATTTCTAACAAACAATTTACCCAGATGTTGTACCCGAAAAAGTTTAAAGTTAATACCAGAAGAGGTCAAAGATGTAATTCAACTGAAATTATTACACCGACTTAGGATTACTTATGTTATTACAGCCTTATCCATTAGGTATAAAAGATTAACTGAATCTAATTGTGGTATGTAGTTGTGTACCGCGCAATGATGTTCCATAAGTTTTCAAACAGAAAAATTAAAGATTTAAGTAGAGAAGGGATAAGTATTCGGTATAAATAGTACAACAATTTGTTAATTTAGTTATATTTCAATTTACTTCTGCCTTGTCGAGTGTTTATGAAATATTGTCAAGTCGTTTGTGTTTTTCTTTTTTTTTTGGTTTTTTTGTGTACGTGACAATTCCACAGTTGAATCAATTTCATTACTGGTATTGTTAGTACAGTGGGGGCCGATATTTCAATCTTTGAACAAAAGTTGCTTATAAAGTTCCCTGAAATAAACGAAAAAAGGGATTGAAATAATTTTTTAAACTGCAATTTTCAATGCTATATTTTTTATTACAATCACCCTAATTCTGTAACATAGTTGCTAACTCTAAGAACCATTGCTGTAGCAAATAGCCAATAGCAATGTTGCTAAGATTTAGCAACTTTCTTACAGAATAGGGGTAATTAAGTTTTTAATTATCAACTTAGTTGAGAGACCGAAATATCGGCTCGCACTAAAATAATATAAAATTCCGTCGTGTGATGGACTAATGCGCTTCCTAAATGAAAATCAAAACAGACGCAGTGAATAGGTATTTAAAAATGTCTCTTTAGCAAATTTACATGTCATTTATCAACAATTTGTAATAATCAACTAAAATAAATAGAAAAATAACAACTGAAGTACGCTTTCATTATTTGGCAAAGAATAAGATGGCACGCCACTGCCTACAAAATCTATGAGCCTACGTCATTACTACGTCATTGCTTCGCGCATCTATTGATGACGCAAATGGCTTTTTCTTAGCTGACTAGCACTCTACCTTGCACTTACTAATATTTAAATGCAAATTGTTCTATAAACACCATTGATACAAATTGTCAAGATCTTGCTGAAGAAAAGTGCAGTCAGTGTACGAATTGACAGAATAAAATATTTTTAGATCATCAGCGAAAAGCAAACTTTCACAATTTCATACATTAGTTATATCGTTCACAAATAATAAAAATAATAAAAGACCCAGATTAGATCCTTGGGGTACACCGGAAGTGGCGATGAAAGTGGAGGATTTATTGTCAAGAAATTGGACAAAGAGTTGTCTGTTAAGAAGGTATGATGATAGAAGAGAAATGAGAGGTTGAGAAAGAGAGAAGGTATGATGTTTGCGAATTAAGACACTGTAATCTATCCTGTCGAAAGCCTTAACAAAATCTATGTAGATACAATCGACCTGTCCCCTACTATCCAGAACTCGTGAAACATAGTGCAAAAAATACATTAGATTACTTACTGTTGATATATTACGCATGAAGCCACGCTGTGCTGGCGAAATACAATTTCTAACATTATTATAAATAGAGTGGTAGATAATCTTTTCAAAAATTTTGCTAAAATTTGAGAGTAGGGAGATAGGTCGATAGTACATAATATCCGTTGAATTACCACATTTAAAAATCGGAACAATTTTAGTTATTTTCCATCTATCGGGAAAAACACTGGCATTTAAACAAAGATTAAATATATGAAATAAGACTTTCGACAGAGAATATGCGCAGTCTTTAATGATTAGGGTTGGAACAAGATCTGAGCCACAAGTAAGGTTGGATTTGAGTTGCTTAATAGAGTTCAATATCGTCTATAGATATGTGATTAATATTAACAGAATTATTAGATACAGAATTTCGTGGATAAGTGCGTTTTAAGGTCCCTATAATCCGATTATAACATTTTTATGATGATGTCCGTTTGTGTGTGTGTGAGTGTGTGTGTGCGTGTGTGTGTGTGCGTGTGTGTGTGTATGTGGTGTGTGTATGTGTATGTATGTGTGTATGTGTGTTTTATTTAATAAATCTTTATTTCAGCATGCTCCATTTACATAAATATTACATGCATTAAAATGTACTAATACTAATTTACATAATTAACAATACATTATTACTTATATACAAAATTAACTAAACTATTAACAATTAACTAAACTATCAAAATCAATACTATTAACAAATTTAGTAAAATATTGTAAATAATCTTCAACAAGAACTGTGTTACTGCAGGGCCAACTTCCACCTTTTCTTCTTATTGAATTTATTAAATTCTCACGATCAGATTTTAACAAAATACACTCGAAAATTAAATGATTTACTGTTTGATTGTCATTACCACATTTACATTTAGAATTTTCTGTTATTTTATACTTGTAGAGATAGCTATTAATTTTTCCATGTCCGCTTAGCATTGTTGTTAGTTTTGGGGAGTACGGTAATTTAATTAGAAGTCTATTATTAATTTCGGGGAAGAACATTTTCGTAATATTACCTTTGATACTTTGGGTCCATTCATTCCGCCATTTATTAACTCTGACCAATTTTTCTTCATTTTCCAATAACCTTTTTCTAAATAAATTGTCTATTACATATGTTATTTCCATTTCCAAATTTTGATTTCTGGTAAATTCTAAAAATTTCGTCTAATTTAATTAAAATAGGTATATTACCAGTTAGGATGCAAGAAGCATCAAATGATATTGTCCTGTACCCTTTTAAAATTTTAATGTTCATTAGACGTTGAACTGTTCTAAATAATCTTTTATTTGATTCTTTTTGTAAGGCTGTTATCCATACTTGTAAACCATACATGTGTGTATGTGTGTATGAGTGTATGTGTGTATGTGTATATGTGTGCATGTGTGCATGTGTGTATGTGTGTATGTGTGTATGTGTGTATGCGTGTATGTGTGTATGTGTATGTGTGTGTGTGTGTGTGTGTGTGTGTGTGTGTGTATTGGAGCCACGGTTTCTCAAATACTATAAGACTTAAAAAATATTTAACTGCAGTTTCCTCAATCTGACATTCCTGGGAAGAGCTTTTTAGATTTTGGTAACAATTGGGCAACCTGAAGTAATAGTTTCTTTAAAAAATCTTCTAAATATTATTTTTTTAAAATTTCTGTTATTACTATTATTGAAGAACATATAATTCTACATCTGGTACATTTAAATTTTTTATTATATCTTGTATAGATTTAGAGATAAAGGCACTGTAATATATGGAGTTATCTAATCGCAGAGGCTACGGCACTTAGGAATCAGATGACAAATTCAAATGCTGTTAACATAGTTTGTAAATGACAGATGTCAGTGTCAAAAATCAACAGTTTTAATGACATTCTGAAAGCTTTTTCTGGAAATTACATTTAATCTTTCTTATTGTTTTATTAATTAAATATTTAAAATTGTAGGTAAAATGCATATATTCGTAAGAAATTGGAAGAATCTCTAACATTTAGGAACTTACTCATACAATGAAAATTAGATATAATTAGAATTGTATGTGTGCAGAAGACATGTTAAATACAATAAAAACAATATTTGGGTAAAGTTCTGTAATGTTTTTGTAATAAAACGACGGTTCGTTAGCGAAGTGCAATACAATACTTGTATACCCCTACATAAAATGGAAATGGCGAGAGGTATTGTGTTGGCCACAACAGTTTTTTTTTTAGAGTTTGTTGTTTCACGGCGGATGCAAAATATTTTCGTAAAAATATAATGTACAATACATACAAGAAGCCTTTTTACACTGGTTGCACCACTCGATTGTGGCTCGTATCGCAAACTCCACTCTTGTGTAAAAAAAAGTCGGTTTCGCGCACTTACATCAAAATATATGTACTATTTTTAGCAAGCAAAAGAATAATATTTTTTAAAGATGCAAATGAAAGTTCTTTTGTTTCCTGAATTATTTTATTAGCCATTTTAATTAATCGATTAATCTAGTCGTTTTAAACACTAGATAAGCAAAGAGTAATTCGATTTTTGAAAACAAACCGTTTTAAAAATAACGTGGAACGCGAGCCGAACATAGGGTAGGGACGCGTTTCCTTTGACTCGTGCAAATTTTGTTGAAGACGAACAATTTAATCATCTATGAAAATGAAATATGTTTGTTATTGTTACGAAAAATAATGTCTTACTTTGTAAAAAAAAAATACGTTTACATCTATTCGTACCGTATGCAACTTACGTGTCATAAGCGAGTTTCTAAATTTAAAGACCTTGGCGTGCTATTTGATGACAAATTATTTTTTCACTTACATATTGACTGCATAACATCTGCATCACTCAAAATACTAGGATTCATAATTGGTTCAGCTAAATCTTTCAATAATACATTATCTGTGAAATGTTTATACCAGTCATTGATCATGTCAAGTTCGTTAGTTTGGAACCGTATTTATGACAATCAAATATCCAAACTTGAATCTGTACAAAAATATCTGATGTGGACTCCACATGACTTCCTTGTACGCCTGTTACTTTGACATTGGCATTAAATTCTTTATTTTTTTTTTTTTTTTGTTATTTTTTGTCCTAATTCATATAAAACTTAATTACAGAAACCGAAAAGTACATAATTTTTAAATTTACATATCTCGCTTATACAAAGAGCTAATTTAATCATACTTGATGTTTTCGATGCAGAATTCAATTTTCTAAACCTTTTGTTTGAAGCATTTATTATTAAAATCAAAATAACACAATTTTTTTTTTAAGAAAAACTGATAACAGCTGCAAGTAAAGTATCACTTCCGGTTAGACTATTTTAACTAAAATCTATTATGTTATTCCTTTTGATATAAAAGTATTATATACCAAATTTGAAAAGTTTCGGATTATATTTTAATATTTTTTTTCATTAAAATCTATTATAGGCTTCAAGTAAAGTACCACTTCCGGGTAGATCATGTTAACTAAAATCTATTATGTTTTTCCCATTGATATAAAAGTCTTATATACCAAATTTGAAAAGTTTTGGATTATATTTTAATATAGTTTTTAATTAAAATCTATTATAGGCTTCAAGTAAAGTACCACTTCCGAAAGTTATGTAATGACCAAAAAGAGAGGTGCACAACTAGATCAAAATGGATATTTCCGTTGAAATCTGGAAACCGAAATTTTTCGCGATTACAATACTTTCTTTACTTCGTACAAGGAAGTAAAAAGGTTTGTTAAATACTATTATTATAAAAAATACAGGCAATATCCTAATTATGATTTGACTTATGATTCCATGTTATCTGAAAGTAATAACTTATCTTTTAACCGTTGTAGTTTGCATAGATGTTTCCATTGGTTGCGTTAAAGTTAAAGGTGTATTAGGTGGTAACCATAATACGAATTTGGTGTTTGTATGCGTGATTCATCAGTAGATCTTACAGATTTAGAAGTAGTATTAGCTGTCAGAGTATCACTATTTGGTGAGGGTGAAACTACAAGCTGAATAGTAACTATTGGCGATATGTAGCTATTCGTTGTGGTAGTTGTACATGTGGAGGAGATACATGTTGTAATTACAGCGGTAGTAAACGTAGCAGGTACTTTGATAGTACCGCCACTATTTTCTGGCATTTTAGACAGACTGGATTCTACAATCCGAGTTACGCAAGTAAATTAAATTACACTAATAAACTATAAATAAATTAGTTGCACAATTAGTTTAAGTTATTATAGTTTTGTAGTTGTTGAAATACCTAGTTGAATAATTATTTTAATATCTCGAACGGTTACCGCCGCCTCGAGGTGGGGAAAATGAAGAACAGTTTTAATTTTCATAAAATTATATTCAACGTTTGGAACGTTTCGGAAGTTGGAAAACTTTCATCATCAGCCAGAGACTTTTTTAAAAACACAAATATCACATCAGAGCATCCCAAGATAAAAGACAACAACAGGCATGGTCATTAATAAAAAGTCGAAAACGAAAAGTAAACAAATGGGCAGGGCTGATTCCAGCCCTAAAACCTCCCAATATTGAAATAATTTATAAAAAGGATGCGAACAGTTCTCCCTCCAAACATGTTACTGAAGGAATCTCACAGGCATCCGAAAAGAACCACGCAGACAAATCAAAATGAAAACTTTAAAACACGATCAACTTTGTTAAAAAAAATTTAGTGACAAATTACATGGCTAACCGCCATTTTTTGTAATTTGCAATTAGCAGCCACTGTAGTTGTTAGTCACGATTTAAAATATACAGGTTATTCCACTTGATAAAATTTAATGTAGTTTTAGGTAACTTCTAATAAAGTGACCATGTTTTGCACTAATTTCAAAAATTATTATTTATATTTAGAGTTTTTAATAACATTTAAATTTTGTATAAAAGTTTCGTGAAATATTTCCTTTCAAATATGCCTTAATGTAGAAGTACCGATCCGATATCCTGCTGTTATGATTTATTTGGGATCGGCAACCACAATCTTAGAGTCACCATTGTTGGCTTATTGGTGCTATTTTGCTAAATCGTCTTGCGACACGGTGTTCCTGTTATATGAATTTCACTATAACAACACTATTTAAAATATACTGGTTGTGCCACTCTCCGTGAAACGCGTGTCGAAAGTGATAAGTGTTTCCTTACCTTTTCCGCTAGAGGCACAACGTAAGAATGACCCATCTGTCACGTCAATTTCAAAAGAATATTTATAAAACCTCATTAATTATTTTCATTATAACACTCTTTTACTTTAAATATTGATCAAAACGTACACAATTTTTGTAATTTGAAGTTGTCATTTTGACACTTGGTAATATTTACTCTTTTCTTAAACTTTATTTGTAAAAAGAAGCGTGAAATAAAGCCTTTCCCACCCTCACCAAATAGTGATACTCTGACAGCTAATACTACTTCTAAATCTATAAGATCTACTGATGAATCACGCATACAAACACCAAATTCGTATTATGGTTACCACCTAATACACCTTTAACTTTAACGCAACCAATGGAAACATCTATGCAAACTACAACGGTTAAAAGATAAGTTATTACTTTCAGATAACATGGAATCATAAGTCAAATCATAATTAGGATATTGCCTGTATTTTTTATAATAATAGTATGTAACAAACCTTTTTACTTCCTTGTAGGAAGTAAAGAAAGTATTGTAATTGCGAAAAATTTCTTTTCCAGATTTCAAGGGAAACATCCATTTTGACCATCCCTGAATCCATTTTGACTAATTTCGTCGTGACGTCTGTACGTAAGTACGTATCTCGCATAACTGAAAAACGGGAAGCCGTAGAAAGTTAAAATTTTATATTTCGGACTGTTATAACATCTAGTTGTGCACCTCCTTTTTTGGTCATTATATAACTTTCGGAAATGGTACTGTGCTACCCTGCTGGTCACTAACAACACGATTCGTTTCACTCATAACACCTTTATTGATAACCCACTATGCATATATATTTAACACTGCAAAGTACACAATTCAGCTGCCTTCAGCTGACTGTCTCCCAAAATCTTCAGACAGAACATAATAATATTACACAATAACTATATTCCTAATTAATTAATTCCCAATTACGGGCTCCCACATTCCGTCCTTTCTCCTCAGCTTCAATGGGTCGACTTTTCCTCTGGCTCCTGGATATCTTGGGTTGCTGGTTGCTGCTTTCGGGTGTTCCGAACTGGTTGCCGGTGATTGTCCTAGAGTGCCGTCAGTTACTTGTGCTGCGATGCCTGGGATCCTTCCATGACATATCAGGTGGTGACATACTTGGAGTTGTTGTTTCCGTCGTTGAAGGAATTGGTTTAACGTGGCTTAGATGTCTTCATATGGTTTTTCCTTCCCCATTTAGTACTACCTCGTTCCTGTTCCTTTGAATGACAGTATACTCTTCTCCGTTAAACCTAGTAGCCAATTTATGCGACGGAGTCAAGTTCTGCACTAGTACTTTATCCCCAACTTTAATATTACTTTCTTTTGATTGTCTAGTCTCGTCTTCTCTCTCTTTCCCTTTGTGTTTGTTTAAGATATCGGTGTCTCTCGCCTCTTCGTCTATTTCTTCCCCTACGACATCCATAATGGATGGAATTTTGTCCCTTATTGTTCTTATGCATCATAATGAATTTTTGTATTTCGTTTTTATAATTTTGCCCTTGATTATGACATATTTTCAATCTCTTTAAGATAGATTTATTCATGTTCTCAACTTCTCCGTTAGCTTGGGGCCAATCTTGAAAATGAAATTAGTGCAGGAAATCTTAAAAGTTTCTGGTTTCACACTAAACAGAACAGAAAAAAATTGCAAAACCAGCAGGTTTTCAAATGGGACAACAATACATTTAACTCACCACAGGAAATATGTGAAGGATTTGCAAATTATTTCAAATCGGTGTATAATGACAAAAACTGTAACTACGATAATATAATTAATGACGTAACACAAGCGGAGACGTTTCATTTATCTGAAGTCAGCAAAAAAGAAGTTATTCAAGCAATAAAGAAAGTAAAACCAAAAAAATCCGCGGGACCTGATCTCATTCCACCTTATATAATAAAGGGAAGTTCTGAAATATTGTGGGAACCTTTACTACTAATTTTTAATAAATCAATTAAATCAGGGGCATTTCCATTTATGTGGAAAACAAGTAAAATCACACCGATATTTAAATCCGGTGATATATCTCACATACAAAATTACAGGCCTATATCAATTATATCTGCAGTATGTAAAGTTTACGAGCAGTTGTTATTTGAGAGAATTTATTATCATGTTAAAAACATAATATGTGAAGAACAACATGGATTTGTAAGAGGTAAATCAGTACAAACAAATTTAACAGAGTTTATGGAGTATGTGACACAAGAAGTAGATAAGGGGAATTGTGTAGATGTGATTTATACTGATTTTGCAAAAGCTTTTGACAAAGTAGATCATACCATTATGTTAAATAAGCTATCCATAAGTGGTTTCTCTGTCACTATTGAAATCATATTTACACTCAAGGTATCAATTCGTAACCTACCAAAGTCATTATTCTGAAAAATTTAAGGTTCTATCAGGTGTACCGCAAGGGTCCAACTTAGGACCCCTACTTTTTCTTCTCTGCATAAACGATCTACCTACATGTGTAAAAAGTTCAAACAAACTTCTTTTTGCTGATGACTTCAAAATTTTTCGAGCACTAAACGATCAAAATGACGCCGAATTATTACAAAAAGATTTAGATAATGTTTACGAGTGGAGCGTACGGAATAACTTGCTATTGAATTTAGATAAATGTTACCATGTTAAATATTCCACAAAGAAAACTAATAGCAATTATAATTATTTAATAAATAATCGAGTAATATACAAAAAACCCGACATTAAAGATTTAGGAATAAACTTCCAAGAAAATTTGAAATTTAATAATCACATAGATATAATAGTAAACAGTGCAGTAAAATCATTAGGTTATGTAATAAGAAACTCGTATCTTTTCAGATCAACTCAACCACTTTTTCTTCTTTTTAATGCATTAGTAATATCTAAACTAGAATATGCTAGTGTAATTTGGAATCCATCTGAGCTATATCTCAAGGAAATAGTTGAAAAAGTTCAAAAGAAATTTTTAAGATATCTGTACTTTAAGAAATTTAGAACATATCCAACTTTCATGCCATATACCACACTACTAAGCATTTTTAACTTCTTGAAATTAGAAACCAGACGAAACATTTCAGATATTATTTTTATTTGTAAAATAGTTCAGAATATTATTCAGTGTCCTAACTTACTATCAAAATTACCTTTTTATGCTCCAATGTATATTTTTTCGAAACCAAAAGATATATTTTATATTAAAAGATATAAATTAGAAATTAGGAAAAATTCCCCTTTAATAAGATGTTGCCTAATTTGTAATAATATTAATAACAATAATGTAGATATATATACAGATAATATAGTTACATTAGTTAAGTATTTGAAAGTATTTTTTAGAGTAAGTTAATTTAGTGTATAAGTTAGTTTTTAATGAAACTATGTAATTAGGCCCTTGTGCCTGTTTAGTTTCAATAAATAAATAAATAAATATGGTGGCGTACGGACAAGTTTGATATTATTTTCTTCGCAAAACTGGCTAAATTCTCTACTAGTACACTGTTTGCCATTATCAGACCTAATAGATTGCGGAAATCCTAAGCGGGAGAACAGTTACCGCAAACACTTAATAATCCTGGCCGAAGTTGTTTCTTTGAGAAACTGTATGTTTTGATAACGTGAGTAGTAGTCTATTACTATTAATACTTGCTCTTGGTTAGGCAGCGGTCCCATTAAATCGATTGCTAAGCATTGCCATGGCCCGTCTGGAAATTTATGACGTGTCATTGCTGGTGGTTTTTCAGGTAGGTTAACTAAGAGACAATCTCTACATTTCTTTACGTACTGTTCTACTTCTCTATCGATCAACGGCCACCAGACCTTTGCCCTAAGTCGTCGTTTCATGACGCTTCCTCCAGGGTGGCCTTCGTGAGCCAGTTCCAATACCTGATGTCTGAGAGCTGTAGGCATTACTATTCTGTTATTTCGCAATAATATCGGCCCTAAAGTTGTTAATTCTAGTCGGAATGGGTAGTATGCGTTTTTCTCCGAAATTTCCCAGGACTCATTGTTAGTTTTATCGACGCATAGTTCTGGGTCTATTTTGCTTGCTGCCGTTATTTCTATAATAGACATTGCTTTAGGGGTGCTATATTCTACTACGACAAAAATATGATTTTCGCTTTCCCCGTCAAATGTTTTTGCATCGTCGAGTTCACAAAGTCGAGAAATTGAATCTGCAATATTGAGCTTACCTGATTGATATATTACTTTATATTTAAAAGCTTGTAGCCGTAAGACCCAGCATTCAATTCGAGCGGGAGGTCTTGAAACAGGTTTAAAAATAGCTTCCAACGGTTTATGGTCAGTCACTAGTTCAAATTCTAAACCCATTAGGTAGTAGTAGAACCGTTCTACCCCCCATACTAATCCTAGGCTTTCATTTTCCGTTTGGGAATAACGTCTTTCGGTACTAGATAGGCCTTTACTTGCAAATGAAATGACTTTTGGTATTTCTGGGATCAAAATAACTTAATGTTGGTGCTTTTGTCAATGCTTGCTTCCGTTTTTCAAAATTTAGTTGATTTTCCTGCGACCAACTGAATTTGATGTCCCGTTTTGTGATCTTCCGAAGCGGTTCAGTTATTGTCGCTAAATCCTCTCTTTTGACGTCGGTGGCCGAAATTTCAATACCGATTTAATCTTGTTCTGGTCTGCATCAATCCCTTTATACGACAACTGATGCCCTAAAAATTCTAGTTGTTGCACTTTATTGACGCATTTGGCCTGGTTCAATAGAACATTGTTTTCTTTAAATACTCTCAGTACTTTCTTTAGACAATTGTCGTGCTCCTGTTCCGTACTCCCATATACTATTATATCATCCAAGTAGTTAGATCAGTTGTTACATTGAGATAATATATTTTCAAATGTCTTCTGAAATATCTCGGGTGCTGATGTAACGCCAAACATCAGTCGTTTGTATCGGAACATCCCCTTATGCGTGATAAACGTGGTGATCGGACGGTTTTCCTTGTCTAATTCTATTTGGTGATATGCCCATTCGAGGTCCAGCCGAGAAAAATATTTGGCTCCCTTTAATTTTGTCATGATCGAGTCGAATGTTGGAAGCGGATAATTTTCTCTCTGGATTGCCTCATTAGCACGGCGCATATCTACACAAATCCTTATATCCCCATTGGATTTAAAAGTTACTACAATAGGGGAAATCCACGGGCTATGTCCTGTTACCACTTCAATAATATCGCGGTGTAGTGCTTCATTTAATTTCTGCTCTACTAATTCCTCAACTTCTACAGGTACACGCCTGAATGGTTGTTGTACTGGTTTGATCGATGTGTCAATGGATAGTTTTATTTTAATGTTGCGTATTTTTGGGAAAGGCTCTAATTCTGTAACGCGATTTACTCCCAGTCCTAACTTTAATACTCCTAGTCGTTGAGCTGTATATTTTCCTAATATTGAAACATCTCCTTGATCTACTACCAAAAATGCTGTGATGACATCCCTTTTATCAGCTGTTGTTACCGTTGTGTGGAATTTATGCTGAATTTCAAGGGTGTGTCCGACGGCATATGGTTTCAGGGCTCCTCATATGGGAATCCCTATTCCACATTGTTGCTCGGTTTTGGGTTAGTATCTTTCAGTCTGGTCCATTGATAATATTTGCTTTCGAGCCCGAGTCAATTAGCAAAGTAAGATGTACTTCTCCGATGCTTAATTCGATCAGTTCGTCCTGATTCGTATGACTCTTTTCCTGGTGGTTTTCGATTTTAAAACATTCGTACTTTTTTGAATTACTGGTCTATGTAGTTTACACGAAATCTGGTCTTTTTCCGTTTGTTGCTATTGCTATTCCCTTCAAATGGTCTTTTACCTGGTTTAGTGTTGCATCTATGAGCGAAATGGCCTCTGCGATCGCATTTGTGACACTTTGCATTTCTGGCTGGGCACTTGTCGTCATACCCAGAGTGATTAGATCCGCCACATCGGAAGCAAGCTAGCTTATTTCGATCTTGTACTGCTATTTTGTTTACGGAATAGCTAGATGTACTGGCTGTACTAGCATTCATTATGTTTGATTGATCTGTGATTTGCTCTTGAATTTGACAGACATCTATTATTTCTGACAACGACCGTTCTTTCTCTAATAGTTTCCTTTTTACTTCTACAGGGGCCCAATCGTCAATAATTTTATGCTTAATGTTAATTTCTATAACTTCTTCAGGAGTGCTACCAATAAGCATTTTGTTGCCTGTTGTCTCAGTCGTACGAGAAATTTGTTAAGTGACTCCCCTGTTTCTGGCTTCATGTTCCTGAATACATGTCTTTCAAAAGTAGAATTTTGTGTTGAGGAAAAATATTTTGTTAACGCCTCTATAAGGATTGGGTACACGTCATTATTCTCTGGGTCGTTTAGCTCGGTTACTGCCCCCGGTATGTCGTACGCAACTTCCTGTAATTGCATGCCACCCAGATGTAATAATTTATTCCTCTTTTTTATTTTGTCGGTTATGTTTTCGGAGTCAAGGTATAACTGTAACGTTCGCAGCCATTTCTGCCACTCGGATCTGATACTTGACTTTGGGAGAGTATCGCATAAGAATGGTCTAATTCCCGATGCTTCTCCCATTGATGCCGCAATCTGTAATAAAATGTATTTACTTGAAACTTTTCCCATTCTTCATTGAATTTTCAGTACGAAAATATCAATAATAATAGTCACGTGACTAAAACCAGTCGGTAACCAAAACCATGGTTTTGGTTTTTATATTTTATTTTTAGAATATACCCTTAGTAACTAAGTTGGTTTAGTTACTCTGGTAGTAACGTTCCTAAACATTTAGGCTCGTAGTATGATCACGGTTTAAACTAAAACACTGTTTTTAGAAATGTCAAATTCACATTAAAATATTTAATTTCATCCATATGTTTAAAGAACGATTTTTTAAAAAATATTTGTTTGAATACAAACTATGTTCTGATTTAAAATCATATTTTGATAAATTTTATATTATTTATTATTCTTATTAAATAATGAAATTTGACGTTTCTTAAAACAGTATTTTAGTTAAAACCGTGACCATACTACGAGCCATAATTACAAAATATGTATTCAGTTACTAGGATAGTTGCTATCAGAGTAACTTCATAGTAACGTTGCTAACAAGTAACAACCATCACTCTTTCGTTAGACGTTGAGGTGATAGCACATGTTTGCTCGTCACTCCCACGTAGACAAAGCGTGCTAATAAATATATAGTATTTTACTATTTTCTAACCTTCCTGCACGTTATTATCGTGCTCTATTTCTGACAAAATCAGTTTTATCGTTCCTAATTTGTGAAGTGTCTCTCCTACTTGGACTTGATAAGTCAACGTGCTCTTGTTCTGCCCCTGAGGGGGATAAAGAGCATAGCCGGGGTGATACCGTAAGTTCGAAGCGTATATGGTTAGATAAAAAAAAGTATTGTACTTCTATTCCTATCCAATCACTAATTGCACCAATTAATAAAAACTTCTCACCGGGCAGGACTGTATTAGCCCACCGCACCATAAAGAATTTTTCTTATAATACTTAACATTTATTTCAAATAAAAGTGTATACAGTTATACTGTAATATAGATCACAACTAATCTGTATGATTCCCGCACCTGCGTAATGGCGCATGGTGGAGGGCCTCGTAAACGACCATATATAGGGCCTGACAATTTTCCTGAACTAGACCCTGTAAATATAGTAACAAAAAACACGCCTGACAATGGTACATTTATTATTGTCATGTGTAAACAAGAAAATATTAATTTCAATAAAGTCAATCCTATTAAACTAAATTTTGAAATCAAAAATAAAATAGAAGTTCTGAGCTTAAAAAAAATTAAGAATGGTTTATTAATTAAAACATCCAATATAAAACAAAGCGAGAAATTATTAAGTATAAATTCCTTGCTGGACATTGAAATTCATAGTGAATATCACCCTACTCTCAATAATAGCCGCGGAGTTGTCTATTGCACTGACCTAATTTACTGTACCGATGAAGACATTAAATCTCAAGGAGTCATACATGTCTGAAGACTTACTTCCTTTAAAAATGGTGAAAAATATGATAATGGCTTATTGTTCTAACTTTTGATACTGAAAGCCTACCCCATAATATAAAAGTCGCTATGTACTCACTATCCGTAGAATTGTACATACCAAATCCAGTAAGATGCTAAATGTCAAAAATTTGGTCATATTGAAAATAGCTGCAATGAAACAAATGCTGTATGTATATGCGGTCATGAACCACATAGAGGTGAACCTTGCAACAAAAATATTATCTGTTGCCCGAACTGTAAAAACAATCACCCTGCTAACTCTAAAAATAGCCAATACTTTATCTTTGAAAAATAAATTAATGAATATAAAGTAAAGAACAAATGCTCATACATTCAAGCTCGCCACACAATAGAAAAAACATCACTTAACCCAAATGCGTAAACTTTTGCAAAAGTTACTAGCTGTACCCTGTCAGTAAATAAAGCAACTGTTAATAGCCTAACCCAAGAATTACTCCAACAAATAATACCCATATTTAAAAACATGTTTGAAGAATTTTCTTTAAAATATAACAGTACAACTACTACCTCACACAAAACTACATCCCAAACAAAAACTAACCCTAACACAAATAACGAACCTGAAAAACATAAAACTCCCTTAGAAAAAAATACAATTACTAAACCTAAGCAACAAACTAAACAAAATTAATAAACCTAGCTCTTCCAAACATATTCTTAGTGAAAAAATATCCTCATCACAACCTAATATACAATTAGAAATTGTTTCAATGGAATGTTCCCCCACATATGACGCTGATTCTATGTCTGGGGAGGAGAGTTTGAGCTCTACGCTCGATGATAATGAGGACTTCTCTACAACCCAATCCCAAAAACCAATAGACAAATCTCCAAAAAAAAATAATAATAATAATAATAATAATAATAACCTACTTACTAAAAGAAGTGAAAAAATTCCTAAACTAAAAATTAAAATTAATAAATAAATTAAAAAACAACACAACAATAACTTAAAAATTTTTAAAAGGGATAATAACTATTTGAAACGCATATTCACAAATTATCTCATAATGTGTAATATCGCACAATTCAATATTAACGGCCTATTACATCAGTTAAATAATCTCAAGTTATTGTTAAGAGATACTAATGCCGAAATATTATGACTACAAGAAACACACCTTACTCCACAAAAAAAATTCTGTCTAAGAGGTTTTAATGTATATAGATACGACTATGATTACTCTAGGGGCGGTGTTGCAATACTGATTAAAAGTACTGTCCCACATGACCAAATTATATTAAATACTCCCCTAACAGCTGTGGCAATTAAAATTTATAATTGTATAAATAACTGTTTTAGATGTATTTCAACAGTGAATTTCTGTAACTTGGTTACAATGAACAGTGTTAAGTGTTCAAATTAAATTGTATAATTAACGAAGACAGATTTGTGAAAAATTCATGAATCTCACTGCGATTTGAACCCAGGGCCTTCCGATATCTAGTCGGGCACTCTACCAACTGAGCTATGAGATCCCGTGAAGTTCTTGAATTTTTCACACGTCGCATACATCGTTGTAGACGAGTTTGTCTCCCGCTTGGAGTATCGTCACCCGGACAACTCCGCGACATCACCTGTAGCAGTGTATTGGCACTGCAGTATTAATTGTGTAAATAACTGTTTTAGATGTATTTCAACAGTGAATTTCTGTAACTTGGTTACAATGAACAGTGTTAAGTGTTCAAATTAAATTGTATAATTAACGAAGACAGATTTGTGAAAAATTCATGAATCTCACTGCGATTTGAACCCAGGGCCTTCCGATATCTAGTCGGGCACTCTACCAACTGAGCTATGAGATCCCGTGAAGTTCTTGAATTTTTCACACGTCGCATACATCGTTGTAGACGAGTTTGTCTCCCGCTTGGAGTATCGTCACCCGCACAACAGCGCGACATCACCTGTAGCAGTGTATTGGCACTGCAGTATTAATTGTGCAAATAACTGTGTTAGATGTATTTCAACAGTGAATTTCTGTAACTTGGTTACAATGAACAGTGTTAAGTGTTCAAATTAAATTGTATAATTACAATTACCGAAGACAGGTTTGTGAAAAATTCATGAATCTCACTGGGATTTGAACCCAGGGCCTTCCGATATCTAGTTGGACACTCTACCAACTGAGCTATGAGATCCCGTGAATTATAAGATAATTAGATCAGGAACATTTTCTTCAATCGATTTAACCATTTGCTCGTCTTCTATCGCCCCTATCTTTACATGGAGTACACTTGATTATGATTTATATGGAAGTGATCACTTCCCCATTTTAATTAAAGGACTACAATCCTTTTCTCCAGACCCATCTCCTAAATGATACTACGACTCAGCGGATTGGGATTCATTCCGCTCAAATCTACCGAATGTTAGACAATTCGATTTTAATAATCTAAATGATAATAATTATGAAGATAAGCTATATAATCTGAATATTATTAAATCAGTAAATAAGAAAAAACAAGTACCATGGTGGTCGGATGAACTTTGCAAATTTATCAAAGAAAAGCGCATTACATGGTCAGAATATAAAAAGCCCCTAATGAAGCCTATCTAATTAAATATAAACAAGCGCGAGCCCTGTGCAAATTAAAAATAAATAAGGCTAAAGCAGATAGCTGGAAAAACTTTGTAAAAAAACTTATGGAACACTACAGATCCAAAAGAAATGTGGTGTAACATAAACAATATACGCGGTAACAAAACAATTAAACCTATAACGAAAATTAAAACAAACCAAAATCATATTGAAACTAATGTCCCCAACATCACAAATATATTTGCTGAACATTTTAGTGAAGTAAGTAGCGATGACCATTATAATCTTAATTTCCGCAAGTATAAAAAAGAAATTGAAAAAAACACAATAGATTATGATATATTAAACAATGATACATATAACAGTAAGTTTACAATGTTAGAATTTACTACAATCATAAAACATCACTGTAAAAATGGAGGAGCCGTAGGTCCAGACGGTATTGCATACGTGGTTTATAAAAATTTACCTTTCCCTTACATCTCAGCAATCTTAGATTATTTTAATTTAATTTGGGTTAATGCTTTGTATCCTGAACAATGGCGTATCACCATTGTAGTTCCGTTACTAAAAAATGGCAAAGATTCAGACTCTACTAACAATTACAGACCTATATATCTTACGTCTCACATTTCTAAACTATACGAAAAATTAGTCAACAAACGACTTACTTGGATATTGAACAGCAAAAATTTAATTGATAGTTTCCAATTCGGGTCTCGAAAGTCTCGATCAACTCAGGACGTAATCAACAATTTAACTAATCAAATACAAAATTCAATTATGCGTCGTCAACATCTAGTCGCTGTATCATTTGATCTGACTAAAGCGTTCGACACTACTTGGCGAAAAGGGATAGTCTTCCAGTTACTCAAATGGGGCATTAAAGGTCGAATCTTACACTTCGTTGACAACTTCCTAAGCCGTCGAACCCTCCAGGTCCGCATTGGGTCCACATTATCTGAAAAGTATGAATTTGAGAATGGTATCCCTCAAGGGTCAACTATTTCAGTAACTTTATTTTTAGTTGCGGTAAATTCACTATTAAACAACTTACCCAAATATTTAAACCACTTCCTATATGTTGATGATTTGTTAATCTTTGTTAAGGGCGAAAACCTATCTAGAATCGAGGATAAATTACAAAATGCTATAGATATTATTTCTGCCAACGCATCGAATTCTGCCTTCTCCTTTTCCACGAAAAAATGTCAAGCCATAGATTTCTGCCGGTTGAGAAGGCCACATTCTCGCCCTCAATTCAATATAAATAACATTCCTATTCCAATTGTAGATAAAATCATCTTTTTAGGAATTACATTCGACAAAGGGCTGTATTGGTATGCTCACATTAACCAACTAGTGTCAAAATGCAATACAGCAATGAACATCCTAAAAATCCTATCTCACTCTACTTGGGGCATTTCACACAAGCCCTATTAAATCCCTTCATATCGAATCTGGTATTACATCCATCGAACAAAACCGCACCAAAGCAATGATTAAATATACAGCAAGAATTAAGGCCAACCCAAAATACCCTAATTATGACACAATATTCCATAATATCGCAAATCAAATATATTATGGAAGAAAACCAAAGTCCTCATTATGTCCCATCTTTATTGAGTGCATCAAAATATACAATGATTTATCCCGTACTCTGTTTGATGACATCCTAATTAGTAAAAACAAATCCGTCCTACCACCTGCATGGAAATGCGAACACCACTTAAGGTAAAATACTTCACTTCTAAATGATAACCTAAAAAAGAAAAACACACCCAATCAAATGATTAAGAACGAATTCTACTTAAGAACTAACAAATATCATAATGATAAGTACTTACTAGTATTCACCGACGGCTCAAAAATTCCCAACAAAGGTGTTAGCTCTGCGATCTGCGTACAACGTTCATAACTGGCAATATATTGATGGCTTTACCCTTCCACCCATTTGTAGTATCTTGACTGCTGAATTTTTGGCTATTTTGTATGTTCTCGATTACATAACTCATACACTTGTCAATGAAGCAACCACTAATAACATCAGCAGTATAATAATTTTCACGGATTCTTTCAGCTGCATCCATTACCTTCAAAACCTACATATTTATCAACTTCAGTGACAATCTTATGCAATGTATCATTGACAGATCCCACACATTACAGTCTAAATTTAATATTTACACTACTATGTTCTGGATCCCCAGTCATTCTGGCATCACTGGCAATGAAAAAGTAGACCACTTTGCAGTTAGCCTATTAGACGACCAGCGACGTCATCAACATCGGCACGAATCAATTATAACAACGAATGATGTTCTGCGATACACTTCAACATTCCTCACAAATCTACAACAACAAGAGTGGGACAGGGAACAAAACAGTCATATGAGGAAAATTAAAAGCTGCGTAAAACCATGGAATCAAGATAGGTATTCCTTACTAACAAGAAGACAACAAGTCATTATTACTCACCTCTCCATAGGTCATAGAAATCTCACAAATAGCTACCACTCTAAAAATAAAGATCCTCCGGAATGCGTCACATGCAATACAAGACTAACAGTTAATCACCTTTTAAATGATTGCACCCAATTTACGAATGAACGCAACAGACTAGGCATCTCTATTGAAAGCCTAAAAGATCCCTCCAAATTCGAAAATATTTTCAAATTTCTAGAAGATACGGAATATTATAAATATATCTAAGAAGTAACAATGATACTTTTTACAGAATCGGGCTGATTGTGATCTGTGATTCTCACGATCAACTAACAACGCTTTGTGCAACTGGTCTTTTGTTTCTAAAATATATTCCTATAAAATAAAACACATAGGCCCGGTATTATAAGCGTCAGTTAATTCGGTTTCCTAGTCAATAATAATTATTACTATTCCTACAATTGACAATGGAAATTTTGACAGTAATGTTATTTGTGTCATTAATAAAATAGTTTAGATGAGAATTTGATCATTTTAATAAATTTACTGTGGAAGTAACTTTTTTCTGTCCCGTATAAACCTAGACGTCATTTTTTTGGGGGAAGTGTATTATTAGGTTATTGCAATCTATTCTATCATCTTTCACTTTTCTCAAAAACGGATATTCTTTTCCATTTCATCCTTAAATGTGATTTTGTTTCGACATTGTATAAGGAAGGTTTTTTAATTATATATTTTGCCAAATGAAAACAAATTATTAATTTTAAGGTTTTAAAATCACAATAGACGCTGGGCACTAAAATTTTCTTCCATAATCATACTAATGAAAACTTTTAGGACAGTTAAAAAATTATTATATTTATTAATATTAAAATTCGTCAGATTTTTTTTTTTGAAAAACCGGGATATACTATTAACCTACAGGGACAAGAGCTTAAAACCGAAACTGTCCCGGTCAAACGTATGGCATCCCTATTTATAACACTGGGCAATATTTTTTTAAAAGTACTATAGTATATTTTAAAAATTGTTATTTATTGCTTCTTTTCCTATAGAACGTTCTGAAATATTAGAAATAATTTACTATTTATAATAACTTAATAACCTAATTCGGAGTAGGCTATGAACACAAAAACCTACCTATGTCTAATCATTATTCAGTTCAAAAGTAAAGTTGTCAACAAAATTGATCGTGAAATGTAATTTTAAGTATAAAAGATAATAAATAAGGATAGAGAATATTGCCATTCGACGTTTTCTAATTTATTACTATTTCTAAAATAAGGATTCAAGAAGAAAAACATTGATTTCATTACATAACATTTTTGACAATATCTCGTGTCAAATTGATATTTAATTAAATACTTTCAAATTGCTACACTTTTTTTTGTTCATAGCCTACTACGATTTAGGATTTTTACTACCTGTAGTCTGTACTTTACACTGTTGTGCATTCAGGAGCAAAACTTTCTATTTATACGCATTTTAACAAATAAAACACCTGTATAGATAAACCGACACACTAACTGTTAGATTTTAACGGGTCGCGCTAGCGCCATTTTGTTTCCCAGTTAATTTGCCAAGTCTACACATCTCGTACTCCCACTTTTATATATATATATATATATATATATATATATATATATATATACTACACCGTGCCGTAGGACGAGACATTTCTTCAAAGAAGAATGCCAGAGTGTGTTCAATTTATTTTATTACCGGTTAGTACATTCTCTCTATTTTATTATATGTATAACAATATACACTACCTTCTCCACTTATGGGGGATTTTTCATATTTTCCCTTGACAGCTACGCAAATCACTTGGAAAAATTAACACCTTTATGTATATTTATGAGAATATCACTTTCTGTAACATATTAACGATAACTCAGATTTGACAGAAGATCGATGGCCCAGCCCTAAATTTATAAATTATCAGGTACTGTTGTTGGTAATGTTTGCTTTTTCTTTTCATTTCAAAGGGCAGAACCTTCATGAATTATGTTTATTTAATACACTAACAAGTAATTATTTATATTATATAATACAATAGTACATAATTATTAAATTCATAACTTATAGTAATATTTATTAGTATACATATATGATCATATTATCTTCCATTACATTATATTATTGAAGAATTCACTAAAAACCTATTTGATTCTTATTGTCATCAGTTGAAAAGAAGTAAAATAACTATTTAGTAATATTTATTGTATTTATTTTAGAAAACAAATCAAGTATCTTATTGTTACCATATTTTAGAAACGTCACTATGATTGTCATATCTTCTGTCATATAAGTTTTAAACATCAAAGTAATTGTCACGATCTAATATCACATAGTGCGACATTTTTTTCCCGAATTCTTATTGTTCTATGTTACCTTCTTATTGTAAATCTGGCTATGTTTTCGTCGTCTTATTACTTATATTGTCTGTACTTTTATATTTTTCAATTGTATATTTCCTTTTATTTGTGTTTTGGCTCATAAATTGCGTTTGTTGTTAAACTTATATGCTCATTGGTTATTTTCTCGTTTTCAGTGTTCTGTAAGTTTTATATCATGTAATATGTGTTTCTATCCTATGCCTTACCAATGCACTTCTTTCGAGTACTATAGTCATATTTCAGCCTTATTTAGCATATTTATAACATTATACTGTTTGGCGATTTCGTGTATTTTGTTTTCATTTGTTGACAAGTTTTTAGTTGTTAAGGTTGCCAATGACGCACGGATTGTTTTTAAATGTATTTCTTCTTTTTTCGTTATCTTATGTTGTGAGATAAGCGCGTTCTGTTTCCGGTGTCATTTCGAGTTCGGAAAAGTCTCGTGGTCACTCTAGTAAGCCTGTATTTTTGACCACCGTATTGGCACGTGGCTGGTGTCGAGGTTGATTTAGTTTTCTACGTATACAGTAGAGTGCCCGTTGTTTGTTGTTTTGGCCACTGTTGGTTGCTCTTGTTGCGGATGTGACAACTTCGGGATTGCGGTTAACTGTCCAATTTTGCGTAGTTTGGTTGGTGTTACGTTTGGTGTCACAAGCATCGTTTTGTGTCCTGGAAGTCATATCTCCTTCGGATAATTTGCGGCTCTATCGTTTCACATCTTCATTGTTGGGGACCCCTACGGCCCTATGACTTGGAGAAGCCCAGCAGCAGCCAGTCCCGTACCGTCGACATCATTTCCCCTACATTATCGCCCACAATTCCCCGAACACGCCACTTCAGTGAAGTACACTTTTTTATAACATCGTTCTTCCCTTTTGTTGTGTTTATCGTTGCGAGGAAGAACCTAGAGTCCAACTAAAGTTAGAGTGTTGCCTAAGAGGATTGTAATTAATTTATTAGAAGTTTATGATAGCGTCAATGGTAGTATTATTATTTCGAATGATGGTGTATTATATGCACATTGGAGCCTCCAGCTCATTATTAGTATTAGTATTTTCATGTATAGTAATAATTTCGATATTTTATCTGATCGCATTGTTGCTCACTGTCGGGAACGGTAATTCGGCGACGAACGCATTCGTTAACTGTCAATTTGCATGTTTGCCCGCCTTACGAATATGATCAACTTCGCAATGTGTAGATGTCCTAGCTTTCGCTCGAAACTGGATTATGAATATTATCACATTATTGGTTTTTGATATCATTATTTTAACTTCTTACATTTTGTACAGTTCATGCCTTTTGCATTATTTAAATATAATATTATTAAATTCTGTTTTATCAAATTCCTTTTTCTATTTATCAAATCTCAGTCGTTTTCAGCAAAACAAATCACGGTGGGCACATTAAATTTTATATCTCCTTTATACCGTCCTTTTCGTAATTTTCCAGTCAAAAATTACGTGGCGCCCTAACATCCCTTTTGGGGTTTTTCGCTTAATTTCAGAGCCAGCTTATGATTATGGGCGCCTGGAGCCAAAATAGATTAGAACAAAACTGCCTTTGAAGGGTTCCAAAATTAAATAATACTCGTAGATGTACATATTCCATACACTAAATTTTTGGTTTTTTATATATTTTATATATTTAGTTTTTAGATTTTTTTCGGCGCCCCAATAATCCAGGCGCCCTAAGCCAGTGCCTCAAGCCGCTACTGCTTAATTTCAACCCTTTCTATTTTCAACTTTGCCCGTCTCCACTGTCTAAAAGTTGGCGTCTGCACACCAAACCATCTAGAGTGCATTATGTAACAATTGCGTCATCGCATTTCGTGTGCACGAATTGCGTGTTACATAGTGCTATTTTCGAAGTAGCGCTATTTCAATTTTTGTTTTTTTATTTTATTTTATGAATAGAAAAGAATCATCATCTTTGGCACAACAGCCCTTGTAGGGCCAAGGCCTCAAGTACCGTAGGTACTCGTTTCGTGACCGTAGTACTAGAGCAGTCGGTGTACTTAATCCGTGCGACGTCCACTGATTGCTATGCAACCAGTGCGGCAGCGGAGATACCCCTTCTACAGCTAGCACCACCTATGTTTTAACATGGACAACTGGTCGGGTCATCGCATGCGAGTGCGATTAATGCCTGATATTGTGGCATTTTAACGACTACGCACTTAGCCGGCCGGTAGATTCGAACCGAGGAACCTCAGATTCGATCTGAACATGTAGAGACATAGCGCTTTAATGCACACGGCCACTACACCGGCGAATAGAAAAGAATAGGTTTTATATTTTTATAAATGAAACCTACAATATTTGAACTAAGTGGTATTTATAATTTAATTTATTTTTATTTCTCTTATATTTAATATTAAAGTTGACATTTGACAGTTGAAGTAGCGCTAGTTCAAGAGGTCAGAATACGGACGAAAGTGACTTTAGTCAAATCCAATTTCGCGGCCTTTACTATAACAATGCCCAATTTAACGGCCTGCATAGAAGAAAAAATTAAATGTAGATGGCAGGTCAATGCCCCATTGCCCCCATTTGGCCGCCATTTTATCGTCGTCCTTAATAATAAAATAGTGGTATTATTTGTTGTCCTTACTTCAAAGTCGAAACGATTTAGTGCAAAATATCATTTATATTCAGAATAAACATTTATTTCACTCACCAACAAATAATAAAAGGTGACATTTTCGCCATACGTTCACAAATCTCTCACCTGATGTGAGCTACTTTGTTTTTTCTCCGGTTGCACAAAAGAAAATTGATTAACAAAGTTCTAGCTAAATAGCTGTTTAAAATGAGAGAAGTAAAAAATCATGTTTTTACAGCCTATCTAATTTTCTTATTCTCAATACTATCATGATCCTCGTATTACTTTAAAAATTTCACATTACATATTTTACGTAAGTAATAATAATAATAATAATAAATAATTTCAATTATAAAAACAATAATGCAAAATACTATACATATCAAATAAACTATAAAAATGCCTTGAGCTTTTTTGAAAGTTAATGGTTGAATTTCGTAATTTTCAAAAGACACGAAAAAATTTCTCATATAATTAATATTCAAATTAATTTCCAAATCTGTAAACCAATATTGATTTAGACCACTTTCAATTATGTGATATATTTTTTTATTCATAAAATCTTTTAAAGGACTATGCTTTCTTAAACTAAATACAACGTAATAATTATATATACATCCTTTCATAACCTTCAAACTATTCCTTAGGTCCTCCGCCCCGTTCATATATTCAATATCAGTAACAAAATTGTTTCCGATATATTTGCAAAGGTTAGCATAATCTCCATTCCTTAAACGAGATCTTTTCTGTTCATAACTAATTTCCGCTTTAAATAAATTTCCCAATTTTACCATTGCTGCATCTCCACTCTGTCGTAATTGTTCTGCATAATTAGAGCTCAACCCGCCCCAATAAATTTGCTGATCAAAAAAATCTTCGAAGTTATTTATAGGTTTTGTATATCTTGGTATTGTTAATAAAGAAGTAATACCTGCTGAGTAACCTGTAGCAATTAAAGTAGTACATGCTACCCATGACATTAATATACTACGGAACATATTTGGAAAAGTTCCAATTGATTGTTGAATGATAATCTTAAATATGTGGTCAAAACATTTAATCATAAATACATACGGACTTGTAAAGGATTCATTAAGTTTTACAATAAAATTTGCCACGAAATATAGAAAAACCATTAAGAACAACGTTACAAATAATGTGCAAAGCCAAACTATCAAATTTAAAGGTAAAAATACAAACTGTGGCAGCGACACTAAACGAGGTTTAGGCACTACGAGCGTAGCACAAATTTGTGTATATGGTACCGAATATGTTTCAGTTTTTATAGTTAACCATGTAGAACACAATCCAATATCTGATTTTCCACTCTTAACATCTGACCGTACTGTACCCCACAAATCCACGCCCGCTGGATTATTTCCTTTTGTATAATAACGATATGTAATTGAAAAATCTTTGAAGATTTCTTCCAAAAAGAGAAATTCTAAACCCATGAATCCTAAATAGTTTATTTTCTCAAAAAATGGACTACATGAAAATCCACTTGCATAAATTGTAACATTTTTCATTTGTTTAGGAGTGGTATTCAAAATAGTAGATTTTAATTTGTCACTATTATTATTTGTATTTTCTGTGTCATCCCAGTGAACAATAGATAAATCAGCATTTAAATATTTTATTTCAGTTATGTTTTGAATTGTATTTTTATTCCATAAAATGGTTTTATTGTTGATAATACTATTAATAATAAATATTTTTGCTTGTTGTCGCTTTATAATTAATGATAATTTATCTTGTAGAGTACATAAATTGTATGACACAAATGTTATTATTGTAGTAAAAGCTGGTATTGGATTCGAATCATTTTTCATTAATATATTTTCCAAATCGTTTATATCCTTCGAAAAAATGAATTTTATGTAGTTATATTCACAAGCTATATCCAAATCATTTGAATAAATACTATCTTGGTCATCAATTATCAAAGGAATATTTAATTCATATATTAATCTTCCATAATTATAATTATCGGTTATAAAATACATACAATCTGTTTCTTTGTATGTGCTTTTTATTAAATGTTTAACAATATCTTCGGTTCTTTGATTTCCAGAACAAAGTGTTATAAAAAGAGCAAATATATATAATATTTTCATTGTTAGAAATATTAAATGAAATATTTATTCCAGTAGTAACGTACTACCAATATTTATATTGTTACGATCACTTTATAATCTTTTGAAATAGCTTTATGAAGTAAATATTAATTCTTCTTAAACATTATATTACTTTAAATTGTTACATGCTATTTGAATATCAAGTACATTAATTTATTTTTATCTGATAATAAAAGTGATACAACACACCTTTATATATGGCTTTATTAATTATTTAAAACACTTAATATAACCATGGGCGTAGCGATGGGGGCAGCGGGCTTGAGGTATTTGCTAAGCGAATTTGGCTAATAAGTTTTTGTTTATTGATGTTAATTTCAAAACCAAGATAATTTAATTTGTTTTCTATTTTTAGAGGCTGAATTTCCTTGTAATAAAGACTGTTAAGCTTAATTTCCACCGATTGTACTAATGCGTAACAGCTATAATTAATGCTTAAGAATTAAGAGCAATTCCTAAGAAAAAAATCTGTTGTGGCCAGCACAAGACCTTCCGTCAATTCGATGTAATTTGTACAAATCCCATAGCAAAAGTACCGTGGAACAGTTTCTATATAATATCATGTAAAATCGAATACGAACACATACTATTTTTTACAAATTCCATACCAAAAGTTCATTTGAAAAGGTTCTATAAATCCAATAAAATTATGACATAAACAAACACTACATAAAATGCACTTGACATAGCTTTCCCCTATTTTATTAGGGGTTGCTGTTTCCTCTTCTCTTCCACTCATTCCTGTTCAACGCATCTTCTTCACACAGTCCTTCCTTTCTCAAGTCTTCTGCGATACAGTCCTTCCATCTTCTCTTTAGCCTTTCACTACATCTGTCAATTAGAATTTTTTGAATGAGCAGATGTTTCCATGATAAATAGCAAAGCTGACTAATTTTTGAAAATTAATTTCTTTATAATGCTTTAACTCTACATCTATTGAATATGAAGGAAAATATATAATCAAACCATATAGAGAAGAGTATTTTCTTTAATAAATATAATAACAAAATGTCAAAAAATAATATTTAACTTCGTTTTTTTTAAGAAAAACTGTTAAAAACTTCAAATAAGGGTACTTCCGGTGGATCGATTATAACCAAAATCTAATCAACTCTTCATAGGGATGTACAGAAGAGGAATACGAAAGAATTATAATTTTTAGAATTGTAGTATTGAAGTTATCGTCGGAGAAAAATTTGTCACACACGGACACACATACACACACACGGACACACACCGACACACACACACACACACATCGACACACACACACACACACACACACACACACACACACACACACATACATACATACATACATACATACATACATACATACATACATACAGACATCATCTTAAAAATAGTAAATTCGTATTGTAGGGACCCTAAAACGTGCTTATTCATTAAAAACTTACCACCGAATTTTTTGACCAAAGACAATACCTTCCTTACCTAAAGGTGACGGAAGGTAAAAATGTTCTTTATGTACTAAAACTTCGAGATAATCTTTTGTCAATACCAAATTTGGTAAATAATGGTAATACCGTAATATTAAATAAAGACGGAGCATTTATTTATGATAAATGTGAATTAATAATTTGTAAAGGTAAATTTTCTAATAATATGTATAGCATTATCTTAAGAAAAAATCAAAAAGAAAACAAAAAGGAAGAATGTTTTCGAATAGAAGAAAATATAAATATTTGGCACAAACGATTAGGACATATTAACGAATAATTACTAAATAAATTAAAAGCAAATCAAGCAGAAATGATAAATTGTTGTAATGCGTGAAGTCTTATGCACTAATCATTATGCATTAAGTAATCAAATATTCGGTGGAAATGAGGCTTAAGAAGAGCTATGTATTCTATTTTGATCAGTTTGTTCTAGCTTCTGTTTGTATGCCTCTAATGCCTGATTTAAATTTTCATTCAGGGTTACGCAACTCTGGCTTTCATAACCAACCGTAGTTAATTTTTGTTAAAATATTTTTCATTTGCAGTGCCCAGTTATACTTTAGCTCTTCTTGGTTAGCTTTACTTTTTTCTAGTAATTGGTTATAACATAGTCTTGGATATCTGTTATTTCTTATTACAAGTAATTTATACTACCACTCTAGAGCCCTTTTGAAGACAAGTAATTCAATGTTAATTTGCCTTGTTTCTTGTCATACCATATAGTTTGGCGTATTCCGTTGTCAATTGAAGAGTCCCTTAAAATATCTTACTTAAGTTTTTCCAGCATATGTATATAACGCAGACTCTAAACTTCGGATGCAAATAGCATCATGGGTAAACTATGGCATTGTAAATTGTAAAGTTTTGGCGGGCCGTCCACGATTCCATTTTACTCTTGACCATTATTTATTTTATGTTTCCTATCGCCTTGTTAGCTTTGTGTGTTACAGTTTTTGCAGCTTCAAGGAATAATCCTGAGCTGACAAATGGAATGCCTAGATACCTATATTTTTGGGTTATAGATACAGTTTTACCTTGACAGGTAAAGTTTCTTGATGAGGTTACTTTTCTGCCTTTATGGAAGCGAATTATCTAGGTTTTTTCGCTATTTGTAATTATAGAATTTTCTTGGCGGTAACTATTTAAAGCGTCGAGATTTCTTTGTACTTCTCTAGATGAATTAGCTAGCAATATTAAGTCATCCGCGTAAAGAAGTGAAAGAATGTCTTCTTTTATTGTTACGAATATGCATTCTAGATCATAATTTTACATGTCCGCAATAAATAAGGAGAACAATAGTGGGCTTAGTGAATCTCCCTGCAGTACGCCTTTTGTTATTTCTATTGAGTAGAATTCACCTTGAAAGTCGATGAATATTGCATATAAGTCATTTCCTTTCATCATTTGGAGTTGTATTAAAGAATTTAGAGTGTAAATGTGACCTATGCATGATTATCATTGTTGGAATCCTGCTTACCCTTCAGGAATAATTTCGTAGCTTTCTGTACAGGTTATTAGTCGTTGGAAAGGATTTGGCTTAATATCTTTGTTAATGTATTTACAAATTAATGCAATATCTCTATTATTTGGATCTTCTTTATCTCCTTTCTTAAATATTAGGCACAATTGAACTTCCATCAAGCGAGCAGGAAGGTTTTCGTCGTCAAAAAACTTATTTAACCCGTTGAACAAGCTCCAGGTGTCTTATTGTTTTTTAAATGTTTAAGAGTAATTTGCAGTTCTTTCTCAATAATTTTGTCGTCTAGGTAGGATCTTAATGGTTCATAATGTAAAGTATCCTCTATTTTTCTTGCTCCAAGTGCATTTATTGGGTTATTTACCCACCTGTTGTTGATAAAGTCTTGCATAGTTTCCAAAACTGTTGTGGGTTTTTGCATTGTTTATTAACATCATCTGGTTTTCTATATATGGTTTTTTCTTAGTTATTTTGGTTTTCTTATATATATTTTTTTCATGAATATATTTTTCGAATAATTCATATATAGTGTTAATATTTGAATATGTAATTTTTGATTTATAAATATAAAAACTATTGTAATTAATTTAAAGTTCAATTAATTATCGAGAAAATATTATGTTCTTTATTAAAAATGAATTATTTATATCTTAGCAAAGAGTGTGTTCGTAGAACAAGTATAGTGTGCTACTCGTGCAGAAACACGTATTGCCCACTTGTGTGATTCCAGCCCTCGACTTCGTCTCGTGCTGAAACTCTCACACTTCGTGGACAATAGGTGCTTTTTCGCACTTGTTGCACAATATATTATTTCCATACTTCTGAAATTGATTTAGGTTTAACAAAATGTAAAATAGGACTGTGATTTTGATTTTCACTAATGGATGCACACACGCAAAACCGCCAGGTGGCATCACTATTACTCCTACTCATTTTTAGAAGTTAACAGTGTAGACATGCACTGTTATGAAAACTGTTTTATTCTTTACACGAGAAGTATGCTTGCGCACTTGGAATAAAGTGTACGCGCGCTTGCGTATTATGACAGTTGCATTTAACGTAACTGCTCCCAAAGTATGGCCAACTTCATCCAACTGCGCTACGCTTATTATGGCCGTTTTAAATCATTGTTTTCCCATATAAAATTTTTTCGCGAGTTTTTTTACAGTTTTGGTACGGACAGTAGCGACATCCAGTTATTTTTATTTCAATATAGGAGGATAATGTCGGTATCCTCTGTCAATGAAATTAAGATGTGCAAAAGTAAATATAACATGTTTGAAAATTCATATTTTATAATTTATTTGTTTGTGACAGATTATTTCCTAAATAGTACAATCGTAGAATAAAAATGATTTTTTTTTTATTTCATTGTTCATTACATTATATTACCTTACATTACATTGAAGTTATTCGTAGTTCTATAAAAATATACTTTAACAACTTCTATTGCAATTATACTTATTAATGTTGTTGTGAATAGTACTATAACAGAGTAAAAATAAATAAAACAGAACTCTGAATGTAATAATGCAAATTTAATTAACGATACAAATATACATATATCTTGTGACAGGTTGTCAATCAATTCTCTAAAAAAAAACTGAAACTATATACATAGTGTTCTATATTCTAATAATATCAGTAAACAGTTGTCATCCTCAACACTTCCTCCCAACTTTTACTGAATATTAATATCCATTTTCACGGACATTCATATTAGCTCGGAGTTTCTCAAATCGTACTCGACTTAGTGGCTTCGTCATTATATCTGCAATTTGAACCTCGCCTTCCAAATGCTGCACATTAAATACTCCATCCAAATACTTTTCACGCACAAAATAATATCGTACCTCAATGTGTTTTGAACGTTTATGGAATTCAGGATTTTTTATAAGTTTTATAGCACTTGCATTGTCTATAAATAACGTTGGTACTTTGTCCATCTTGATAATTTCTTTTAGCATACGCGTCAACCAGATTGCTTCCTTGGCTCCTTCGCTCGCAGCAATGAATTCAGCCTCAGTGGTTGACAGAACTACAGCTCTCTGCTTCTGACTAAACCAAGTAATTGCTCCTCCACCATATTTACAGATCATCCCGGATGTTGAACGTTTTGTTTTATCATCTCCAGCAAAGTCGGCATCTGTGTATACCTCCAATGTACCTGAATTATTTGATTTATAAAGTATACCGTAATCCTGCGTACCTCGCAAGTATTTAAAAATTCTCTTAACTGAATTCCAGTCTGCTTTGGTTGGTTTTTCAAGTTTTTGAGATGCTTTGCCTACTGCGAAGGCAATATCTGGCCTCGTTGCTATCATGAGATACATGAGGCTACCCACAGCTTCTCTGTAAGGAATTCCATTTGCAGTTTCCTGTTCATCTTCAAATGCAATCTCTTCTCTTACAGCAGGAACAGCAACTCTATTTGCCTCATCCATTCTAAATCTCTTTAATATTTTTCTAGTATAATTTCCCTGGTGTATGAAGATTGAGCCATCTTCATTCTTGCAGATTTGAACTCCTAAAAAACAATCTAAAGAATCAACTTTAATTTTAAATTCACGTTTGAGTTCCAACATAAATTTATTGACTTGTTGTTCATTAGTTCCAGCTACCAGCCCATCGTCTACGTAAATAACCACTAACAATTTTTGACCATCTTTTTCTTGAACAAATAAACATGGATCTGCACTAGAAGCCTTGAGTCCGCAATTTTTCAGAAATTTAACAAAGCGGTTGTTCCAGCAACGAGGCGCTTGTTTAAGCCCATACAAGCTCTTTTTTAGTTTGCATACTCGACCTGATCCATCATTGTAACCCTCTGGTTGTCTTATGTAGACTTCTTCCTCTATTTCTCCATAGAGAAAGGCTGTAGTTACATCAAATTGTTGTAACTTTAATCGTTCACTGGCTGCAATACTTAGTAACGTTCTTACGGTTTCAAATCTTGCAACAGGGCTAAAGGTTTCATCATAATCTATTCCTTCTTTCTGAACATAGCCTTTTGCTACTAGTCTGGCCTTGTATCTATCAATAGTGCCATCCGTCTTAGTTTTGATTCGTAAAACCCAACGACTGTTTATAGCTTTTTTATCTTCCGGCAATGGAACCAAATCCCATGTATCATTTTCATATAAAGATGCCATCTCTGCATCCATTGCTATTTTCCAATTCTTCCAATTTGGTGACTTCATTGCTTCTTCATATGAATTTGGATCATTTTCCGTCATGTTAGCAGCAAGCATACCCAAATAGCTTGGCCTCTTGATCTTACTTCGATCACGCAAGGTATAACCTACCTCCTGCCGCACATCTTCATTGGAGCTATTTTCTACCTCAACTGATTCTATTATTTCTTCCTCCTGATCGCAGATCTCTGATCGATGATCATTATGAACAGTTGCAGGTAGATTTGCTTCAACTGAATCTCTTGACTGAAGAATCTTCTCTGGTGGGAATTCGACATCCCTACTCAAAATCACCTTATTCGTTGATGGTATAAACAAACGAAAACGATCTTTATTGTCACTGTATCCAATTAGTATCGCTTTAGTGCTTTTAGGATCCAGTTTCTGCCGTTTTTCCTTTGGAACATGCATATAACATTCTGTACCAAAAATCCTAAAATAGTTTATGTCAGGCATACCTTTCCTATACCATAATTCATATGGACTTTTCTCCTCAATACTAGAAGAACCAGTACGATTTAATATATAGGCAGCTGTATTAACCGCCTCAGCCCATATTTTTTTAGGTAAGTTCTTTGCATGTATCATTGACCTTGCACATTCAATAATAGTGCGATTTTCACGTTCTGATGCACCATTCTGCTCTGGCGTGTACGGCATAGTCATTCGAATATTTATTCCACGCTCTTCAAGAATTTTATGTACATCTAAATTATCAAATTCTTTTCCTCCGTCTGAAAGAAATTCTTTAATTTTGTTTCCTGCTAGATCTGCTTCCGCTAGAAATTGTTTCAATCTTCCGGTCACTTCATTTTTATGTTTCAAGAAAAATACTCGCCGAAACTTGGAAAAGTCATCCTTAAAACATAAGAAATAACGTGCTCCACCTAGCGATGTTTCAGACATTGGACCACACACATCTGCACTTATTTTTTCACCTGCAGTCTTTCCTCGGTCCTTTCGTGTTCTGAAACATTTTCTGTGTTGCTTACCTAACAAACATCCTACACAAAATTCATCTGAATTTGCCTTGACAATAATGCCTCGTCGTGCTAATTCTTTTCGTATATGCCTTTTATTTTGATGCCCTAAGCGTTCATGGTATAACTGTAGACTATCTGTTGTAGACGCTACAAACACTTTGACTGGATCATCTGAAATCTTTGCACACATATTCAAGATCATTAAACCATTTATTAACTGACCTGTTAATAAAATTTGTCCGTTGTTTTTACATTTAGTTCCTTTCACGTCTGTGCTCCACGTGAATCCCTTGTACAATGTTACTGACTGGGAGAATAAGTTTGCACCAACCTCAGGTACGTACCATACTTCCTCCATATGGTTACTTATCCATTTTCCTTTGACATTTACGTCAATATTGATTCTACCGCAACCGTATGCTTTCATTGTTGTTCCGTTGGCTACCTCTACGTCTCTTGGAGTAAGAAATTCTTCATAAGTGGCAAAATATTTCTTATTAGCCGTCATATGCGCTGTTGCGCCACTGTCAAATATCCATTGATGACGATCTACATTCTTTAATTCATTGGTAAAACATGAACATACAAATGCTTTACTATTTCTAGAATGAGTTGACTCAACATCATCAGAAACGTTGTTGACAACTTTGGCATGATCTACATTTGAACGGTTCTTAGGACAATTGCTTTTATAATGCCCCATCTTGTTACATCTGTAACATTTAACATTTTTTACTTTAAATTTTTCATTTTTATCTTGCTTTCTTTTGTTGTACTCTTTTACAACAAATGCATTAGATGAGTTTACTTCAGTTGAATCATGTATTTCTACCATTCTTAAACGCTCTATTAATTTCTCCATTGACCTTTCTGTAAGCAAAGTTGCTTCCCAAACCTGACGAAAATTGTTGTATTCAGGAGGTAATGTAGAAGTAATTCGCAATATAAGAAGCTGTTCTGGTAAACTGACATTCAACTGTTTCTTCATTTCATCATTTAACTCGTAAAAGTTCCTTTGCAAAATAGAAATATGTTCTAAAATATTCATACCTGCATCTTTCTTTGCAGTGAAAAATTTTTCTGCCAATCGGTCAAGTCGATGTCCTGAACTTTGTTCATAAATTGATAATAATCGCTGCCATACTTCAAATGATGACTCTACAACACCTAACATGTTGTAAACATTATCTGACAAAGCATTTGTTATAAGTAAATGAGCGTGTGCATCATTCTTCTCGAATGTCTCAAGCGATTTTGCAATGTCTTTTGACGTTCCTGCAACTCCTGTAGTACTCGAACTACTGCCGCTAGACAAAGATTCGCTTGTACCTGGTTCGCTGACTGGACGACGAATAACTCCTGTCACTATTTCTAAAAGTCCATGGCATTTGAGCAGAAGAGACATCTGCTGCTTCCATCTTGCCCAATTTTCTGAACCCGTTAACTTAATTATTTGCACCTTTAAGTCTGACATTTCGATATTCAAGAAATTTCCGTTTTATATCAAAAAAATTCAGTTTCAAACGCTCTGGGACTCATAACCTGTTGTGAATAGTACTATAACAGAGTAAAAATAAATAAAACAGAACTCTGAATGTAATAATGCAAATTTAATTAACGATACAAATATACATATATCTTGTGACAGGTTGTCAATCAATTCTCTAAAAAAAAACTGAAACTATATACATAGTGTTCTATATTCTAATAATATCAGTAAACAGTTGTCATCCTCAACAAATGTATATTAAATTTTTTTGAAGTTTATGAGAAAATTGTAATTATTTTTTGCCCTCCCTAGAAAAAATCCTGGCTACGTCCATGATTATAATTACAAAGGTTACTTCTAATTCGACATGATATCAATAATTTTATTTACACAGTCATAATTCATACCTTTATTTTGTAATTCGTTAAACATTTCTAAAAAGTTACTTACCTGCGCATTAATATTAAATGAATTATCAAAATATGTCATTAAAATTATTGCTCCATCATATACATTTATTTCGGCGCCACTTAAATATACTTTTAATGAATGACCTAAATTATGTTGCCACTGTTGTAATATTTGTTCATGGTAAAAATCACTTCTGATGAAATTATTGATTTACGATTCGAACGAGATAGTACTTGAGTGAATAATGTCCAGATGCACCAACAAGACAAATTTTAAGCGATCCTTAAACAAAAAAAAATCTGATGTGACCAACACAATACATCCTGCTATTTAATTTTTATTAATTTAAATATTAAGTTCCTTTGCATGTAACTATTGCTTTATTTAATATTTTCTTTCTAAAATGTCACCATTATCAATTTGAAATGATTAGTTTTTTGTCATCGACATTTATCTGTCAATTACATACATTTAAAATATGAACTGTGAAACAAATTAATTATGTTTATCTTAGGTACATAGGCTCCTGGACTTATAAATAAAATCATTTTATAAATTTATATATACAATATATAGAAAATGTATACATACATCTCTGTAAAAAAATTAATAATCTTTAATTTTTATAATAACATAAATTGCGAAAAAATAACATTTAAATGTATTTTTTGAAGAAAAACCATTTTGAGCTTCAAGTAAAGTACCATTTCCGGTTATCCGATTTACACCAAAGCCTATTGGTTTCTTTCCATATTAGAATACCAAGCAAAATTACCGAATTCTGATTAAATCAAAATCTCATATCTCTACTGATGCGGATAAAATAATACTAAAAAGGAAAATTAATCCAGCAGAAATTAAAGTTGAATAAATGCAATAAAACCTACGAGAGATGGTAGGCTAATGTTAATATCTCAAAATAAGCGGAAATATATAAATTAAACGCAACATGTAATAATAACTCAAAATCAAGAATTAAATTTTATTTATTTATTATTACACGCTTCTTGTACATTATCTGTATATAAGCGGCGATGTAATGGCGATGAGACAATTTTCATACATATTTTCTATAACTTTGCACTTTGTATTTGATGTGGATGAAGATGAAATTAGGAAAGACGGCCACAACAACCATACCTTACCCGGGATGTATTTTGTACAAATCCCATACCAAAAGGTCCTTGGAACAAATTCTATATAATATCATGTAAAATCAAACACGAACACATACTATTTCTATTCTATAAATCCAATAAAATTATAACATAAACATACACTAAGTAAAATGCACTTGACACTTCTTCTTATTCTTCAGCTTCCCCTATTTTATTAGAGGTAGCTGTTTCCTCTTTACTTCCACTCATTCCTGTCCAACACATCTTCTTGACACAGGCATTCCTTTCAGTCTTCTGCACTTGCAACTGACATCTGTCAATTAGAATTTTTTTAATATATCAGCATCAGCTGTTTCCATGATAAATAGCAAAGCTGACTAATTTTTGAAAATTAATTTCTTTATAATGCTTTAAATCTACATCTATTGAATATAAAGGAAAATGTATAATCAAACTGTATAGAGAAGAATATTTTCTTTAATATGTATAATAACAAAATGTCAAAAAACAATATTTAACTGCGTTTTTTTTTTTAAGAAAAACTGTTAAAAACTTCAAATAAGGGTACTTCCGGTGGTTCAATTATAACCAAAATCTAATCAACTCTTCATATGGATGTACAGAAGAGGAATACGAAAGAATTATAATTTTTAGAATTGTAGTATTGGAGTTATCGTCGGAGAAAAATTTGTCACATAATATGTATAGCATTATCTTAAGAAAAAATCAAAAAGAAAACAAAAAGGAAGAATGTTTTCGAATAGAAGAAAATATAAATATTTGGCACAAACGATTAGGACATATTAACGAATAATTACTAAATAAATTAAAAGCAAATCAAGCAGTTAGAAATTTAAGCAAATTGCAAGGAAATCTAACATTATATGAAAAGAACGACTTTTTATTCTCCAAGAAGTAATGGTGTAGCAGAGAGGGCAATTAGAACAATATCAAAATCAAAAGAAGGAATTTTTATTGGATACTCCAAAGAAAGAAAAGCCTACAGAATATTCGTCCCAGGAAAAGGTAAAATTCATGAATCGATTAATGTAAAATTTGAAGAAACAATTTAAGGTTCATATCTTTTAAAAAATAGAAAGGACATAAAATGTAATTTTATAAAAAAAACTTTGAGAATAAAAACACAGAAGAAGAAATTATTTCACAAGAAAATACAGAAATAATTCAGAACTATTATGAAGAAGCTAGTAAATCAAAAGAAGCTGATAAATGAAAAAATGCAATGAATGAAGAAATCGAAACAATGAATCAATATCAAGTATGGAGAAAAGTTAAAAGACCGACCGACAAGAAAATTATAAAAGATAAATGGGTTTACAGAATCAAACATGATTTAATTAACAATATAAAAACTTTTAAAGCAAGATTAGTTACTCATATATCACATAGTCCAGTAGTAAAATGGGAATCCGTAAGAACATTACTAGCATTATCAGTGATTAAAAAAATCTGTTAGATGTATGATGTAAAATCTGCCTATCTAAACGCGGATTTACAAGAACAAGTTTGCAAGGAACAACCACCTTGGTTATGCTGAAGATAAAGATACAATACTGTTACTTCAGAAAAGTATTTATGGACTTCCTCAATCAGGAAGATGTTGGAATTTAAAATTAAATGAAGTGTTAATAAATGCTGGATTGAAAAGGTTAACCTCTGATTTATGCGTATATATGAAAAAGGAAAAAGAGAAATACATATATATTGGCGTATACGTTGATGATATTTTGGCAGTAGCAGACAGTCATGAAACAATCGAAGATTTTATGAAAATCGTCAAAGAAAATATTCAAATGAAAGAAGTAACAGAAAAAAGAAATTTTTTAGGAATTGAAATCAGAGAAAAGAAGAATGAAATACATTTATCTCCAGAAAACTACATAAACCAAATATTAAAAATTTTTGAAATGAATGAATGAAGATCTGTCAAAACTCCGGGAACAATAGGAAATAATTTAGAAAACTTTGAGGAAAATGATAAAAAAAATTGATCAAAAAATTTATCAAGAAGCAATTGGGCAGCTATTATATTTAGCAAGAGGAACGAGGCCGGATATTGCATATTCTATCAGCAAATTGTCTCAATTTTGTCATGACCCGAGATATACAGGGTGTATCAAGATAATGGAACAGTGCATTTTATTCGTGTATGTGAAAAGATATAGAAAAAAGTGATTAAGATATTTTGTAAGGTATAGAGGGGGACACATTTTAGCATAAACTTTATTATCTTAAATCCATTAAATCCAGTGGTACTCAAACTACAGGGCAATATTATATTCTTTTAAATGGCATTATATATATATATATATATATATATATATATATATATATATATTATTAACTCATTAAATAGAGAATTTTGTTCTGAATTCAATGATATAATAATATCATACCCTTACATTGCAAAAAAATTGATAAAAATTAATTCAAAGTTAATATTTTATTTCTACTTTATCTAAGTAATCTGAGCAAACATTCAATCAATAAAACAAAATAAAATTTATTTTAGTTTTATTACATTCAAGTAAGCTACGATTTTGGCAATAAATTCAACTTTTAAAATAAATTTTTTGTTTTATTGATTGAATGTTTGCTCAGATTACTTAGATACAGTAGAAATGAAATATTAACTTTGAATTAATTTTTATTAATTTTTTCGCACTGTAAGGGTATGATATTATTATATTGTTGAATTCAGAACAAAATTCTCTATTTAATGAGTTAATAAAATATATATATATAATGCCATTTAAAAATATATAATATTGCCCTATAGTTTGAGTACCACTGGATTTATGATCATAAAGTTTATGCTAAAATGTGTCCCCCTCTATCCCTTACAAAATATCCTAATCACTTTTTTCTGTATCTTTTCACATACACGAATAAAATGCACTGTTCCATTAACTTGATACACCCTGTATACATTGGTGTGCAATGAAAAAATTACTAAGATATCTGCAAGGTACTAAAAATAAAATATTGAAAATGAATTCTACGAATTGCGACATCAAAATTTACACGAAATCAGAGTGGTGTACGACAAAAGATAGCAAGGCATTTCATGGTTTTATTACAAAAATGGGTGATATTTTAATTAACTGGAAAAGTTCAAAACAAAAATTAGTCACTTTGTCCACGATGGAGGCTGAATTACTAGCAGTTTGCGAAGGTGCATGTGAAACAAGATGGCTACAAAATTTCCTGGAAGAATTGAAAGAAGATTATTTAACTACACAAATAAGTATTAACACAGACAGCAAAGCAGTGGTAGATTGGATACATAATCCCAGCCAGAAGTCAAGAACGAAGCACATAAATAGAAAGTACTACTTTATACGAGAAGAAGTTGAAAAAGGGAACATAGAATTGAGATATGTAGAAACTAAAGAACAACCAGCTGATATCTTACAGAAAGATGTACCCCAACAAGTTACGACAAAACATTTACTATTTATAGGAATTGTTGATAGAAATACCAAAAATAATAATTAAAGGGGGAATTGAAGGATGTAATTATTATTTTTGACGTTGACATTGATTTGATATGTGACATATATAATGTATTATTATTTAAGTAGGCATTCGACGTTTTTCTAGCTTCAGTTGTTATTGTGAAATAAATAATATGAAGGATTAAAGAATAAAACTATTTTGAATTTCGTGTAATTTTATTTGTCTCAATAATCTGGGTGGTCTCTGGGCCGGGTGACGACCTCCTGGAGCATCCGCTGATACGATGTGCCGCCGGTGGCTGCCGCAGCGTGCAGAACCGGCAGAGGTTTTCTACTCAGTAAGTCAGCGACATGATTCAGGCTGCCTTTTCGATATTCAGTTTTGAAGTGGTTACCCTCCATGTACCCGTGAAGTTTCTTGGCCCATACAACGGCCAGACACTCCTTTTCCATCATGGAATAATTTTTCTCGGGAGCTTGGAGTGTGCGGCTGACGTACGCGATGACTCGTGGTTCCTCCAGACTGCCTTGCACTAGGGCCGCTCCGATCCCCACGTCAGAGGCGTCCATCTGCAGTATGAATGGCTGCCTAAAGTCAGGGCAGGTGAGTACTGGTGCGGTGGTGAGGGCTTTCTGGAGCTGCTGGTAGGCCCCCACTTCCATGTCTGTTTCTTCCTCAGGAGGGTTGTCAGTGGCGCTACAGTGGTTGAAAAGTGAGGGATGAACCTACGGTACCAAGAGGCCGACCCCCAACAGTTGGCGGAGTTCTCGGACATTGCTGTTGAATAAAACTAAATACTTATGAGTATGGACGATTTACTTATTATAAAAAGGATAAGGATTGACATAAAATACAAATTGACGTAAATTACACATTAAACAAAACTATGATGATTGTCTACTTGATTATTTGTTTATTTGTTTAATAGAGTGACACCTGTCACCTGTCACTCAACACTTCCCCTTAAACAAATAACTCCAAGAGACTGTCTATTCTTCTTAAATGGCCCAGAAGACAAACATTTCGTGAAAATATCTGCCAGTTGATCTGCACTGCATATGTGTTCCAGAGAGAAGATCCCGTCATAATATTTCTCTCTTACGTAGTGATATCTCACTTCTATATGCTTCGTTTTCTTATGAAACTCGGGATTCTTAATTAGACGAATCGTACTCGCATTGTCGATAAACAATTTTGGTATTTGAGAAATATTAGTCATTTCACCTAAAAGTCGATTTACCCAAACGATTTCTTTTGCGGCTTCACTCGCTGCTATATATACGGCTTCTGTCGTACTCAAAGCTGTTGTGAGTTGTTTGCGACTAAACCACGTTATTATTCCTTCTCCTAACGTAGTCACAACACCAGTTCTCGATCGTCTCATTTTTTCATCATTTGCAAAGTCAGAATCACAAAAGCATTTTAATTCCAACTGAACATTTTTCTCATAAAACAATCCATAATTACGAGTACCAGTCAAATACTTCATTATTCGTTTAACTGCCATCCAATCTGATCGTTTTGGACAATCTAGTACTTCTGAAGCAACGCTTACTCCATAAGATAAATCAGGACGAGTTGCCATAGCCAAAAACAGCAAACTTCCTACAGCTTCTCTGAATGGCACACTTTTATCAAGCATTGAATCGTTTTCTATTATATTAATTTTCTCAATTGGTGTAGACACAGAATTAGCTTCATTCATATTAATTTTTTTTAAAATACTGTTAATGTAAGACTCCTGGTGTAGAAAAATTCCATTCTTACATTTCTTGATCTGCATCCCAAGAAAACTTTCTAAAGTGCCAACAGTTATTTTAAATTCTGATTTTAATTTTCTCAGAAATATTTCAACTTCTCTCTCATCACCAGCAAGAATACCATCATCAACATAAACGGCCACCATTAGTTTTCGATTATTACAATTTTTAATAAATAAGCATGGGTCAGCTTGACTTACCTTCAAACCTAACCGATCCATAAATTTAACAAATCTTTGATTCCAGCACCGTGGAGATTGTTTAAGTCCATATAAACTTTTATTCAATTTACAAACACGTCCAGTTCCATCATCGCATCCTTCAGGCTGATACATATACACTTCATCACTAAGTTCGCCGTAAAGAAATGCTGTTTGAACATCAAACTGTGCTAAGTGATAAGATTCAGCAGCAGCCACACTTAAAATAGCACGCACAGTATCAAACCTCGCAACAGTCGCAACTGGACTAAAAGTTTGTTCAAAGTCTATACCTTTTTCTTGTGTAAATCCTCTCGCAACCAGACGAGCTTTATAACGGTCAATATCTCCATTTGGTTTTCGTTTAATTTTTAAAATCCATCGGTTGGTTATTATTTTCTTATTTGCAGGAGGATCCACTAATGTCCATGTATTATTTTCGGCCAGCGAATCAAGTTCACTAAGCATTGCATTTCGCCATAAATGAGCCTCATCCGACTTTAAAGCTTCATTTAGTGAAATACAGCCATCAGCCATTAATACATAATTATTTAAATTAGAAGACAACTGTTTAATACGTTGACTCCTTCTCACATCACCTCCCTCATCCTCTTTTGCACTATCTTCAAAAGTAGAAACTTGTAATATAAAATCAGATTTCTCTATTGTTTTACCATCCTCTTTTGGAATAGTATCTTCCTTTAAAGTATCATTCTCTAGCTTAAGTTTTTGTGCACACTATTCTTTTTCGAAAATTACGTCACGGGAGAGAATTATTTTATTTGTTGCTTCATCCCATAGACGATAACCATTGTGCCCATTATATCCTACAAAATAACAAGATTTACTTTTCTTGTCCATCTTCTTCCTTGTAGGCTTTGGAACATGAGCAAAACATTTGCTTCCAAATACTCTAAAATAATGAATTTTTGGTTTCAAACAGTTGGTCCATAGTTCAATAGGAGATTTTTCTTCTTCTGAACTCGGTGCAGTTTTATTCATGACAAACACTACTGTGTTGACTGCCTCAGCCCATAACTTAATTGGCAGTTCCTTTCCATGTATCATAGACCTAGCTGCTTCTACAATGGTTCTATTTTCTCGTTCGGAAGCCCCATTTTGTTGTGGAGTATATGGGACTGCTTGTCTCATGGATACACCATATTTACTCAAAATATTGCTCATCCCATAATTTAAAAACTCACCTCCTCCATCACAAAACAGCTCTCGAACAGTATGCTTCAAAGCTTTAGCTTCAATAATAAAAGTCTCAATGCAATTTGATACTTCGGATTTTTGTTTTAAAAAGAAAACTCTTCTAAATTTTGAATAATCATCCTTGAGACATAAAAAGTAACGGGAACCTCCAATAGATTTTTCTTGGAACGGTCCACAAACGTCAGCATGTATCCACTGACCACACTCAGAAGGACGATCTGTTCTGGTATGAAAAGGTTCTCGATGATGCTTCCCATAGACGCATCCCTCGCAAAGCTCATCATCTAAAGGTATATTAATACCATTCCTATTAAGTACCTTTCTCACATACCGCTTATTCTGATGACATAGTCTTTCATGCCATAACTGGAGTGTTTCAGAAATGTGAGACTCAGGCACTTCAGTTACCTCGGAACGAATTTGAACTTTCATATCTAACACATACAAGCCTTTACATACCCTTCTACCAATTAGACATGTCTTTTCTCCTCTTAAATGTTACATTTGTATTGATTCGCGTGAAACTCACATCCTTTATCCATCGCTCGACTAACAGAGAATAAATTTCTACTGATTTCTGGAACATACCAAACATTCTGCAAGTGATTAATATTCCATTCATTGCCATCATTCATTTCAACAATTATAACACCCTGTCCAAATGCTGAAATGTACTTACCACTACCGACTTGCACATATTTTGGAATTTTAAAACTTTCATATTCATGAAAATATTCCTTATGGCTTGTCATGTGTTCTGTAGCAGCAGTATCAGCCACCCAATCACAACCTTTGACATCAAGGGTTCTTACCTTGTCACAAACATACGCATCACCTTTCGTCTGATCCTTTTGTGATTGTTTACTGCGGCAATTTCTTGCAATGTGACCAAATTTGTGACATTTGTAACATTTTGGAATAAACTTTCTTTTAATTTCTTCAGAATTCTGAATAGGTTCCTTATTCTTATTTTATGTCAATCCTTATCCTTTTTATAATAAATAAATCGTCCATACTCATAAGTATTTAGTTTTATTCAACAGGTTATGGGCCCAGGCTCGCATGCACTACAATATTTGTAATCTTGATAGTGATCAGATTTTTGGCAATCAGTGCAATCTCTTCTTTCAATTTTCCCTGGTAGTCTCATTTCGATTAAACGTAGTCTTTCAGTCAGAATATTCAAAGTTCTTTCTTTAATGGGAACACTCTCCCAAACACTCTTGAACTCAAAAAATTCAGTGGGTAGAGTAGACAAAATGCGACCCATCAAAATCAGCTCATGTAACTGAGAACCTACAACATTTTTTAATTCTGAGTTTAAAGCATTAAAATCATGCTGCAGTCGAGCAATATGGGTAACTATATCCTCTTCTGGTCCCATTTTCTCTGACGAGAAGAACTTTTCTAATAAACGATCTAATCTTTGACTTGAGCTTTGTTCATAAACGGATACTAATTTTTCCCAAATATCTTTTGCTGATTCACATGACGAAATCAGTTCCTCATTTGTTGAGTTAAGCGAACTGATCAAAATTAACTGTGCAAGTGAATCTTTCGAATCAAAAGTATCCTTATTTCTTTCACTCAAAACCAGCTCTCCATTAACTACTTCTAGAACCTTATGATGTTTTAGGACTAACGTTATTTGCCTTTTCCATCTCGCCCAATTCTCTTGCCCTTTTAAATGCTCTATTTGTGCTTTATAGTTGAAATCAGCGTGAGTTACAGCCATTTTTTAATTTTTACTTTAAGAATGACAACTTCAAAAATATCTATTGCTGATCACTATCAAGATTACAAATATTGTACTGCATGCGAGCCTGGGCCCATAACCTGTTGAATAAAACTAAATACTTATGAGTATGGACGATTTATTTATTATAAAAAGGATAAGGATTGACATAAAATACAAATTGACGTAAATTACACATTAAACAAAACTATGATGATTGTCTACTTGATTATTTGTTTATTTGTTTAATAGAGTGACACCTGTCACCTGTCACTCAACAATTGCTGGGTGGTGGCATCTTGGTGAAGGCCTCGATCTTCTCGGGATCTGTTTGTATCCCTGCCTCCGTTACTACGTGGCCCAGGTACTTAATTGACCTTAACCCAAATTGGCATTTATCTGGATTAATGCGCAGGTTGTCGGCCTTCAGCCACTGAAAGACTTCGTGCAGATGGCGAATGTGCTCCTCGGGGGTGGCGCTGCATGGAGACCAAATGGTATCACTTTGAATTGGAAGAGGCCCTTTCCTGGGACTGTGAATGCGGTCAATGGCTTACTTTCCTCCGTCAGGGCTACCTGCCAATACACATTCTTTAAATCGATTGTTGAGAAATATTTTGCTGGCCGCAATTTATCCGAAATCGCTGAAATATACGGCAGCGGGTATGCGTCTTTCTCTGTAACTTTGTTCAGCTGTCTGAAATTAATGCAAAATCTTGGCCGTCCATCTTTTCTCCGTACGATGGCGGCAGGCGAGCTCCATTGGTTTTGTGACATCTTAATGATGCCGTCCGCGAGCATAGCGGCCACTTCCTCATTTATGATTTCCTGCATGCGCGGGTTGCGAGGTAAGTAGCGTTGTTTAATTGGCGTGTCATCCTTAAGTCTTATTCGATGTTTTATTTTCGGTGTACCCCTCGCAGTTGCTCAAAGCCAGGGAGCTCAACGGCCAAGAACTGTGCTAGCTGTTTCTCTCAGGTTTGGTGCTGTACTGCGCTTACCTGCATAGTCCTGGTGGAAGCTGTTTTCAACGTGATGCCCTTTGGACGAGTACTGATGGTTGCCCCTAGCTTCTCGAGGGTGTCCATTCCAAGTATGATAAGACTCGTCAGTCGAGGAAGGCATTGTAACGTGAGTGGTGTTGTGTATTATTACAAGTTATCCATGAAAAATATCTGTTTTTTATGCAACTGTCATAATAATTTCATAATGTAGTTCAGTACGTTGTTATTTTTCAAGAAATAAACGATTTCATATTCTGTATATCTGATTAATTCCTGAATCTTAATTTATGTTGTTCAAGACATAATATTGGCGACGAGAAAAGGGATTTCAATAAGATAAAAACTCGAATTATAAAATCTACAATGACGTCTGTGGGTTCAATGCAACAGTTTAACGTCAACAAACCACATACATGGAATATGTATGTTCAACAACTAAAGTACTACTGTTTAGCAAATGACATCACATCAGAAGTAAAGAAACGAGCTACACTTCTGACAGTCATCGGGCCAACAACATTTGGTATATTACAATCTCTAATATCACCTGCAGAGCCAGACACAAAATCATACGATGATCTTGTGGACACTCTCAAAAAACATTTCATGCCACAAACGTCAAGGATCTACAAAAGATTCTTATTTTGTAAGAGAACACAGCAAAAAGAAGAATCAATTGCAACCTATGTTACAGAATTACGGCGTTTAGCTGAAGAATGTGAATTCGCCGATACCCTAAATGATCGTTTGCTAGACCAGTTTGTAGCTGGATTACGTGACGACAATATTCAAAGACGACTGTTATGTGAATCCACATTAACACTTGATGACGCTATCAAGAAGTCACTCGCAGGAGAAGCCGCTTCAATTCAAGTTAAAGAATTACAGGCTCTAGTAGTAACAAAGAATTTAGTTACAGGTTCAACAATGAATCAAGTACAAGGCAATGCAAGGAAAAATTACAATAAACAGTCATCAAAGCAAGAAGGATCACACACAAAGACATGTGCTAGCTGTGGAGGTGCACATAATCGTGACGAATGTAAGTTCCGCAATGCAGAATGCAACTTTTGTCATAAAAAGGGACATATAGAAAGAGTGTGTCGAGGCAAGAAAAGGACAACAAAAAGCATCTGGAACCCAAGGCAACCGACATCAAACAAATCAAAAACTAATCAAGTTAGCAATGAAGAAACATATAACGAAAATGATGACTCCTATATATGTAATATCACACCAGCAATAAAGAAGATTAAAATTACAGTGAACATAGAGGGTCTCGATTGTGAAATGGAAGTCGACTCGGGTTCCGATTATTCTATAATTTCGTTTCCAACATACCGAAGTTTTTGGCCAAGTGGAGGACCAAAAATTGAACCTCTACACATCAACTTGCGAGATTATCAAAAGAACCAGATCAAGATGAAGGGAACATGCAGCGTAAATGTCCGCTACAAGAAATATAGAAAACAACTAAGGCTTTTAGTAGCTGAAGGTAGTTTTACAAATTTGTTAGGCCTCGAATGGTTTCAACCACTGGGCATAAAACTCACAGGAATAAATCAAATTGAACAATCCAGTACAATAAACGAAATCCTTGAGCAGTACAAAGAAGTTTTCAATGAGAAGTTGGGAAATTACAGAGGACCACCAGTCTCCTTTCCACTTGATCATAAGGTAACTCCTATCCGTTTTAAAGCACGTAATGTTCCTTTAGCTTTGCGACCGCGCATCGATTTAGAAATTGAACGATTATTGAAGGAAGACGTATTACAACCGATATCCAACCCAAAGTGGTCTACTCCAGTAGTCCCTGTAATCAAACCAAATGGGGCTATTCGACTGTGCGGGGACTATAAAGTCACCATCAACAAGGCGTTGCAGGAACATCCATACCCTATTCCTGCAATAAATCATCTTCTGTCAAATCTGACAGGAGGAGGATATTACGCCAAGATTGACATGTCACAAGCTTATCTTCAGTTACCTGTTGATGAGTCGGCAGCCGAAGCTCAAACAATAATTACACATCGGGGTGCGTTCAAAGTGAAACGTCTACAATTTGGAATAAGTATCGCACCAGGAATTTTTCAGAGTATCATGGACGAACTTCTTCGAAATATACCCGGTGTAACGCCATATTTTGACGACATACTTATCAGAGCTACGACGATGCTGCAACTCACAGAAAGATTGAAACAAGTTCTGCAAAGATTCAAAGAAAGAGGACTACGAGCAAACCGAGATAAATGTATTTTTGGTGTCACATCCGTAGAATTCCTAGGATATCGAGTTGATAAAGAAGGTATTCACCCTGCTGAATCCAAAGTAAAAGCAATTATGAATGCACCATCTCCAAAAAACAAATTAGAACTTCAAGCATTCCTTGGACTACTAAATTTTTACAATGGGTTCCTGAAGAATAAGGCAACCATCGCAGAACCGTTACATAGATTGTTGGATAAGTCAACATCTTGGAAATGGACTTCTGTACATGAAGAGAGCTTCAATAAGGTAAAAGAACTTTTATCATCAGACAGTGTGCTTGTTCCTTTTGATACAGAACTACCGACAACCCTGACATGTGATGCATCGTCGTATGGCATAGGAGCCGTTCTAAGTCAAACACAACCTGATGGAAGAGACGCTCCTACCGCGTTTGCTTCAAGAACGCTGACTACAACAGAACGCAATTACGCACAAATCGACAAGGAAGCACTCTCTTTAGTTGCAGGTATAAAGAAATTTCATCACTTCCTATATGGTCGACCATTCACTCTTGTAACCGACCACAAACCACTTTTGGGGCTTTTCAAAACATCTAAACCAACTCCAGACATCATCTCTCCACGGATGTTGCGTTGGTCCATCATCTTACAGTCGTATGACTGTAAGCTTGAATATCGTCCAGGACCCAAGATTACAAATGCTGATGCACTAAGTCGTCTACCTTGCCCGTTCCCAGACGTTCCTGTTCCAGATCTATCAGACGTTTTCTTCACTGAAACTTTATCTCAATCACCACTCACTGCATCTGATTTAGGTAAATTAACAAAAAAAGATCAAGTTCTATCTAGAGTTTTTACCTGGGTGGGAAGGGGATGGCCTGCCAAAACAATTGAAGGTTATGAGGCATTTTCTATGAAACAACACGAGATTTCAATTCATAAAGATTGTTTATTATGGGGACACCGTGTAATTATTCCAAATGAAGCACGTAAACGAGTACTGCAAGAGCTACACATCGCACACCCAGGTATCGTTCGAATGAAAGCTCTAGCTCGTTCTTATGTATGGTGGCCAAATATTGATACAGACATCGAAAATTATGTAAAAGAATGTGGACCATGTCAAGTAACACGACATGCTCCACCGAAAGCACCTATTCATCCATGGGAAACACCAAGAAATCCATGGTCACGTTTACATATAGATTTCGCGGGCCCATATCAAGGTGAAGAGTTCCTCATAATTGTGGATTCTTATTCAAAATGGTTAGAGGTAAAACGTATGCCCTCAACAACAAGTGCTGCTGTTATAAAAACACTGCGCGAGTTGTTTGCTACACATGGTATTCCTGATTCAATAGTATCAGATAACGGGCCTCAATTTACATCAAATGAATTTCAATCATTTGTGAAAAGAAATTTAATCCGATCAATTTTAGTATCACCATATCATGCAGCCAGTAATGGACAAGCGGAGCGAATGGTTCAAACAACAAAAGAATCACTGAAACGAATTATTAATGGAAACTGGAATCAAAGACTAGCAAATTTCTTACTTGCTCAACACGTCACGCCGTCAACGACTACTGGATTTAGTCCAGCAGAACTACTTATGGGACGAAGAATACGAACATGTTTAGATAGGTTACATCCTGATTACAGCCTAGACCAGCAACTGAAGAAAGATGAAGAACTCGCAACTCACCTTGAAAAGAGGAAAATTCGACAGTTCAACATTGACGAACCAGTTTATGTCCGAAGTTATGGAGCTACATCTTCATGGATGCCAGCAACTGTACAAAGACAAACAGGACCTGTTTCCTATGAAGCAAAAACACCGGAAGGAAAATCCATTCGACGCCATGTAGATCTGATGGCAGGCCGAACACCATCTGAAGAAGTTGAAAATTCATCGTCACTTACTCCAGCGATTTCAGAAGAACCTGCTACATCTTCTTCTTTACCACCACAATCATTACAGACCACGCCACGACCAAAAAGGACGATAAAACCACCTGCTTATTTGAAAGACTATGTTACCAGTTAGGAGGAAGGAGTGTTGTGTATTATTACAAGTTATCCATGAAAAATATCTGTTTTTTATGCAACTGTCATAATAATTTCATAATGTAGTTCAGTACGTTGTTATTTTTCAAGAAATAAACGATTTCATATTCTGTATATCTGATTAATTCCTGAATCTTAATTTATGTTGTTCAAGACATAATAAGTGGCTTCCAGATGCCGCTAATGACGCACCCCACAGTAAGAGCACCTTGCGTTTTGACTGTCTTGCAGTCCGCGAATTTTACCTGTGGGTGGAGTGATGGCTGTATCTGAACCCGAGAGTTGCATAGCTCCGTGGCTGTCTGTACGTTGATATAGGAGCACATGGCTCCGGTATCCACCAGTGCACGGAAGGTTTGGCCATGTATCTGGACATCGAGGAATAGACGATTCTCGCTGGCGTCCTCTCGTACTATCACAGGTAATGCGTTTGTGTTATTGGTCGTTTGGGGCTGGTAGTAGGTGAGCTGTGCTGGCCTCTTGTCAGAATAGCTCACGGAGCGTTTCCCGACGGCTGCTTTTTGGGACAGTCGCAGTCTCTTGTGAGAACACCTATTTTGTTACAGTTCCAACAAAAGATCTTCGCCTGATTGCGGCACCTTGCTCGTATGTGGCCGCGCTGACCGCACCGCCAGCACTGGATGCCTGCCTCCTGCATAGTGCGTTGAGGCGCACCACCCTCCTTCGGAGCTGACGTGGAGGTAACGCCACGGTCGCCGGTTTTATCTCTTTTAGGAGCCGCTCGTATTCCACGATTTCTTGGACCAACTCACGTAGTTTTGAGAAATCACGGCGGCGTATGTATCGTCGATACTCCGGAGCTATGTTCCCGTAGATGCGGAAGAGCTCTTCCTGTCAGGTCAGCTTCCCCTGCCGACGAATTAAGGTCTGTATTTCTGTAATGCATTCCTTACCCTTTTCGCATGGCTTTTGTTTGCGGTGACTAATCACTTCCTGCATTCTCAGGGTGTAGTCGGAGCCGACTTAGTACAATTGGAAGTCGTCCAAGAACTTCTTCCACGTGGACCAATGCAGGGGCGCGCCTCGGAAGAGCTCTGGTAGTGCCGACAGTAGCTGGTCGCCATGGATGCCGTAACTTTCCTTCAATTTGTTTATCCGCTCAAGGAAGGACATGGGGTCGGTTTTCCCGTCAAAGTGTGCATTCCACTTTCGCACGAGTACGCACACAGGGGCCATTGCCAGGGCCGCCATTGGGACGGTTGCTGGTGCGCTTACTAGAGCCGCTGCTGGTATCTCGGGTTGCGGGGTGCTGGCGGTTTTTACGAGGGCCACCAGCCGCTTGCGTATCTCCTCCACTGTGCCTGTTGTGACGGCTCCTTGACACTGGAGGTGGGCTTGTAGGCCTCCTTGTTTAGTGTGTAAATACTGGTTGGGATGAGAGCCGTGAAGGCCTTGTCGATTTCTTCGTCAGCCATCATGATGTGTTCTTTTTTCAGTCCCTGCTCGGGCGCCAATTTGTGACGCTCTACCCTCGGTACTGAGTGGTTTTCGTGCTCGGGCGCCAATTCGTGGATCTGAAGAGGGTAGAGGGTTATGGATAGCTCGCCAGTGGGCCCAGGGTTGGAACACAAATCAGTTATCTTGGCTTAACTAAATTTTATTTACACACTATGTACATATTATATGTTTATGAAATTATGAAATTTATTATTATGAAAGAAATAAACTTTAAAACTAAATTACTGAAATTTACTGTTAAACTACTAAGATTTTACAACGTTTGATTCAAGAAAAACTGGCAATATTTTAAACTAATAAATTGACTTAGACTGTGAAACGGATACTCTGCAATCAAACGCAGAGTAGTGAATTGAAATGTCCGCACACGGGACTTAGATATTTACTCGTCGACGTACGACCCCCGCTGGTTCGTCGTGGCAATTCTAACTCACCACCCGGTGGACTTGGAGATCTCGGTGACGGTCGTGCAGCGCTGTACTGGAACTGTATCCTATACAGCTATGGGACTTCTGGGTGCTGACTAGAACAGCTAGCCAAAGAACAGAATGCCTTCTAGGGCTGGTGCTCGCCTTTTATAACCGGATTTTAGCAATTATCGTTCAAACGCGCGCGGTTTACATGGAAGGGGCCTTATTCGTATTTGATTGGCCGAGTGGGAGAACAGACATGGCTTTCTGTTGGTCGTGAGGCTTGGCTATTAAAATATTTCTAGTAAATTCTATACACAAGTGAAAATCCAGTTTTTACCTTCCGTCACCTTTAGGTAAGAAGGTATTGTCATTGGTCAAAAAATTCGATGGTGAGTTCTTAATGAATAAGCACGTTTTAGGGTCCCTAGAATACGATTTTACTAGTTTTACGATGATGTCTGTATGTGTGTTCGTGTGTGTGTATGTGACAAATTTTTCTCTGACGATAACTCCAAAACTATAATTCTAAAAATTATGATTCTTTCGTAATTCTCTTCTTTACAACCACACTAAGAGCTGATTAGATTTTGGTTATGATTGGTCAACCGGAAGTACCATTATTTGAAGTTTTTAACAGTTTTTCTTGGAGAAACGCAATTAAATATCATTTTTCGACATTTTATGTTATCAATATGAAAGAATATCTTATTCTCTGTACAGTCTGATTATAAATTTTCCTTCATATTAATTAAGAGAGATTAACTTCCAAAAATTAGTCAGCTTTGCTAAAACTATGGAAATATCAGATATAATCAAAAAATTCTAATTGACAGATGACAGTGTCAAGTGCCCAAAGTGAAAGTAAAGGATTAGACAGTGATATAAGTGATAGAGTGTCCCTCGCAAATGACTTGCAGTTACAGCCTCGCCTCAAGATTGGAATTTTCAGTGGTGGGAGTGCGAGGAACGCCAATGAGAAGATGAAAGGACTATGTAGCAAAAGATTTGAGAGAAGAAGAAAATGCGTTGGACAGGAATGAGTAGAAGAGAAGAGTAAGGAACAGCGACTCCTAATAAAATAGGGAAAAGCTGAAGAAGCAGGAATTTACATAATGTGTTGGAATTATAAAATCTTTTCAAATGAACTTTCGGTATGGAATTTGTAAAAAATAGTAGCAGGTAAGGTTATGTACTCTGTAAGAACAATTTAAACTGACGATTTCTGTTTCTGTCACAGCTGCCTCTAGAAAAACGGGTATATGCTGTGATACGGCCCCAATGTGGACGGTGATGCTCCATGGACGACGGCGTGCTGGATTTTCCAGTCGAAACATTGTTACTTCGTCACAGCTAATAAAGAAAAATATAAATGCGTAAATTGTGTAGTGTGGAATAATTTCAACAGAAAAGATAAGGTTAACGAAAATTACACTGTTCTAGATAAAAATTTAGCTTTAATCCAAGAACCATATTTTACAGTCGAAAATCAGCTGAGGGATTGCTAATTGCTTTAATATTTACGCACTACGAAAACGTCCAAAGTCCAAAGCGAGCAGCAGTTTTAGTAAGAAATAAGAAGATAACTATTATAACTGGAATTGCTGTTGAATTAGAATTAGTGTTGCCAGAAGTCGAGACGAGACGAGACTTGGGGTCGGTCTCGTCTTGGTCTTGACTTGGTCTCGACTAGAGTGGTCTCGTCTTGGTCTTGTCGAGACGAGACTTGATGTCAGTCTCGTCTCGTCTCGAGTCTCGACAAGACTCTCGACTTTGCCTCCATTAACATTTTTTTTTTATAATCCCATCTAATAGTACATAAAATTCTAAGAACAGCAGTACAATCGCGATTCAAAAATTCCAAATAATATTAGAGATATTTATTATTTTTTCTGTAAATATCAACTTGACACTTGAGCTCTTGAAATAATTAATATGAAAATATACATACATACCGAGTGTTGTTTCTTGTTAATAAACATAAAATATATAATTTCAAATCCTTAGCTACAGAATGAATCACAGCAATGCATTTATATTATTAGCAATAGTTAAATAGGTATGTATATGTTTGAATGAAGCAGTAAGTAAATGGACAAAAATCCCAAAAAAAAAAAAATTCTTTCGCTATTTTTTTATATTTTTCTAAATAAATGTTAAATAAGTAGATAACTAAAACTTAACCTTTCGCGTATCCCCTAGTATGCGTACCACACTTATTTGAAAAACAAATAAATTATAATAAACTTGCTTAAATTTATAAAATTAGTAAAAAAAAATAGTAACTAAGAAACTTTAATAATAACAGTTGTACGGTTTAACGAATTATAAATAGAGTAACTTTCCAAAATCAGGCAGCTTTACTATAATCATAGAAATAGCTGATATATTCAAAAAATTGTAATTGACAGATGTCAGTGTCAAGTACAATATACATAATGATTGTTCGTGTTATAATTGTATTGGATTCATATTTTTTCCAAAGAACGTTCGGTATGGAATTTGTAAAAAATAGTATGTGTTCGTGTTATAATTTTATTGAATATATAGAATCTTTTCTAGGGAACTTTTGATGTGGGATTGGTACAAAATACATCAAATTGACGAAAGGTCTTGTGCTAGCCACAACAGATTTTTTATGTACCTACTAAAACTTCTTTTACATGTTGTAGAAGGTAGAGTTAAAAATAAAATCAAGCCATGGAGTAAAAATGGATAGAATTTTTTGGAGATATCTAATAATTCTTCATATGGTATTTCTTTCTCAAGAGGTTCCTCTTTCCACTTATGAAACCATAATAATGATTGCACATAAAAATTGTCTATGTTATGTTTCATTTAATTCTTTATCATACGTTTATACTTTTCTTTATTACATATTTTTATATTTTTAGGATGCAAAATTGTTAGATTGACTAAAGTATTGTATTCGGAAATATTTGGATTTGGGTTGGGCAAACCTACCTACTTTTATTACTAGCAGATGTCTAAAAGTGGTTGTTATTGTCTGGTAATATGCAGCATTTATAGCACCGTTGTAAAATTTATTGTTCCATTATTGGATTTTTACAAGAAAAGAAATGTTGTGTTATTTTATACCCATTTTTTAAAAATTATATTATATTAGGGAATTGGAAAAACAGTTTGTTTTACACATTTGTGCATACAAAGTTTTAAGAACATTATTAAAGAAGGGCTTGTACATTACGACTTTTATATTTCTATTTTCTTTAAGTAAACGTTGATTATTGTTTTCAATTTTTTCATATGAATGAATTTATACAATGTATTTTAATTTTCTCAGGGGGCGCCCCCCCTTCCTGGCCCCCCTGTATACGCCCAGGGGCACCGGGCGAGTGTACTTGCATTTTGCATGTGTTCTTACTAGAAATGCTTAATACCAGTTTCTTAGAATATCTGATACCAATTTTCCCAAATTGTTATACCTGTAACTACATATTTTAACAATGTCCCTTACATTTCACTTTGTTGAGATAAAGTTTTACTTTCATTATACATGTAAAAGATACATAAACTTTTATCTTTTGAAGCAGATATTGTCCAATTTTTTTTTTTTACTAAATGATACATGCGATATTATTCATATGTTTCAATGGAAGAATTATTTAGGTGAATAAGAAGTACATCCGTTGAAAATGTAGAATATGGTTATTTTAAAACGGGAATTTCCCTAAGATCATAAAATCTTTGGGTGCATTTTCGCAAAATTCTAAGAATCACAATAGATTCTTTAAAAATAAAAGAAAAATAATGTATATTTGAAGGGAACGTTACTTTTGTTATAATATATTAATTTAATAAATGAAACTGAAGTACATTGCTAACTTGCAAAATGTACCACAGATGTAACTTTTGTGTGCTATTTGAAAATTGGAAATATTTTTGAAGATGAATTCAGTATTTCATATACCCAGTTTTACCAATATATTAATTGAGAATTAAACAAAAATTAAATTAAAATAACATGTGTAGTATAAAATAAAGGTTGATCTTAATTTAATAAAAAATATTGGTGCATTAAAATAACATAAGAATTCTAAATTGATACTGTTTTCATTTCATCTCACTTACATTGTAATTTAAATTCATTTAAAACTTATATCTGGATTATTTAGATGAATAAGGAATACATCATATTTACATAAATTAATGTTTCTGGGACACAATTATGAAAGTAGAAAATTACAAAATTTGAAAAATTAATATCTCTCTTATTTATTCGAATTTTCAATCAGTATTTACAGCTATACTCTCAGTTTTTGAAGGACTTTTAGAATAGGTATATGTTTAAAAAAATACCTTTGATCTGAAGTCGAGAGTCTTGTCGAGACTCAAGACTTTCTCGACAAGACTTGATGCTAGTCTCGTCTCGTCTCGACTTTTCTAGTCGAGACCAAATGATGGTCTCGTCTCGACAAGACCAAGACGAGACGAGACCAAGACCAAGACTGGTCTTGGTCTTGTGGCAACACTAATTAGAATTGAATAAGATTAACATGTACTGACACTTGAACTCGTATAATAACAAAAATATTGAATTATATAATAATTTTATAAAGATATAACAATCACCCACGCTTGTTATCGAACGTAGTCCCGCAAGTAGTTTGGAGGATAACGTTTTCTTGATGATCGGCGAATTCTTAATGGCTGATGTTCTTTATTTAGTTGAGAAGATTCATCTTGTTCTAATTCTTGGGCCTGTGACCTTTTCCAGTACGAATTTGACCATCTTTTATATATATATTGTTAAGGTATTATAGTATTATTTGAAGTTGATGAAAGGCTCCAGCTCAGTATGTATGATATAGAGGGTATATTATATGAATAAAAAGCACACTGTATTTTTATTTTTTAATAAAATGGCTTATTGACGATCGATTTCGCCATTTTTCACTAATATTCCAATCACCGACACCCTCCAAATTTTAAAAAATTATTTAAACTCAAATCACACTTTTCTAGAAAAATTTGGACTTAATAACATTGATATAAACAATATAATAGAACTATTTAAAATTTCAACAGATCAAATTTTTTTCATTTTTCAAAATAATTTCTATAAAACAACAGACAACTTAGCCATGGGTAGCCCACTCAGCGGCTTACTTTCAAACATTTATATAGATAACTTAGAAAATAAAATTATGCAAGACCCACTAAGTAAACATGTAATGCTCTGGAAAAGATATGTTGATGATATTCTAATATTCTGGACAGGAACCCAACAAGAACTTGCCACATTTCATAATGATCAAAAACACAGCATTTAATTATTTTTTTCACAGTTTATTAACAACACCCTTCTCAGAAAATAACTACAATACAGAATACAATAACATCTGCAACATAGGCCTCAACAATCATTACCCGTTAATAAAAATAGAAAATATATACAACAAAACTAAAGACAGACATTTAATTTACACCAAAATATATAAACACATTAAACATAAAAATAATACATATATATCTATACCATACTACAATTACGTACACAACACACTACAACATACAACTAACAAATACAAAATAAACTTAGTTCCCAAGTCACAACCCAATCTCAACACCATTTTCAATAACAGCAAAACAAAAAAAACTACCCGTAGAAAAAAGTGGAATATGTAAAATATCATGTAATAATTGCAATAGTATTTAGTTAAGACTCACAACCAAAAACCTTCAAACACGTTTTAAAGAACACGTTAAAAATAGACCACTATCTGCTGTAGGAACACATTTAATAAACAATAACCACACCACAAATATAGAAAATATACAATTACTACACGCAGAATCAAGCTACCACAAATTACAAATATTAGAAAAATATGAAATCCTATTACATAAACACAATAATCAACAACTTTAAACGAAAAAATAGATTTCAAGAGCATTACATGTTTAAATTTCTGCCTTCTTCCAAAAACCCAACACACATCAACAACAATAGTTCCATCTACATCCCCTTTTACAACTACTACACTTCCCATCTCATTCTAATTCCATTTCTTGACTCTACAACATGTACACGTTGTTTTTAACTTTATAAAGTATTTTTTTACATATTTTTACATACAATACAACATCATGTATTCTTTTTTACGTTCTTTACAGACGGTAAGTTCTTTATTACAATACTTATGTTTTATGATTGTTGCAACTACTCACCACATAACCTTAATTTCCTCAATCTTAATAATAATAATAATAATAATAATAATAATAATAATAATATTTATTGCCTAAAAGTTGAACCCAATGAAATATATTCTAACTGGAACTCGCATACTCTACCTATCAGCGTACGCTGCACTGAAGCCTCATTGAACAATAATGGCTGGTCCTGTTCGCGCACGTTCGTGCCGAACCGAACCTAGCCGAATAACTCGTATCATAGCTGATCGCTTTGTTTTCATATTATGCTTCATTTATTTAAACATGCGCCACACGAAATAATTTCCGTCTACTCACGAACTGTCTCGATGTTTGCCGACTACTCCAGCAGCAGGCTTTCAATATACTTCACAGTCACGGTTCGTACGCGCATTCCAGTTAGTATATATTTCAGTGGTTGAACCATTTACAGGACAATACAAAAGAACAAATAATAATAATAGGATACATAACACAGAAATTAAGATTTAAAATAATTGTTGTAAAAAGATAATACTAATAATAATAATAATAATACAGAAATATATCTTCATATAGCGATTTCCGGCCCAGCAATACGCACTCTGATGGCGAATTTTAGAAACCCTGCGAGAGACATTCAGAGTTTATAACCTATGTTTACAACATACGTGTAACTGCATTTTTTTCATTTTTCTTATTTTATTTTAAGTTCTAGTGGTGTATTTTCGTAATTTTTTATTGTTTCATTAATACGAGATCAGTTTGATATTTACCAAACAGTCTTTAATTTTCGTGTGTTTATAGTTTCTTTTATCATATTATTTCTTATATACCTTTGCATCTATATGTCTTTTGCAATATGCCTAATTCATAATGTTGTGTACCGATGTCGAATTGAGTAAATTTTCACTACATAACCCTGTCAGATTGTTAAGATATTTATCGTCATTTACAAAATTACATAAAGTTAGTTTTTGTGGATAATGCACAATAATTGGTCGATTTTGTCGATTAGATGGACCAGGATCTTTTACATTACTGGTAAATTTAATGTCGGTATTGTTGTTTTTTTTTTTAGAAATTTACGGTTACTGGATCTTGCTTCTATAAATAATTGGCATATCAAAAGATTGGACTCTACATTATGAAATATTTTGTTTTGTACAATATTTGTATACACTTACCTCTAGAAGTAAAATTTTCTTCGTCAAAATGTAAGGAGCCCACTTTTATGAAAGGGCTCACTTTTTTTCCAATTTTCAATATGTACGTCTATCCACACTTTTTTCCGACTGACCAATTCGTATTTGTCAAAATGATTTTTTATTTGTACTTTAGAATTATCGGTTGGAAATTGGAAAAAGTGTAAATCTGGAGTACGTTTTTTCCATGAATTGCACATCGGTACACCATAATATGAATTAGACATATTGCAAAAGAAATATAGAAGCAAAAGTATATAAGAAATAATATGATAAAAGAAACTATAAACACACGAAAATTAGTCTTAAAAAAGACAGTTTGGTACTGATATATTAATGAAACAATAAAAAATTACAAAAATACACCACTAGAACTTAAAATAAGAAAAATGAAAAAAATGCAGTTACACGTTCGTTATAAACATGAATGTCTCTCGCAGGGTTTCAAATTTTATCCGCAGTGGCGCTGAGATCTAAACTTTAAACGCCTGCATTTCGGCACATGATGGTAATGGGGGAACGCTGTAACACATCAGATCGGGAGGTAGGAAGTTGAAAAGTCCTTGGGAACCTAGACGCCTGTCGTGGAACATGGAATTGGACACGCGACAGAAGGAAATGTGCATTGACCTTACCACGTAGCAGGAGCCAAAGGAACCTTGCGCAATTTGACTCTCTCCGGGCCGCCAGTGAGGGCATATCATGACGTTCGAGGAGGGACTGTTGATCCGTACCTCTGGCTGGATAAATCCTATCTAATTTGTAAGATAAAAACTTTAAAAACCTACGATGTACACGATCAAGTGCTAGCTGTTGATACGCATAGTAAGGAAACCAGATTAAGATTGCGTATTCTAATTTACTTAGTACATAAGCAAAGTAAAGGGATTTAATTACATTGGCATCTTGAAAAAAATGTGTAATTCTAATAATAAAACTGAGCATTTTATTTGCATCACGTACTACATTGTTTAAATGGTCTGTGAAAATGAATGAGGAGCAGAAAGTGACACCTAAATCTTTGACAGATGCTACCTTGTCAAGTTTTGAACTACGCATTTCATATGGATAAAGAATGTTATTAATTATTAGTGTATAAGAAATTACACAACACTTATTTACATTTAGACAAAGTTTATTACTTTCCCACCAATTAATCATAGTGTTTATATTACTTTGAAGAAATTTTGCATTATTGAGTTAATTGCAGTATAAAGTTTTATGTCGTCAGCATAAGCAAGTGAATGACAAGTAAAAAGCTCATTAATATATTAATAAGATAAAAGCGGACCTAAATTGGATCCCTGGGGATCCCCAGAAAAAGCTATAAAGTTAATTGAACAAAATCCTTTATTATATACGTAGCAAATTCTGTTTTCCAAATATGAATTTAATAAGCCAACTAAATTTGGAGATGCTCTATAGGTACTTATTTTGGATAATAATACACCATGGTCGATTAAATCGAACGCACGAGAAAGATCGGTATAAATAACATCTACCTGTTGACGATTATCTAGGGTGTCAGCTACTATTGCGAGAAGCTAGCTAAATTTGTAACAGTTGATCGGCCTTTCATAAAACCATGGTGATTTGCTGAAATGGTATGTCTATAAATTGACTTGTATATTACGATTTCGAAAATTTTTGCAAAATTATTTAATATAGATATTGGACGATAGTTCGAAATATGAAATTTGTCACCTTTTTTAAATTCTGGGGTAATTCGTGTTCTTTTCCACTTTTCAGGAAAAGTACATGAGTTGATACATAAGTTTATTATGGTCGCAACTGGTTTGGAGAGAACAAAACGAAGATCTTTAATTAGAAAACAGGGAATCTGATCCTCTCCTGCTGTGAACTTGTTTTTAAAAGTTGACATAATTAATCTAATTTCACCATCAGTAACAGAATTCAGATTAAATGAGGGATGATAGGAATTTTCTGAAAGAGTATTATTATATGAAGAACTGGATGAAAAATATTGTAGAAAGAAAGAAGCAAATGCATTAACTATATCTTGTGGATTATCAAATTCTTCAGAGTTATTATGAAGTTTACCAGGTTTTTGTTGTGCATACCTCCAGAATTCTGCGGGATTGGTTTTAATATTATTTTGAATTGACGCTGTATAGGCTTTATAAGCATCGCTTATTTGATATTTAATTAATTTTCTTAGTCTTTTAAACTCTTTTAAATAGAACTGATTATTTGATGTGTTGAACTTATTTCTATAATAAGCCTTTGTTTTTAAATTTAATTTAATTTCTTTAGTAAACCAAGCTGGATATTGGGATTCAGAGTATGATGACTGAGGAGCTGATTTATCTACTGCTGAATAAAGTTTATTGTAAAAAATGTTGAGTGCATCATTAACATTCTGTTAATGACATAAAGTTATGCGAACGCCTTTCCCTCTCTGAAATTTCACATATAATTTCTTCTGTTACACTTAGTGATGATAAATCATTATTATTAATTTTAGAATTTTTAAGTTCTAAAATGTATTTTTGTAGTGAGAGTATTAAAGCTCTAAGACTGCTGATTTCATCGCTAAAATGTTCACAATTAATACACTCCCATTTCAGTCTTCCCTTGCCAGACTTAATTCTTCGAGCATCAGCTGTAGCAACATTATGTACACATGAAATACTATAGCTCTTCTTACATAATGAACATGTTATTGATCTGTGTTCCTCAACACTTTTCTTGCAACATTTGCATGTAATATTATCCATTGAAGGAAAAAGAAAAATAAAAAAAATGAAGATACTACAGAAAAAAAAACACCTGTATATAAACTATTGTCAAACACCCAGTATTTGTGATTTAAAGAAGCATATGACTGAGCATGCTACTTAATTAAACGAGCGTCAACAAACAAATGAACCACGCTTATAAAAAGCAAAAAAAATTGTCACAATAAAGGAGAAAAATAAAAGAAACTCACCCCAAAGACAAAAGCTGAATGTACAAAATATGTAACAACATAGATCACCAAATGCTGAACACAACAATAGGAAACACAGCAATGAAAATTTTGAAGAATCTAGCAGAAACAATTCACAAATCAGGAGTCAAATATACACGTCTAACCATATCCTCATGCAGATATATACACATGTTTACATTATTAGCACATAATATTTTATTTTTTTACTAAAAAATCTAACTTTTCTATAATACCAAAAATACTTTAAATACAAATTTAAATATGTAAAAAATTATAATACAAAACTTTTTCAGCATTGACCTGAAGATGCCGTGAAAAACGGCGAAATCGATCGTCAATAAGCCATTTTATTGAAAAATAAAAATACAGTGTGCTTTTTATTCATACAACCTAACCACTATAAAATTATTGTTGTCGTATTTTCTTATATTCATATGTTATGATTATTTTGTCTCGTAAGCGTTTCCTTGATATGCCACCTCACTTATTCATATAGATTTTTGATATGTAGATGTCAATAATTTTAGTGCTCTATTCTCTATAAAGAAAAACGTGATTATATTTGATACCTGTGTCTTATTATCACTTCCACACATCACCTTTTCAAGAGGTTATGGGCCCAGGAGATGATTGTGGTAAATAAGCACAGCAGTGAATAGAGAATTCGTAAGTTAACAAGTTTTCTGCACGCGAAAGTATCGAGTCTTGGCTGACGAAGGTTTCGTGGGAAATATTGTAAAATTCGACGAATTTCCAACTATGGAAATTTCAGATGCGCACCGCCTTTTGTGCGTATGGTTTTACGACGTCGTCACAAACGCGAGGAAAGTTCCTGAAGACCAGGAAAGTGAAGAAGGAAAGCGTTATGTTAGAGATAACGCAAAGGCAATGTTTTTAATTTTATCGGCCATCGACCAGTTGCAGCTGGAATATTTAATTACATGCATTTCTGCAAATGAGATGTAGACAAAATTAAGTGCAATTCATGAGCAAGTATCGGAAACAAATAAATTAACTGTCATTTTTGACAATATCTCGTGTCAAATTGATATTTAATTAAATACTTTCAAATTGCCATTTTTTTTTTTTTTTGTTCATAGCCTACTACGATTTAGGATTTTTAACACAGTGTAGTCTGTACTTTACACTGTTATGCATTCAGGAGCAAAACATTTTAACAAATAAAATTTTGTTTCCCAGTTACTTTGCCAAATCTACACATCTCGTACTCCCACCTATATGTACTACACCGTGCCGTAGGTCGAGACATTTCTTCAAAGAAGAATTCCAGAATGTATTCACTTTATTTTATTACCGGTTAGTACATTCTATCTATTTTATTATATGTATAACAAAATATGCTACCTTCTCCACTTATGGGAGACACTCCTACGATTTTTCACATTTTCCCTTGACAGCTACACAAATCACTTGGAAAAATTAACACCTTTATGTATATTTATGAGAATATCACTTGCTGTAACATATTAACAACGATAACCCAGATTTGATAGAAGATCGATGGCCAAGCCCTAAATTTACAAATTATCAGTTACTATTGTTGGTAATGTTTGCTTATTCTTTTCATTTCAAAGAGCAGAGCCTTCATGAATTACGTTTATTAAATACAATAACAAGTATTTATTTATACTACATAATACAATAGTACATAATTATTAAATACATAACATATAGTAATATTTATTAGTATACATATATGATCATATTATCTTCCATTATATTACATTATTGAAGAATTCACTAAAAACCTATTTGATTCTTATTGTCATCAGTTGAAAAGAAGTAAAAATTATTTCTAAAATAACTATTTAGTAATATTTATTGTATTTATTTTAAAAAACAAATCAAGAAACTTATTGTTAACATATTTTAGAAACGTCACTATCATTGTCATATTTTCTGTCATATCAATTTTAAACATCAAAGTAGTTGTCACGATCTAAAATCGCAGGGCGACTTTTTTGTCCCGAATTCTCATTGTTATATCCCAAGCAACATACCGACGTCGTATGATATTGTATACTATGTAATTAAGGCGTCGGATACACGTCGTAATGGCATCTTTTTCACGTTATTATTCGACGTAAACGGGACGTCTATCGATGACGTTGCAGTTACATGAAAATTTAACGTTGTCGCTACGTGAAAAAAAAAAGTTTTGTGACATAAAAGCATAACGTTAGTGTTATGTTAATATATAACGTTGCGAAATTTTGGTCCTTTGCATAGTTGGAGTGCATTTAAATTTGAATTTTTTTTAGGACAATTAAAAAGAAAACGAAGATGTGGGGCACTTCCAGAACAGCAAATCATAAAGAAGTGCAAAGAAACTTTTTTGTTGAATAATATCACTCATATGAATAATAGCCCGAAAAGCAATTTCGATAATTCATCATCTAAAACAATTATTAAAATAGAAGATTGCCTGATCCCAATAATTTTGTACAACTAAAAAATAATATTATATGCAAAGTCGTAAATATTTCTGAATAGTACTTAAGTGTACAAAAATTAGAATATATTAGTCATTTTCAATATCCCATAGATTATAGAGTATGTATTAGGTATAGAAAATGTAAAATCTAATATCAAAAACCCAATAGCAAATGTGTTTCTACATGACGTAAAATGTAAATGTATAGGATTCAGAATTGATAATAATAAATTTTTATGTTTTCCAATGTACAAATTTATTGTTTATATTACTATTCCCGCCCCCAATAATCGGTTTGGTGACATATGCACCATCATTATAAGAGTTAATTTGTCATTAAAATTATCAATATTTGACGTTTTTATTTTGCCAATCTATGACGTCTCCAAATTACAAAGTATAACGTAATATTTCGCTTTTTTAAGACGGTCATAAATTAATTTGAATTCAACGTAATTATGACGTCTCTTTCTGACAATCAGAATTCGATCAAAGGTATGTATGTGCATGCGTATGGGAGTTTATCCGACGTCGATTCTGCGTCGCGGTCAAGAATTGTTACTTGGGATGTTACCTTCTTCTAAATCTGGCTATGTTTTCGTAATCTTATTACTTTCTATACTGTGTGTCCTTTTATATTTTTCAATTGTATAGGTATGTTTCCTTTTGTTTGTGTTTTGGCTCATAAATTGCGTTTGTTGTTAAACTTATATGCTCATTGGTTATTTTCTCGTTTTCAGTATTCTGTAAATTATTTCATGTAATATGTGTTTTATTTTTATCGTATGCCTTACCAATGCACTTTTTTCGACCATTGTAGTCATATTTCAACCTTATTTAGCATATTTGTAACTTTCTAGTGTTTTGCGATTTCGTGTATTTTGTTTTCATTTGCTGACAAGATTTTAGTTGTTAAGGTTGCAAATGACGCACGGATTGTTTTTAAATGTATTAGTATTTCTTCTTGTTTCGTTATCTTATGTTGTGAGATAAACGCCTTCTGTTTCCGGTGTTATTTCGAGTTCGGAAAAGATTTTTCAAGTCTCGTGGTCACTCTAGTAAGCCTGTATTTTTGACCACCGTATTGGCACGTGGCTGGTGTCGACGTTGATTTAGTTTTCGACGTATATAGTAGAGTGCCCGTTGTTTGTTGTTTTGGCCAATGTTGGTTGCGCTTGTTGCGGATGTGACAACTTCGGGATTGCGGTTAACTGTCCAGTTTTGCGTAGTTTGGTTGGTGTTACGTGTGGTGTCACAAGCATCGTTTTGTGTCCTGGAAGTCATAGCTCCTTGGGATAATTTGCGGCTCTATCGTTTCACGTCTTCATTGTTGGGGACCCCCTACGACTTGGAGAAGCCCAGCTGCAGCCAGTCCCTTACCGTCGACATCATCGCCCCTACATTATCGCCCACAATTCCCCGAACACGCCACTTCAGTGAAGTACACTTTTTTATAACATCGTTCTTCCCTTTTGTTGTGTTTATCGTTGCGAGGAAGAACCTAGAGTCCAACTAAAGTTATAGTGTTGCCTAAGAGGATTGTAATTGATTTCATCTCATTATATTAGTATTAATATATCATGTATAGTAGTAATTACGATATTTTATCTGATCGCATTGCTGCCCACTGCCGGGATTGGTAATTCGGCGACGAACGCATGCGTTAACTGTCAACTTGCATGTTTGCCCGCCTTACGAATATGATCAACTTCGCAATGTGTAGATGTCCTAACTTGCGCTCGAAACTGGATTATGAAGATTATCACATTATTGGTTTTTGATATCATTATTTTAACTTCTTACATTTTGTACAGTTCATGCCTTTTGCATTATTTAAATTTAATATTATTAAATTCTGTTTTATCAAATTCCTTTTTTTATTTATCAAATCTCAGTCGTTTTCAGCAACACAAATCACGGTGGGCACAGTAAATTTTATATCTACTTTATACCGTCCTTTTCGTAATTTTCCAGTCAAAAATTACGTGGCGCCCTAACATCCCTTTTGGGGTTTTTCGCTTAATTTCAGAGCCAGCTTATGATTATGGGCGCCTGGATCCAAAATAGATTAGAACAAAACTAACTTTGAAGGGTTCCAAAATTAAATAATACTCGTAGAAGTACATATTCCATGCACTAATTTTTTGGTTATTTATATATTTAGTTTTTAGATTTTTTTCGGCGCCCCAATAAGCCAGGCGCCCTAAGCCAGTACCTCAAGCCGCTACTACTTAATTTCAACCCTTTCTATTTTCAACTTTGCCCGTCTTCACTGTCTGAAAGTTGGCGTCTGCACACCAAACCATCTAGGGTGCATTATGTAACAATTGCGTCATCGCATTTCGTGTGCACGAATTGCATGTTACATAATGCTACTTTCGAAGTAGCGCTATTTCAATTTTTTAATTTTTAAAGAATAGGTTTCATATTTTTATAAATGAAACCTACAATATTTGAAATAAGTAGTATTTATAATTTAATTAATTTATTTTTTTTCTCTTATATTTAATATTAAAGTTGACATTTGACAGTGAAAGTAGCGATTTTTCGTGAGTAGCGCTACTTCAAGAGGTCAGAACACGGGCGAAAGTGATTTTAGGTGAAATCCAGTTTCCCGGCCGCTACCTTAACAATGCCCGATTTCACGGCCTGTGTAGGAGGAAAAAATGAAATGTGGATTACAGGTTAATGCCCCCATTTGGCCGCCATTTTGTCGTCGTCCTTAATAATAAAATAGTGGTATTATTTGTTGTCTTTACTTCAAAGTCGAAACGATTTAGTGCAAAATATCATTTATATTCAGAATAAACATTTATTTCACTCACCAACAAATAATAAAAAGTGACATTTTCCCCATATGCTACGTTCACAAATCTCTCACCTGATGTGAGCTTCTTTTTTTTTCTCCATGTCCGGTTGCACAAAAAAATATTGATTAACTAATTTCTAGCTAAATAACTGTTTAAAATGATATTGCAAATTATATTTTTACGGCCTATTTAATTTTCTTATGCTCAATACTATCGTGACCCTCGTATTACTTTAAAAATTTCAAATTACATATTTTACGTAAATAATAATAATAATAATAAATATTTTCAATTATAAAAACAATAATGCAAAATACTATACATATCAAATAAACTATAAAAATGCCTTGAGCTTTTTTGAAAGTTAATGGTTGAATTTCGTAATTTTCAAAAGACACGAAAAAATTTCTCATATAATTAATATTCAAATGAATTTCCAAAACTGTAAACCAATATTGATTTAGACCACTTTCAATTATATGATATATTTTTTTATTCATAAAATCTTTTAAAGGACTATGCTTTCTTAAACTAAATACAACGTAATAATTATATATACATCCTTTCATAACCTTCAAACTATCCCTTAGGTCCTCCGCCCCGTTCATATATTCAATATCAGTAACAAAATTGTTTCCGATATATTTGCAAAGGTTAGCATAATCTCCATTTCTTAAACGAGACCTTTTCTGTTCATAACTAATTTCCGTTTTAAATAAATTTCCCAATTTTACCATTGTTGCATCTCCGCTCTCTCGTAATTGTTGTGCATAATTAGAGCTGAACCCGCCCCAATAAATTTGCTGATCAAAAAAATCTTCGAAGTTATTTATAGGTTTTGTATATCTTGGTATTGTTAATAAAGAAGTAATACCTGCTGAGTAACCTGTAGCAATTAAAGTAGTACATGCTACCCATGACATTAATATACTCCGGAACATATTTGGAAAAGTTCCAATTGATTGTTGAATGATAATCTTAAATATGTGGTCAAAACATTTAATCATAAATACATACGGACTTGTAAAAGATTTATTAAATTTTGCAATAAAATTTGCCATGAAATATAGGAAAAACATTAAGAACAATGTTACAAATAATGTGCAAAGCCATACTATCAAATTTAAAGGTAAAAATACAAACTGTGACAGCGACACTAAACGAGGTTTAGGCACTACGAGCGTAGCACAAATTTGTGTATATGGTACCGAATATGTTTCAGTTCTTATAGTTAACCATGTAGAACACAATCCAATATCTGATTTTCCACTCTTAACATCTGACCGTACTGTACCCCACAAATCCACGTCCAATGTATTATTTCCATTTGTATAATAACGATATTTAATTGGTAAATCTTTGAAGATTTCTCCCAAAAAGAGAAATTCTAAACCCATGAATCCTAAATAATTTATTTTCTCAAAAAATGGGCTACATGAAAAGCCACTTGCGTAAATTGTAACATTTTTCATATATTGTGTAAGAGTGGTATTCAAAATGAAAGATTTTAATTTTTCAGTATTATTATTTGTATTTTCTGTGTCATCCCAAAGAAAAATTGATAAATCAGCATTTAAATATTTTATTTCAGTTATATTTTGAATTGTATTTTCATTCCATAAACTGATGTTAGTGTTGACAATACTATTAATAATAAATATTTTTGCTGCTTGTCGCTTCATAATTAATGATAATTTTTCTTGTAAAGTCAATAAATTGTACGACACAAATGTTATTATAGTAGTAAAAGCTGGCATTGGATTCGAATCATTTTTCATCAATATATTTTCCAAATTGTTTATATCCTTCGATAAAATTAGTTTTATGTAGTTATTCTCATAAGCTATATCTAAATCATTTGAATAAATATTATTTTGGTCTTCTATTATCAAAGGAATATTTAAATCATAGATTAATTTTCCATAATTATAATTATCGGTTATGAAATACATACAATCTGATTCTTTGTATGTATATTTTATTAAATGTTTAACAATATCTTCAGTACTTTGATTTCCAGAACAAAGTGTTATGACAAGAGCAAATATATATAATATTTTCATTATTAGAATTAAATGAAATTTTTGTTCCAGTAGTAATGTACTACTAATATTTATATTTTTACGATCATTTTATAACCTTTTCAGGTAGCTTTATGAAGTAAATATTAATTCTGTTCAAACATTATATTACTTTAAATTGTTGCATGCTATTTAAATATTAAATGCATTAATTTTTTGTTATCTGATAATAAAAGTGACACAACACACTTTTATATAAGGATTTATTAATTGTTTAAAACACTTATTCTAATTACAAAAGGTTACTTCTAATTCGACATGATATCAATAATTTTATTTACACAATCATAATTCATACCGTTATTTTGTAATTCGGTAAACAATTCTAAAAATTTTTTACTTACCTGCACATTAATATTAAATGGAATATCAAAATATGTCACGAAAATAGATAGCTTTAATTGCTCTATCGTAGATATATTTATTTCGGCGCCACTTAAGTAAAATATACTTTTAATGAGTGATCTAAATTATGTTGCCACTGTTCTAATATTTGTTCAGTTCTATGTTTCATGCTAAGAATGATTTCCAATGAAATTAATGATTTACGATTTGAACGAGATAGTACTTGAGTGAATATGCCCAGTTACACCAACAAGACAAATTTTAAGCGATCCTTAAACAAAAATCTGTTGTGGCCAGCACAAAACCTCTCGCCAATGCCGTATTAGGCTATATAAATATTATATATATTTAACTTTTCTGGTACACACAAAATTACATATCTTCTTTATATATTTTTATATTTTTTAATTTATATTATTCACTCTGGATTGGTGGTATTCCTGAAGGGAATATGTAATATATGTATCTATAATTATAAATACTTAATTAATAATAAAATAAGAAATATTAAATGTACTTCCCAGAAAGTCTTCAGTAATGTCTCTGGCTTTTTGACACTCACATTAATCTGTCAATTACAACTTGTTTTCCATGGGCTGCAAGATTCATTTACAACTTATTATTTTATACAGGTTTCTCTCAAATAGGGGGACATGACTTAACCACAGATTCCTGAGGCTAAAATAAGACGATTTAACCAAACTTGCTTCTACCGGAAAGTGTATCATTTAGACAGTATTCTGCTTCAAAGTTCTTCGAAAAAAAAATTAATTTTGCTTTTAATAATCGGACACTCTATTCGATTTGGCCCGTGACGTTTGCCAGCAAGTGGAACGGAAAAATTGGCGGTCCTAGTCTCGAGCGTTGTGAACGCCAAATGGAATGGGTACCCAAGTGTACTGTTTAAATTTGGGAGAAGCACACGATAACTCTGAACAGGGCAAGAAATGAACGTTTTGGTGCGCTCCAACTTCATGCTCAATATTTGAACTTACGAATCTGAACGAAGGAAGAAACGAACAGGGCGATGCATGGACATTAGGGGTGCACTCAACGCCCGAATATTCAAAAGCACAAGAGGCATACACAGAATCGAAAAACAAAATCGAGCATTGCACGAAAGCGTATCAAAAGAAAAACCGCTAATATAACTTAAAGTGACCTCCGTTTGGCCACGCCCATGTATTCGGGTTTCGAATAATTCGGACGAAGCGCATTCTGGCGATGCGCGATTCTGTTTTTGAATATTCGGGATTTGAATGATTATGTGCACGCATATTCTGGTTTTAAATATTCGGGCAATGAAGACTTTCCGGACATTAGGACGCTGCAGGCCTAGCCTAACTTATAGGGTAGTTTATTACATTTTAAATTAAAATGCTACCAATAACCATTGATTTGATTAATGCAATAACTCAACCTATTCAGATTTAATTTGTACTCCAGAGTGTTCTTGTCAGTACTGCAAGGAGCAGGTAATGCTGTCACAATTCCACCAATTGACGCCTGCGCAGAGCACAGCTCATGATTTTTTAGAGGTTTTATTATATTTCTGTACGGGCACTTTTATTATTATTCACTGAACAGTTGTTATGAAAACATCGTTCTTTGAACAGTTTGGTTGTACTTTGTGTTCATTTGTAATTTCTTGGAAAAATCTACTCGCACTGTAGGTTGCCTAGAAATTTGAAGTACCACGCCAGCAACTTTCGTTTCCGTTCCATAGTAGTATTCGAGTTCACTGCTTCACTGCTACAGAAGTAATTCCTGATTTGCATTTTGTTATGTTGTATGTCACTTGTCATTTCGAGGGCTTCGTACCAAAAAGCGTTATCTAAAAATTGAAGTTTTTGAGTTACAGTCAAATATAGAAGCCTTATATGACGAATAACAATATGCCAAAAAGCTGTATTTACGATTACTATAGATTCTGAGATAGTCAGGACGTTAATTACATTACAGTTTATAAGTATTAATACCACAACGCGGTATGTCGACTTAAAGCTTTTTTGTCAATTTTGTAAATAACGCTTTTTGATCCGAAACCGTCGATTTATGTCATGCCATATATCTCGGAATATTTATTTTTTGATTTTGTTACCTTTTTTTCATATTGCAATAATAGTTTTATACTATGTTGTGCCAAATTTCAAGGAAAAATACAAAATGAGGACCAAATTTTCGTTTCATGTGTAAGTAATAGTGATATTTTTTTTAGGTATATATAATAAACAAAGTATAAATTTCAACTTCTGAATCAATTGTACCAGTTATTAATATTTTACAAACATCGCCAATTAAAAATGGGGAAAAAAATTCAGAGAGCTCCATTATAAAGAGACCTATTCTGTGAATATTATGATGAAAAAGAATGTTAAAATTTAATAATAATTTTTCAGATTGAAGCATCTTCCACGTGCAAAAGCATATTACACTAATGGTTCAACAGTGTCATCACCAAACAGTGTAATAAGTGGTATTGCTCCTTTGAAGTTTGTATACTGCATTATACAAATATTTAAATATGATATAAAAATATCCTCTATTTCAGATTATAACAACATTCGTCTTCAACTTTATCTGCATCTGAAACTGAACGAGAGATAAAGCAGTTGCAAGTTCAACGAAATAAAATGTAAGACTGAAAGTAAAAATTTTAAGCATACGCAAATCTGATGTATGACTCCTTAAGGAATTGAATCGCAATATGAATGTTATTATTTTAGAAATGAACGACGATTTTGCATAGTCTATATAGGTGATTGTTTAACTGACGACATGGTATCACCCAGTGGCGTGCAGTCCATATGTGCAAGGTATGCACTGCACACCCTGCCAATAATTTCAAAATTTATTGCATTAAAATGTAAATTATTTAATTGATTTGATCTTAATATATGATATACAAAATACAAAAATATTAATACAATTATGGGACAATAACGAACAGTAGCGTGTTTGGTAGCCTATCAGCGAATGTGTGAATTGCCGGGCAAGTGCAGGTCTCCGCACTACACTCGGTGCGCATGTTTTTGTTGAAATAATTGTTAAAATAAAATAATATAGTGTACATAGATATCGTTGAAAAAGAAAAATGAAATGTAATATAAATAAATAAATAAATAGAATGTTTCAAATGTAGTGTTGTCAGTCTGATTCTATAAATTAATACTATTGAAATAGTATCATACAAATATAATAAAAATATAACAGTTTTTACACAGGGAGGGTATAGGAATAGTGTATTTGCGCAAACAAGGATAAAATATTAGAAATACGCTTAGACCAGGAATAGAGGAGAGACAAGGCATATTCACGCGTATATTTCCAAATCATCTCTGCGATTTTGACCCTTATTGAATCAGCTGGAATCGCTAGTCGACCAGTTAAATATTGTTATGTTACAGTTGACCAAATCTAAATAAAGACTTGATTATCCATAACATAAATAAAACAATTTAAAACTAAAAAAAAACTATGAGTCAAACTAAAGACGTATGTATTCAAAGAATGTCAGAAGTCAAAATAATGATTGATAACGTTGGGTGACGCTTGTTGATTTTGAAAACTTATTCGTTCGACTGCACACGTATGTAACACATATGATCGATTGGGCGATTGCAGCTGACTTTGACATTTCAATAAGGTCGAAAGTCGCTATGATGATTTGGAAAGTCTTCTTACGGCGAAATACATAGCATGCCCTGTCTCCCCTCTATTCCTGGTCTAAGGAAATACGTATCGCCCCATCGCACTCTTCAGCGTGCAGCATATTTTGTGCACGTATCTCCGTAAAATTACTTTTGGTAGTATTCACAAGCATAAACAAGTTCAGACAAACAATTTATTATTAATTTTAGGAATTTAATATATAATTTATATATTATTTATTTAACTTATATTTGTATTTATGAAAATTTATAGAATGGAAATTGCAAGTGAATTACTAATTGCGGATTTACTGAAGAAACCATTTTCTAGAAGAGACATAGTATAAAAAAATAAGATTATTCTGAATTGTTAACCTAAGATTCTACCAACACAATTCTTTTTTTAAAAAAAATCTGCACACCCAACACAAACGCACATCACGCAACTGGTATCACCACTAAAATCAAAACTGGAAATTCGCTAAAGGATATATAGCGAAACAAAAAAAAAAAGAATAAATTAAAATCAAATTACAATTTATCCCCCGATGCCACGACAACCATACTGGTACATATTTTAGTACACATAAGAATCTTATTAAAACACTCAGTAAGTTTCAAAAATAAATATGTTAAAACATTAATGTACAATTCGACATTGCGTCATCTTCAGAATGTCAAAATATTTTAATAGATTTGCTTACATTATGACTACAGTATTATTGTGTATTTTAAGAATCGTTGCCAGATGTGTCAAAGAAAGTTGTAGAAAAGATGATATTTAGACCTGCAAAAAATATTCGCCTCAATTACGAAGTTTTGCGCTTATCTTGAATTTTTATTCAGCGAAAGCGTACAATTATGTACGTAATAAATTTAATAAGAATTTGCCACATCCTTCATCCTTCAACAACAACAAAGTGGTATCAATCTATAAAAGGTGAGCCAGGATTCACAAAAGAAGAAGTAAATTCTTAAAGTTAAAGCAGCAGAAGCAAACTGAAAATAAGAAAGTGTACCTGCTGTAATTTAATGGCACCAATAAAGAAAACGCAGAACAAGCACTAGTTTTTATGGTCGTTGCTGTGAACGACAAGTGGAAAATACCTGTTGGATATTTTTTACTACAGGGCCTTCAAGGATCAGAAAAAGCAAATTTACTTCATTCTTGGAATTTGTACATGACAGTGGCATAAAAATCATATCCATTATTTTTGTGGAGCCCGTGCTAATATATCAATGGCAAATGAGCTAGAACCATCATTAAATCCATTTGGCAAATCTCATGGTTATCCAGTTTATACATCCCATTACACATAGGCCGGTGCATGTGTTCTTAGATGCATGTCACATGTTAAAATTAGTAAGAAATACCTTGGCAAGTCAAAAGGTAATATAACATGCTGATGATGGAGTTATTGAGTGGAGGTATCTCCAATTGTTGTACGACATACAGGAACATAAGCCCAATTACAGGAAAACAATAATCACACAATTACAAAAAAAAAGAATGGTAAGTACCAATATAAATAAATAAAAAAAAAATATATGAAACATAATACAGATAATGTTTAACAAATAGAATACAAGCATCATTCATTTGATAAAGAATCCAACAATGTTTTAAGAGTACAGAAAAATATGTCGGTATTATAGGAAATCAAATTATAATTATTGCACATTTTGTGTATAGGTGATTTTGATAAAGCGTATGTACGTGCACATGGCAAATAGAAAATAAAATTGAATCTAGAGCTGATCCGAGGGGTGTAAAAATTTAACTAGAGAGAAGATATGAGCAATCAATTTTATTGTGAATAATTTTATAAAGAAAATTAGTAGATATACTTTGTCGTCTATTTTTAAGGGGCTAGTCTACCTGGAGGCAAAAGCGTCATTCGTACTTTTCTAATATCTTATTTTTGATGCGTTTTACAGAAAAATGTTATTTAAAAAAAGTTTTTAAAATAACAATGTTAACATTAAACTGTCTTTGAAATTTTAATTTTATCCAAAATTATTTTTTTATTCAAAATCTGAAACGTTTTTCAAAAAAATATGAACAGTCCGATGTTGACATTATTTATAGAAATAACTGTGATTTTTTCAGAAGAATCATTCTATGTATAGAAGAGTTATTAGATTAGTACAATTTTTGTAATATTTACAGGTTACCATCACTCTGGTCAGGTGGGGCGCGACGTAAGAGACGCAATGACTGTTATAAAATATTGCTGAGTTCTATGATACATATATATATCATTAAATAAATAGTTTTTCAACGAAAATCAATTATATTATATCAATTATATACATTTTAATAAAACTGGATAACGTGAATGCAAATTATTTTAATTACAAATCGATTAATGGAAAATAACATAAAAATCAAATTATAAACATTTTAATAAAATAAAAAATTATTGTACTAAAATCGTCTCAATCTAATAATAATAATAATAATAATAATAATATAAAAATCAAATTAACATTTTAATAGAAATAGATCAATAGAAAATAACATAAAAATGAAATTATAAGCCCCTCTTAAACAGGAGTTTATTCTTTTTCCTCCAACAAATTTAACTATAATAATATTAAAATCTTCGGCATAGTTATTATTGACATTATATATTAAACTATTTTACTGACGACCAACAATGTTTAGTGCTGAAATAATGTCTTTTCAATCTAAATTCATGCTAAAAATCGCACATTCAGATTTTAGTGAATAAGCACGATTTAAGGTCCCTAAAATCCGATTATAACATTTTTACGGTGGTGTGTGTGTATGTGTGTGAGTGTGTGTGTGTGTGTGAGTGTGTGTGTGTGTGTGTGTGTGTGTGTGAGTGAGTGAGTGTGTGTGTACGTGTAGATGTTGGAAGGATGATTCCTCAAGAACTATAAGACATGCTGGGTTTATGCAGGCAACTAAATTAAAAAATTAAATTATAGAACTAAACTAAACAAGTAGAAACCATTGTTATCGTTTATGCAACTAAACTGAAGAACTAAACTAATGAAAATAATTTAAGAGATTGGCTATTTTCAACTTTTAGTTTAATTTTATAATTTAGTTAGCGCACTTATGACAGGTTTCAACACCTAACCTATGAAAATATAAGATGATGATAACAAAGTTTCTGTAGAAAAGAGCGACGAAACACTAATTGGTCTTATTCAACAAATCGTATACCTTTATTTTTTATCCTATATGAATATAATGTAACATAAAATTCTGAAAATTAATTTACTGCATAAACAAGGTTATTTTAGTTTAGTTTCTTAATTTAATTTCATAATTTAAATGCTTCATAAACCCAGCATTAAGACCTGTTTAACTATGAATTCTTCAATCTGGCATTCCTGGGAAGCGCTGAAAAGGTTTTGGTAACAATTGGACAACCGGAAGTAATAGTTTCTTCTAAATATAATTATTTTGGAAATTTTTATTACAAATATTGAAGAACATAAAATTCTCCATCTAATACTCTTAAAATTTTTAATACAACTTGTATAGATTTAGAGATAAAGACACTATAATATATAGAAAAATTGGGTATAATACATCGCAGAGGCTAAACTACACTAAGGAAAGTTGACAAATTTAAATGTTTATAACATAGTTTGTAAATAAATAACAGATGTCAGTGTCAAAAATCAACAGTTTTAGTGACATTCGGAAATATTTTTCTAGGAAGTATATTTAATCGTTCTTATTGTTCTATTCATTATTTAAAATTATAGGTAAAATGCATATGTATACCCATCAGATATACCGCCAATTTTGTTAATGAATTGGAAGAATGTCTGACATTTAGGAACTTCAATATACAGTGAAAAATAGATATAATTAGAATTGTATGTGTGCAGAAGACATGTTAAATACAATAAAAAACAGAATTGTTCAGTAATTTATAATTTTATTTTTAACTGCTTCATAGGGATAAATTTTTGTGCCGAAAATAGACATTTTATTGCAATGAATGCTCTGTCTCCTATAAGGCCGTTAGGTATTTTTGCCAAAAAGGATACTTTTTGTCTATTATTAAACCGGATTCGGAATCCCGTTTAGCAGTTGATTCTTTTTCGATCCCGTAATTACCTCTAAATTATATATATATAACCCTTTTAGTACCTTTTCGGTGTAAGGGTGCCGAGCGCACCGAGCCGCAGTGTGATAAATTTTTGTTGCTGAGCGTTCACCCATCCAACATATTGCTGCTGTGTAACCTGCTCGGACTTGCCGATCACAAAGCTGACACTCTAACCACACTGCCGTACTGCCGGCTAAATGGTTTATATAAATAGTTAATTACTATGTTTGTACTTGTTTTTACTGTTTTTCATTTACAAATTAAACCAAAATTAGATGATTGAATGCGAATTATTTTTTCTGATAGCCAAACTTGACATTAGCTTTGCAATTTTGTATTTTGACTGGATGCGCAATCCAGCCTTGAAGCGCAATTTATCTAGCTGTACGGGTTTGTTTCGGGGTTGTTTGAGCGTGAGCCTACTGTGCAATCAGACGGTCGGTGGTAGTGAGAGAAATTATTGTAACACATTAACAGTGTAGGTACATGCGACAAGCCAAACATTTCCCCTCGTCCCACCACACTTCAGTTAAGCCAATTCTGAAATCGAACTTTTGCTCTTCTAGATAGACTAGCCCCTTATCGAACCGTGTCTAGTAGTTCACCGTAATCACTACCTTGAAGTGGATACTGATTCGTCGTTTTGTATTAAATTCTTCACGTATCTTTTCTGGATTTTTTCGAGTGACAAAGTTTGATATTTAGATTGCGAAAACAAGGAAAGTACACAGTATTCCAATTCCAGTTCAGAAAGCACAAAAGAAAAATAAAGTGTTGTAAAAGTAAGTACGAGGGGAGTTTTTTATGTTATCTACCTAGCTATGAAAACAATATGCTATCGCGACAATTTTCTTATGTTAAGTTACTGTGACTTTTTCATGTCTACAAAGACACAGTTAAGAACTTGAAACCGGCTATACGCGAAAATAAGACCCCACAATTATGCTCAGAAAATGCTGCTTCTGCACAACAACTGCAGGGTGCATAAAGCACGAATTGTTCAAGCAGTAGTCAGTGAATGCGGCTTTGACGAATTACAACATCCACCTTACAGTCCTGACCACGCCCGACTATTATTTCTTTCCAAAACTCAAAAACATTTGAGAAAGAGTCTATTTTTATCGAATGATGACTTGGAAAACGCAGTGGAGTCGTATTTTGCAGAATTACCAAAAGATTTTTTTGCAGGCGTAGCTTTATTAGACAAACGTTGGAATAAGTGTGTTAGTGTTAACGGTTCTTACGTTGAAAAATAAAATTTTATTTGTTCTCTAACTCGGTGTTTTCATAGCTAGGTAGATAACATAAAAAACTCCCCTCGTACATTAGTGAATGTTTTACTGTTCCTAATAATAAACCCTAGTGCTTAATTAGCAGACTTACAAACATTTAATATATTCGGAAAAATAGAACTCGGGCTCGAAAACCACTCCTAAATCTTTTACAGTGCTACAGCGTTATAGGGTTGTGTAATTTATTTCATAATTAAATTATATGAGATTCTTTTTCCGGGTAAAAGGCATTACTTTACATTTGTCAGAGTTTAAATATAATTTATTATTATTGCACCAGGAGTGAATATTATTTAAATCGGCTTGTAATTTTTTACAGTATCTCTAGAATTGTAGAAAAAAAAATTAGTGTTATCGGCAAACTTGAGTAGGTATGTTAGTAGAAATTATGGAACGTATATTATCAATAAAAATTTAAAATAAGAGGGACCCAGGTTCGATCCCTGTGGAATTCCTGACTTTACTGTAAAACAATTTGAATTAAAATTATTGTATGAGACATATTGCGCATGATTACTTAAATATGACAAAAAAAATACAAAGAGACTTGCTAAACTCCAATTTATGCAGTTTCTCAATTAGTATGAAAAGCTAATACGGTCGAAAGCTTTAACAAAATCAATAAAAATCTCATCAACCTGATCTTGTTTATCTAAATATTCTAACACGAATTGAGAAAAACAGCATAAATTAGTATGAGTCGATCTATTTTCAGTCCGTGCTGGTATGGCGAAATTAAAAATGTTTTATTTGGTAATATAAATGATTGTAAATACAAATTTCTAATATTTTGGCAAAATTTGATAAAATTGCAATAGGTATATACTATAATTTTTGATATACTGTGGATCACCAGATTTGAGATACACGCGCGGATTTTCAACAGTTAGGAAAGACATTATTTGTTAAGCATAAGTTAAATATATAGTGAAGAGGTTCAATGAACGCATTTATGCAATCTTTAAGGAGAAAACTGGATATGTGGTCGCTGACTGATGTAAATTTATTTTTCAGCTTTTTTGCTGCATTAAAAATGTCGTCGCGAGTGATGATTTTGATATCAATAAGCACAGCGTTAATGCAAATGCCAGGGTTACCACAAGTAGGCGAATCAAGGAAAACGCTACTAAAATAGTTTTTAAAAGCATTAACAATTAGAGATGCATTCGGGCCGGGCCGGGCCGGGCTTTGAGGCTCGAAAATAAAAATTACCGGCCCGATTCGAAGATCGACTCGACAAAAAAATTAGCTAGCCCGGCTCGAAAATTGACTCGAAATCGGGCTGGGCTTTGGGCCGGGCCGGGCCAAAGCTCGAAATTGGGTGCATCCGGCATTCCTAATGTTGATTTTATGCTAAAGCGAAATGTTTAACTTTTTTCGTGTCAAACTTATAAAAAAACCTCTACATTCTTATAACTTTCAACATTAGTTAACATATGTAGTTAAAAAAGAGACCCTTATAGTGTAAGTTTGTTATAAAAATTACAGACCTACGTGTATTAAACACTTTGTTTATCAAAGCCGTTCGAAAATTTAAACAACTTATTCACAAATCTTATATAAAAAAAATATAATTTACATAAGGATTTTTTATCTAACTTTGTTTCTGCTCAAAAATAGGACAAGAAATCATTATGGTAGGAACAAAAATCACTTTTATTTAAGTATATATATATATATATAATATAATTATTATGCTTTATTGAATAACCTTGAATTCTTCAAGTAAAATAATACATTTTTATTTATTAATATGTGAAGTTTGTTGTTATTGAATCTGGATTCTGGATTTGAGGTGGAGGGTGAAGAAAGAAACTGCACGCGCACTTAGGCCTCACAAATGGGCCCATTGTACTACCTCCTATAGCACAGCTTCCGACCTACCGATCTTGAAGCCATTCTACGCTCAAGAAGAAGGCTAACAAGTTGGCGGGGGAAATTGAGCTAAGTGCGGCCATGGAAGGCCAGAATTCCCCTAACATGGATCCTCTCTTTAACGCTAGAGCGGGACACTCGAGAAGAATGTGTTCCACTGTTTCGTCATCCATCTCACAGCCTCTACAAAGAGGACTGTCGGAGATTTTTATGCGGTACATGTGTTTGTTGAACCGACCATGTCCCGTAAGGACCTCAACAAGAAATGTAAGGTTGTTCCTCGAAAGTCTGATGAGATAATTGGCTAACTTATAAGTTGGTTTAGAAATAAGGTTTCTCGTTTGTTTACAGGTGGATATATTTCTCCAACCAGCTGAAAAATTTTCAAGGGTAATGTTTCGAGTAATATTGTGAAGGAACGATTTGACTAGGGGTAGCATGGGCTCTGGGCCCCAGAGTAAACCAGACGAACCCTGTTTAGCTAGATTATCGGCACAGATGTTACCTTCAATACCATTGTGTCCCTTTACCCAAGCGAGTTCCACGACATTGTTTTTGGATATATCCGACAGTGCAAGATGACAAAGTTCAACCAGACCTGAAGTGAATTTAAATCCACTAAGGCTTTTAAGAACTGCTTTGCTGTCTGAAGCTATCCTGATGTTCTTGTTCTGAACTTTATGTTCTTTAATTAGTAGTGCACTATGCAAGATACCTAGAATTTCAGATTGAAAGACGGTGGCATAGGCACCAAGGGGAATACTGACAGACAGGTTCATTTGTTCGGAGAAGATTCCTGAGCCGGACCCTGTACCACTCTTCGAGCCGTCAGTAAAAATGAGAATGTCAAGTATAGAAGGTGTCTGACAGTCTAATTTAATTTGATATGGTTTCTCAAAATAGAATTTTGGAGCAATGTAGTCGTTACTCATCTGTAGAAGTGGAGCCCGCAAGGCTGCTTCTTTGAAGATAGAGCAGTGTTTACTATTTGCTCCTATTTTAGGCCAGAGACCTAGTTGGGAAAGGCGCAGAACAGACCTCAGTGCAACCTCATCAATGTAGATATTAAGAGAGGGAAGGCATAGAAGAACTTCCATTGCTGCCGTTAGTGTAGTGCGCATAGCGCCAGTTATTGCTAAACATGCAAGCCTCTGTACATGTTCTAATTTAGATGTTGCTACGGATTGTCTGATTCTGGGCTACCAGACAATAGCACCATATGTAATCATTGGCCTGATAATGGCTGTGTATAGCCAAAGGGTGTGACTATGAATCGAAGGTGACTTTATCGAAAGCCCCTTCTATATCTATGAAGATTCCCAGGGTGGAATTGTTATATTCCAAAGATTTGTCGATCGTGCTGACCACAGCATGAAGAGCAGTTTTAATCGATCTACCCTGAGTATAAGCATGCTGGTTAGGGTGCAGTAGATTGCGAGCCAGTGCAGTATCCCTAATATGTCTATCGCAAAGTCTTTCCAGAGTTTTGAGGAGAACTGAGGTAAGACTTATTGGACGATATGATTTAGGTGTTGAGTAGTCTAAACATCCAGGATTGGGAATGTAGACTACCTTAACTTCCCTCCACTTAAGAGGGACATAAGTGAGGGTGATGCAAGCTCTAAAAATCCAGATAAGATGATGTATTAACAGATTGCAGCCCCACTTAAGGCGGTTCACTTATTTTCTTTTAGTTACACAGGGGGCCAGACGTGCGGTGGCGAGTAGCAAGGAGGCGGGGTTATATCTGGCGTCTCATTGCTTATGATTGGTCACTTCTCTCCCCATCATTCCGGCTACCCCTCCTTGTCCCCTAATGCAAATAGCTAGGTATTTTCCCTTATAATGCACTATCTGCATTGTAATTTAATGTCTCTAATTGGTAATTTTATTTTTGTCTGCTGTCTATTAATTCTGGCAAAAGGCAGTTGAAATAAAAATAATTTAATTTTGGATACATAATATTCCTCCAAAATTCGTCTTGGTAAGAAATCTAGAAAAATATTTTTTTTTAATACTTTTCCTTACAGATACACTAATGTGTGATTCTGTAATTTTCTGTAACGCTATAGAAATGCAAAAGCGAACAAATTCGCAACAATTTTTCTTTACTAATACATTTTTTATATTCTGACATTAAAAAATGTTTTGTTGAGAGTTATATAGAGGTGTAGAAAATTACAGAATCGCACTGTAAGTTGTACATACCTTATCAATCATCATTGCTTTTGGAGTCCAAAATATAAAATAACAAAAATGCCTCTTTGTAATGTGTAATTGTCCTTGGACCTGATAATAGAACACATGAGTACGTTTTAATGAGAATTGTCCCTTTTCAAGTGTAGCAAATGTAATTTTTTTATTTTCAATTGCTTCCTGTGGAGTTAGCTGAGATGCAGTAGCTGGACATTTAATTTCTATAATGCAGTCCTCTCCAATTAAACCGTCGGGTGATGCAGCTAAATAGCATTCCTCTGAATGAACAAATAATCCACATTTAACCACTTTCATATTGAACTTATCTTCAAAATTTTTTATTGCAATTGCCTCTTTTTCAATTCCATATTTTGCAGCTGTATTACCCATAAATTTAGAATACAACGTATTATGAACTGTCGATGCTGTGTTTTACGTGACTTGCATATTTTCCAAAGCGAGTCTGTTACAAGAATGGTAACGCTGGTGTCAGGACTAGAACATTAAATTACGCGCACTTCCTATCTCCCGTTATCTCTTTCTCCAATAGTACAAGTTGGGGAGTAAGCTAGCATGTAGCATGTTTGTGCTCGTAATGAACTAAACGTTTCCGCTTTCGGATGCAGTGTAAGCACACATTCTTTTATGTCATTTTATGTGACTATAGGCATATACATAAGTATAAGCTTTATATGTAAGTACATATTGTATTTCACATTACTGGTACATACACAAATATACTAATTACATCTATTATTAATATATTTTTTAATTCATTTTTTAAAAAGGTTGCCACCTATTCTTCTAAATGTTCGAGATTCTTCAAATTCATTGAGTAGAATGGCGTTATTTCTGATGCGTATATGTAGGTAATATATGTATCTATTATTTTAAATATTTAATTAATAATAAAACAAGAAATATTAAATGTAGGTACTTCCCAAGGGACGACTTCCGTAATGTAGCTGGATTTTTGACACTAACGACACTGACATTTTCATGTCAATTACACACATTTTTAATTTTTCAAATTGTTTCCATGGAGTTATTTCGGCTGTGAGATTCATTACAAAGTATTATTTTATATATTTATAATTCTCCATCTCTAAATCTAAATCTATAGAAGATATAAAAATGTTCAATGTGTCGGATAGAGAATTTTATATTTTTTAATAGTTACCTATTTGCAAAAACATAAATTAAAAAAAAAAATTTAGATTTTTTTAAAAATCTACTAATTCCAGTTGTACAATTGTTACCAAAACCTTTTCAGCTATACCCATTATAATGTAAGATTAAGGAATACGTAGATAAATTGGTCTTTACCGTCCCTCCAACATACACACACACATTATTGTAAAAAAATTAAAATCGGATTCTGATGACCTTAAAACGTGCTTATTCACTAAAATAACTGTATATGCGATTTTTAGTATGAATCCAATACCTATCTTAGCGAGAGCTAAAAAGTGAATTAGTACATTCAAATGTTGAAATCGCGGCTAAGTGATAATATATAAATGTTTTATTCTTATACATATGTATAATAATTGTTATTATATTATATATAAATACAAAATATAAAATTGTATAAGGACAATATTTATCCTCAAAGTTTAGTTATACCAATATTTATATAACAATTATATAACAATATATTGCATTTTAGTGCCGAATATAATTAAAATGACGCTATCTTATAATATTTGCCTCTCCAATTTTCTTTCATATTCTTGCAATCGAACCCTCTGCTTATGTTTTCGGCTCTATTCGGACCTTATTCGGACGTATTCGCTAAGGGAAGGCGGAGCGAATGAAGTAAACTAAACATTGCAAGGCTGCGACATCTATGTGCATATTTTGGAACCAAAATTACGTATTAGTATTTCTTTGTTTACTAAAAAACTACATAAGATATTTTAAAAAATGAAACAGAAATAGGTTTCCTAAATATATATTTACCCCCGCCACAAGCTTACTTTTTTGAAAAATATTCACATTTTTAAGTAAATTGAAATTGAAAAATGTCAAATATTGTCGTTATTATATTATTTTTTTCTTATTTGGCATAATTTTTCTAAAAAAAATAGATTTGTGGCGGGGTGTATTAGTTCTTTATGATTCTATATTTAAAATTTCATTTGTTAATTTGTTATATTACGGCCAGAATCGTGGAAATACGGAGCCTTGTTTTTGACGCTGTTACGGCGACAAGTTTATCGCCTTAAAGAGAGCAGGTACAATCCCATCTAACCCTGGTACTTTATAGGGCTTTAGAACATTAATCGCCCAGGGTGTGCGTGTTTCATCAACGATCTCCGAAGAGAGTTTGAACGCCTCCTCTGAAAAGGAGTATTCTTGAACTGCCCAACTACTTCCTTGAGAAATTACACAGCCTGGAAAGTGACACTTTAGCAGAATTTCGTTATTTTCAGTAATGGAGGTAGCGTATGAGCCGTCCTCACGTTTGAGGCAGCTGAGCTGTTGGTTAGGGTCCTTAGAGACCATTTTTTTTAAGCGAGCTACAAAGGTAATTCCTTTGATATTGCTAACGTAGTTCTGCCAAGCAGTTCTCTGCTTTTGTCGTATAACTTTTTTGTATTTAGTTTTCTCTATTTGGAAAGAACGCCAGTCGGCTTCGGCCTTAGAGTTCTTCGCTTTGTTAAACAATTTCCTAACGATTGTTCTCATTTAACCTAGTTCGTGGGCTTAATTATACTTTGGGAACATGCCTGTTCGTATGATTTTGTAAGAACCTGCTGAAGATTACTAGCGCAATTTTCAAGTGTTTCTATATTGATTTGTGTGGGTACTTGACATTCCTTGATTCCAGAAGACAGAAGGTCAAGGAATACGGTTATGTTAGTTTTCCTGGGGTTACGAAAAACCTTTTTTTCAATGCATTTAGCATTTAGTGTAAAAAAGATATCGACCTGTGGTCAGACATTGAAAGTTCAGATGATACACACCATCCTGATATGTCGCTGGATATGTTAGATGTGGCTAGGGTGATGTCAATTCTAGTTTGAGCACGGGAAGTGACAAAAGTAGGTTCATCGCCCTTGTTAAGTATTTCTAGAGTAGTGCTAGTGATATATTCACTTAAAGATCTACCTCTGGGATTAGCATCTTTGCTCCCCCCAGATTGGGTGGTGCGAGTTAGAATCGCAGGCCACGATTAGATATTTGTGATTTTGTTCACAGAACTCAATCACCTTCACCAGTTCAGGACTAGGAGGAAGTTGTGAAGAGTCTGAAGGGAGATAACAGGAAGCAAGAATAATGTCTTCCTTGGTATTTTTGGTGATTTCACTAAGAAGGATTACAGTGAGATCGCGTGTACAAAGTTGTTGAAGGATAACAGCTTGTATTTGTTTAGGAACTATAATGCATGTCCTTGGTTTTTCAATACCAAATCCTGTGAAGGTAGAGGTATTTTTGTCGCCCAATCCACAGATCTTGGATTTAACTACCCAAGGCTCTTGTATTAGGGCTATACTATTCTGCTTGCTGTCTAGGTGTCGTCTTAGAGTGGAGGTCGCCGCCCGACAGTGTTGCAGGTTTATTTGGATGAAGGATAGTGGGGCTTGAGAAGGGAATTTAGGTTGAGGATTGTTGGGGATCATCCTTGGGAGAAACTGAGGCAATCTCCGAAATTAGCAGAGACTCGAGCTCTTGCAGTTCAGCAGCCTCGTTGGAACCTAGTTCCATTGGGGTTGCACCCTACGAAGACTGAGTCGCAGTCTCTGTTGACGGTGTTTGAGATGGTGCAGAATCACCAACCTTCAATTTAACGGAGAGTTGGGAGAACCTGTACCTCAGTTTCTTCCCCTTCTCCACAAGAGTTTTGGCATCCTGGTCGTTGATGCCGAAGACCAACAGACGTCCCAGCGGTTTCTCTTTTGCTGCATCGTGAAAGACGCACCAATTGGAAACCTTGAGGTGGTTGTTCTGGACCGCCAACCTCCGGACGACAGTCTCTCTATCATCGGCTTTACCCGGAATCCAGACAGCTACCATGACCAAACGAGGAAGTTGGTCCAGCCCAACGACCTCTAACTGGGCGTTGTCCCAAAGAGTGGGAAGTCCACGTACCGTGGCTTTCAGCCATTCCAATGAATGGTTGTCACCACAGGTGATACGAAGGATCTCGCCGGAATGTTGCCATCCATCGAAGACGGGAGGCTGTTCTCCTTCCTTGAGGGCAAACAAGCAGTCGTCCAACTATTGATACAGTTGGTCCTGCAGGGTTTGGGCCTGAGGAGAAGAGATTTTCCCCAAGGGGTTGCTACGGCAAATGACCGCGACTTTAAGATGCCTTTTCGTGGCATCTGAATAGTTCCCTATAGGCTTGGGAGCCGAAGGTCTCTTACTAGGGAGAGGACGATTCTTCTTCCTAACGTTGGGAGAAGGTTCAGAGCACTCTGATCTAGTACGTTTGGCGCCGCCAGGGCAGCCAGCCATCTTCATTGTTCTGGACGATTGTCCAGAGCCAGCGGGGTTAGCTTTTTCCTGTTGCGCCGAAGACGCGGGATGAGGCTTGCCACCTGATTTGGCTTTCGCCTTCTCAGCTTGGCGAGCCTTCCTCCTTCGCTTTTGCTCCGCTCCGGAGATGCGGTGCCTTTTGGGTTTGGGAGCTGTATATGGGGTATCCGAGGACGCACCCATTGGCAGCGGGGTATCTGAAGACGCACCCGCTTCTGGTGTTGGTAACGGGGTATCCGAAGACGCACCCGCTGGGGTTATGGTAGTCTTTTTAAAGCCATCCATAGGGGAAATGAAGATTCATCTCACCGGCGCCCCACCCGCCGAGGAGCCCCAAAAGGGGACGTTGAACTTCAACGCCAGGGCATACCGGATTGATATAGCCCCCAAGGTCGACAAGCAACACAAGAAGGGGACCGGCCAGCCGAAGGAGTGTGACTAGCAAACCGTCGTTGGCTGGGCCTCCTGTGTGCCCACCAACCCCAAAGGCTCACCCTGACGGCGGTCTGACCCGACGTCGCAGCCGATTGATCGAGGTGGGTTAGCCTCGACCGCCCGTCTAGGCGAAATCCAGGCCAAAGTGGAGTGTTGTCTCGCGACTCAGCCACCAGGATCCCTTCATCCTCCGACACGGGTCGCCACGCACGGCACAAACACGTGGGAGGATGGTCCGCGGCGATAACCTTAACATAACGCATGCCGAGGTTTTAAGCCCAGAGCGCCTGCATGTAGTTATCACTAACCATATCACCAAAGCAATATGGCCGTTCCCCTATCCGCCACCCGGGGACGCGCCCGGTAGTTATCCCCAAACCCCAGGTGTTATTGAATCATTTTGATCCTTTTTAACTTCATCCATTTATTATTAAAAGCTCAGCAATTTAAAAATGCTTATAAGACACTTCTAATTCATTCCGAAATCAAGGGATCAGAAAGAGCAAACTCTATTGTACTAAATAATACGTCAGTTTCTAGCATTACAAAACACAAACAGGTGAAGATTTGATTATATCAAATGATTAACAAATGTTTTAATTGAAAACCATGATTATATGCCGTCTAATAAGTGACATTTAACAACGTATCAACTAAATAAATAAATAAAATATATCATCACGGCATATTACCCATTTCTGGGTGTGCCAGTATCTACAACACATGTAGACATCGGTAATGATGACGATATATTTCACCGTGTGGGCGCTTACCAGGCATCGCCTCACGGGCACTCATAGCTGGCGTGGAGAGTGCACCACAGGGGTCACTTTTGTGCCATTTAACATGATGTAGAATATATTTCTGGTTTTATTGTCCAAAGAATACTGTTGAAGATATGAAATATTTTGTTCAATTCGCGCCCTTTATAATTGTAATTAAGTTACCATTGTAATTTTTGACACTTGTCATGTAATTTTTGTTATTGATATATAAAAACTGTATTTTCACATTTTTCTCTTGTATTAAAGTATTCTGAATAAAACTATATTCGTATTCTCGAGTATCTCACTCTACAAATACAAAAAGCATTAGCATGCAATGAATGTGCAACAATTTTAACATGTGATACTACTTTTTCCTCTTTGCAAAGGAGAAAAAATTATGGAAATCTTATTAAACCTTCTATTCTAATAAAATTTTCAGTTTAAGAAAATCTAACATAATAGAAATCTTAATAATAGGAATTTTAAATAAAATACATAAAAAACATTTTGTTTGTTTCTCTATACCCCATTTGTTAACTGATGAAACATACAACTTGTTAAAGATATTGAAACATTATTTTATGTTAAAAATCAAAAGAGAAAATATGAAGTAAAATGTGGAAAACTGTTCAATTTAAAAATCAGCAAAGTATTGAAATAAAACTTGCATGAAAAAATTATCGTTTACATATTTACTTCTAGAAAAATATTTTACTTTAAAAATATTTTTTCCATAACAAAAAATTAAGTGTCATTTGAAACACCTCCAAACATCAAAAATTTGTCGCAAAATGACAAAATAAATTATTTTCAAAAATTCTACAACTTAAATTTTTTTTAAAATTAAATATTTATTGCTCACAATAAAATACATTTAACACTAATAATACATTTAATTAATATTTCTTATTTAAATAAATAAATAATCACAGAATCATTCAGCCAAATTAAGAGGTTGTTCAGAACTACTCTCTATCTTACTCGTTGACAGGCTAGTAGACAGATCGTTTGCACCTGAATTAAACGACAAAGAATCAGTAAAACTATTTTTACCAGCTGGAATGCTTAAATCTAACATCGAATAATCCGTCTTAGGAATCTTAGCAGGCGATGCATCCAAAGTCTGTGACAAGAAGCTTTTTAACGAAGCATCTAAACTGAAAGAATCGCTCGTTTTCGACTTCGTACTTGTGTTCACACTCGATATACTCAGGTCTGATGCTGAAAAATCAATTTTTGGAGGACGCACACTGGAAATAGATAAATCTGCAGCATTGAAATTTGACTTCTGGAGATTTAATTCCGGTAAACTAAAGTCTAATTTATTTTTAAGGGTTAGAAGGTTTAAATCTGTTGCGAAGTCAAGAGCAGAAGTTTTATGTTCAGATTTTTTATGTTTAGATTCAGATTTTGAGGTACTAGGAATAGGACTGCTGGTAGATAAGGGTTTTAAAAGATTTAATGTATCTTGCATTTTAAAAAAATTAGGAGATAAAAACATATTATTAGCAGCCAGTGTTGACTGGGCCATAGGATCCGGCAGGCCCAACAAGCTGCTAGAACTAGGATATTTACTGGAACTAAATAATACATTTGCCAAATTCGAAGTTAACATCAAGTTTGAAGTTAAGTTAGAAGCTGTACTCAATGACGGCAAGCATGTAGGTGGCTTTACAGATGTTAAACTCGGTACGGATAGCAACGCACTTGTATCAATCTTATCATCTCCAGAATAACCAATTATTTCTTTTATAAATCCCCAAAGAACGCCATCATTTTGATCTCGAGGGAATTTTGAAGACAACGTTGTCTTCAACTTTTCTAAATATGTGGTATTGTTTTGATATCTGTTAGCAAAATTTATAAAAGCTTTTTCTTTTTTGTAGTATTCGGCACATTTCTTCATTTCTTCCATGGCGGGAGACGATAGAACTGTATCCTGAACCACGCTGTAGGACATCAACATTGGACGACCGTATTCGTTGGGTTTTGATTCAGGGGGAGGAATAACCCAATAAGCGATTATGGCTGATTCCAGTGAACTGTATTCTTGGTTGTAAGGGGCTGCAATAACATTTCATATTAGGTAAATTTTAAAATACAACTTATTATTTTATCAATTGACATTATTGTATATTCCATCATACAATACATTTTTGTAATTATTAAATACTAAAAAATCATATACTCGCAAAAATTAAAATTTTGCAAATTAATTTATGTAATTAGTAAATTATAAATTTCTGGAGCCAATTTTTATGATAAAAACATCAAATTTATCATTATTATTAGGAAAGTAAAAAACAAAAAAGCATCACAATACTTTTCCCGTAAATCAGTAGCAGCAATTTTTTGAGGGCAAATTTTCAGCTCTAAAATAGTCCAAAAATTTAGGTTCTATAGGATCTTTTAAAGATGTATAGAGTGAGGTAGTACAATGGGGTATTCCGGTGATATGGACTTAATGCAAAATAATAACTTTTTTCTATAATTTCCATCTTCTTATATTAGAAAAATATAATAAAACATGTTTAATAAAAAGTTTTAATTCATAATTTAATGTTACAAAATTGGAATTTTTACAGCTCTAGAAACGTCCTTGAAGTTTGTGACGTCAAGTTGATAATCTGTTGCTCATTTCAAAGTAAATATTTTCGTTTAAACACACAGATTGTGCCAGTAAATAACACGCGCGGGTATATTTCTTGTTTGATATTTCGTCCACTTTATAATTATTACTCCTATTTTTACCATAAACAAACACAGGACAAACACCGAAATACACGCTGCTACTAAAATCATATGTAAACAAGCAAATGGCTGTCCTGAACGTGTGGATTTAGGCGCTGAAGTTCGTTGCAGTTGTCACTATCGAGTTGACGTCATAAGCGCGCCCTGATGATAAAATTTAAATTGCGATGAATTTTTTTTAAAATTCATATCTCATGTGATGCATACATTTTCTTACTCAAAGTTAGATATTCAAAATCCTATTGATCTGTACTAATGTAAAAAAATATTTTTAAAAAATGTCGGAATACCCCATTGTTACTTTATAATATTATATATCTATTGTAGTTGAAGATGGACAAATATTGTCCCAAACGTCCTATTTTTTTATAAATAAAGACAATTATGACTGTTAGTCATAATTATTGGAACCAACGGCCTGTTTTTTCCTTTATTGAAACAACGTTCCCCAATCACCCATTTCTATAAAATAATAATAGAAAATTTGACATATTAATTTTTAAAGAACATAAATATAAACATTACATGGTGTCAGGTGTGTGTTAGTGCGAATCTACAGACGATAATTATTCACCAAAGATGCCAAAAGAAACCGACGCAGAAACATTGCAAGAACTGTAACAGCAAATTCGAGAATTCCAAAAATTGTTTTTTACTGCACAAATCCTTGTCCCAATAAATCCGGAAAGGCAGGTAAGTCAAAATGTCAAAAATTAGCATGTGCCACCGCCCGAAAAATTTTGTGTGTCATTCTCTTTATGTTGCACTATTTTAATTTTTTCGCTTAATTGGCTGGAATTCTTTGAATATTTGTACTCGTAGACGTGTATCAGTATGATATGAATCCAGGGATTTGTTAACTACTGGATGGAGCAAGTGTATATCGATATATGTATTTCTTGTGTACCCGGCTAGATTAAGAGAGAACACAGGAAGTGTGAGTGAGAAAGATATAGATAATTCCACTTTAGACAAGTGAATTTGATATTCATGTCTGTCATATTTACATCTGTCAAATTCACGTCAAAAATTAATTGTGTTTAAATATATTTGATCATGAAACGTGAAATAAGTACGAATACATCTAATGCAACGCTAAATTAGAACACCTATGAGAATGTAAGTCGTTTATTTGTCAAATTATTTTTTTGAAGAAATCATAATTTTCATCATAACTTACTAATGAAACGATACAGCACCGTTCATCACATATTTTGATACACAATTTTCAACACAACACCTTCGAACCATTTTCATATATTAAAATAATTATATTTCAATAATGATATTAAGAATAACCTAAAATCTGTCAAACCTGTCAAACAAAAGATTTGACAAGTAACGGAAACAAAGACAACAAATCGGAATTATGTATGACTATCTCTGTCGATCTGGCCGAGTACATGGTAAAGATTCACTCGCTCCATCCAGTAGTTAACAAATCCCTGTATGAATCAGTAATAGTAAAAATAATTATATATAAATAAATATTTAATGCAAAACTCATAAAACTGCATTAACAAATTTATATTGTACAAGTCAAAAAAAAAAGAATTGAAAAAAAATATTGTTTCTATTTTATTTACTATTTTCATGTACCATTAGCCAAGAATATGACGAAAATAGCAGTTCTTCATATACATGTTCCGATTTAGATTCTAGTGACACTGATATTCACGATAAAATTACCACTGAAATATATACTAACTGGAACTCGCATACTCTACCTATCAGCGTACGCTGCACTGAAGCCTCATTGAACAATAATGGCTGGTCCTGTTCGCGCACGTTCGTGCCGAACCGAACCTAGCCAAATAACTCGTATGATAGCTGATCGCTTTGTTTTCATATTATGCTTCATTTATTTAAACATGCGCCACACGAAATAATTTCCGTCAACTCACGAATTGTCTCGATGTTTGCCGACTACTCCAGCAGCAGGCTTTCAATATGCTTCACAGTCACGGTTTGTACGCGCATTCCAGTTAGTATATATTTCAGTGAAAATTACAAAGACAACAATATATACTCTATGTACATTGTGTACTGGGAAAATTTAAAATTATTATTTCGGTTCTGCCCCGTCTGTAAATCTACAGTTAATAAAATTAATAAATAAGAAACAGGTACAATGTTAATTGTAACTTGTAACTAACTACAATATGTATCGAAGGTCATATAATGGAAGAGCGTTAGCTCAAAAAAGTGCATTGTCTCGGAACCGGTCAAAACAGCTCCGATTTTAATAATTTTTTATTTAAATGTCCGTAATTAAAAATACTTTAACCTTTATAGGTTAAAAATTGACGCTCTAGCCAAAAAAAAAATTCAAAATTCGAAAAAGTCAAAAAATTTTGAAAAAATTTTGTTTCTAATATTTCTGTTGAAAAAAATAAATTAAAAATAAAATATGTTTTAAAAATATGTTTATTATAATAACTAGTCTTCAAAGATCAAGATAATGAGTGTAATGCAGCAAAAAATGATAACTACTTTAATTCGTTGTCAATGGAAATTTATTACAAAATACATTTTAAAAATATTTTTAATTATTTTGTACATTCTCTTTCTCTTCTATTTCGTCATCATTATATGTAGTCATTGGTCTTGGAGGACAATTTGTGCAAATTTCACCGCTGTATTCTGCACAAGTGGGTGTACAGAACAGCCCGATTTTTCTGCAGCCACAATTCCCAGTACAGAGCAGGTGGCTGGTCAATGGGGTTTGGTATTAAAAAATTTGTAAGGTTCCACCCTCATTCAATCGGTGAAAAATAATTATACAGCCACAAAGGCACTTGTACATACACTTTTTACCTCTCGCTAAGAGAGGTATTGGATTCATGCTAAAATTCGCATATCCAGATTTTATTGAATAAGCACGATTTAAGGTCCCTACAATCCGATTATAACATTTTTATAATGATGTCTGTGTGTGTGTGTGTGTGGATGTGTGTATGTGTGTGTGTGTGTGTGTGTATGTATGTATGTATGTCTGGATGTTGTAGTCACGATTCCTCAAAAACTATAAGACTTAAAAAATATTTAACTGCAGTTTCCTCAATCTGGCATTCCTGGGAAGAGCTGAAAAGGTTTTGGTAACAATTGAACAACCGGAAGTAGTAGTTTCTTAGAAAAAATCTTCTAAATATAATTTTTTGGGAGTTTTTTTTATTAAATATTGAAGCACATAAAATTCTCCATCTAATACACTTAAAATTTTTATTATATCTTGTATAGATTTAGAGATAAAGACTCTATAATTTATAGAGTATACTAATCGCAGAGGCCAAGGCACTAAGGAAATCAGTTGACAAATTCCAATGTTTATAACATGACACATGTCATTGTCAAATATCAACAGTTTTAGTGACATTCTGATAGCTTTTTCTGGGAAGTATATTTAACTTTTCTTATTGTTTTATTAATTAAATATTTGAAATTATAGGTAAAATTGTGGTGAAATGCATATATCTATCAGAAATACCGCCAATCTGGTTAATGAATTGGAACAATATTTGACATTTAGAAACTTCCTCATACAATGAAAAATAGATATAATTTGAATTATATGTGTACAGAAGACATGCTAAATATAGTAAGAAACAATATTTGGGTAATGTTCTGTAATTTTTTGTTATAAAACGACGGTTCGAAAGTGAAGTGCAATACAATACTTATATAGCCTAATATGGAAATGGCGAGAGGTCTTGTGCTGGCCACAACAGATTTTTTCAGATGTTCTATCGCTGCATCTGCTATACCCGGTAAATTGACTAATAATATAACAAATGGATTATCCAAAATTCAGATATCAAGAATTCTAATTTGTTATACTAATTGTTATAAATTATCATTACGGCTAAGGCTGGGCGCACATTAAACGAACAAAAACGTTTTTATACAAAGCGTTCTTGCGTAACTGAGTTTGAAACTGTTGTTTCAGTGCTTGGTGTATGGGATAACTCACACTGATCAAGCAAAACAAAAAGCACATTTGAGTCTGATCAGACATCTTCGAACAAATTGTTGTGTATATTGGCATTTTTGATACTTCAGTGTGTGTTGGGTACGAGTAAAATGTTTTGGCACCTAACAAAATATTTTATATTACAACATTTTTGCTCAGTCAGTCTACGTGGACAAGTAGGTACCAAGCGGACATCATCAGGCACGTTTATACATGCTCAGGTTTGTTGAACCCGCAAACACGGACTTTTGCTCAGCGGGCCAACAGGAACAAACATTTCATTGTACACTTGCGACTGCGCATTTGATCTACACAGCACGTTGTTATGTTATGTAAGTTTGCACAATAAATATAGATATAGAGGTGGACGCCGAAAAACTTTTAGCTTTAAATTGAAGGAAGGCCTGCTCTTTATAAGAATATCGCCACAAATAAATTGTGGGAAGTTTTGTTTAAAGTTACAACGTTTAGTTTAACAACGTTTTTGATCAGTCAGTGTGTTTAAGTATGTCACAAAACATTTTGTTTAGTAACGTTTTTGTTACTCGATGCGCATCCAGCCTAAGTGTCTCCTCACATATGAAGCAGAATGTTAGTTTGCAAAGAAGAAGCATGAAATACGAGTAGTCGCTGAATGTTTCCCAGCTGAGCGCATGAAAAACGAGGATATCCAAAATGCTCCTAATTTTGGACAAGATTAGATAATCAGGGCAGCCCTCAGCGCACATGGATGAGTGAAAAAGCGGTGGATAGATGGATATACTTTGAAATTTGTTGCATATAATTTATATTAAAATAACCTACATATTTTGTAAATATATGGAGAAAAATATATAAAGAAGTTTGTAGTATTTGTAAAATAATCTTTGTTTTATGCACACAGGTAAACTATCCGGAGAGAGGTTATGTGCTGGCCACAATCTCCAATCATTTTAGAATACATCTTACTTCTCAGTATCCAATATACAAGGTCACTGGATGTCGTTTTTAAATATTATACTTCCATAAATAACATTATTTTAACGCCGATATTAATAATTTTTAAAAATTAAATAATTTAATAAATAACAAAGAGCGTCAATTTTCAAACTATAAAGGTTGAAGTATTTGGCATTACCGACATTTAAAAAAAAAATCATCAAAATCGGAGTTGTTTGAACCGGTTCCGAGATAATCACTTAGCGCACCTCCACTAATAAAGATACATGGTATTCACATCGTAGGAATAAAAATATTTCTTTAGGAAACGTAGGTAGGTATCACTGCCGCTATTATGTTCTCGGGTATACCATTTACTACTTTTGAACAATTTGCAAAAACCTTAAAAATGAAATTTTTATCTCGAACTACCTTTGATAATATTGTAAATCAATATGTAGAACCTGTCGTACAAAAAATATGGCTCGAAGAAAGAAATCTAAAAATAAATTTGTTGAAAGAATCGCATCATGTTTGGTTAGCAGGGGATGGACAATTTGACTCCCCTGGTTTCTGTGCTAAATATGTAACGTATTCATTATTATTAGATATTAATTCAGGGGCAATTATTGATTTTATTGTTTTACCAAAAGGTATGGTTTCTATCGAATTAGAAAAAGCTGCTCTAAATAAATTGTTGAATAAACTTACAAAAAATCTGTTGTGGCCAGCACAAAACCTTCCGTCAATTCGATGTATTTTGTACAAATCCCATACCAAAAGGTCCTTGGAACAGATTCTATATAATATCATGTAAAATCGAACACGAACACATACTATTTTTTACAAATTTCATACCAAAAGTTGATTCGAAAAGGTTCTTTAAATCCAATAAAATTATAACATAAACTACACTAAGTAATGTCCTTCCATCTTCTCTTTGGCCTTTCTCTGCATGTCACTTGCGAGTAACAATATGACATACCAATTTTAAATCCTATACTTTCCATATTTGGTTTTGCACTTGCTACTGACATCTGTCAATTAATTTTTTTTGAATAATTATGTCAGCTGTTTCCATGATAAATTGCAAAGCTGACTAATTTTTGAAAATTAATTTCTTTATAATGATTTAAATTTACATCTATTGAACATGAACGAAAATGTATAATTAAACCGTATAGAGAAGAGTATTTTCTTTAATATATATAATAACAAAATGTCAAAAAATAATATTTAACTGCATTTTTTTAAGAAAAACTGTTAAAAACTTCAAAAAGGGTACTTCCGGTGGATCGATTATAACCAAAATCTAATCAACTCTTCATATGAATGTACAGAAGAGGAATACGAAAGAATTATAATTTTTAGAATTGTAGTATTGGAGTTATCGTCGGAGAAAAATTTGTCACACACGGACACACATACACACACGGACACACATACACACACACACACACACACACACACACACACACACACACACACACACACACGGACACACACACACACACATACATACAGACATCATCTTAAAAATAGTAAATTTGTATTGTAGGGACCCTAAAACGTGCTTATTCATTAAAAACTCACCATCGAATTTTTTGACCAAAGACAATACCTTCCTTACCTAAAGGTGACGGAAGGTAAAAATGATAAATTAAAAATTGATTAGTGACTGATAGGCACCGTGGAATACGGTGTTTAATGAGGACAAATTATAAGGATTGTACATGAATTTGATGTATGGCATTTATCTAAATCACTTACGAAACATTTAAAGAATTTAGAGACCAAATATCCAGAAATTGGAGAATAGAAATCCAGCATAAATAATCATTTATGGTGGTCGGCTCAAACTTCTAAACAAAATAGCGACGTACTAATCGAAAAGTTCACATCACTGCTATACCACATTCAAGATGTACATTCATAGGAACCTGATCCATGGAAAAATATTGTTTCGAGACGCGAAGATAGAGAATTGACGATTAATCAAAGAAGACGCAAGAAATGGTTGTCAGGTAATTCTGAAGAGTATAATGCTTTGAAGAAAACACTAACAAATCAACAATTTCTGGAAGATCTGCGACACAAAACATTTTACGCATAATGGACAATTAGAAAATTATCTTAATCTTAGACTGAAATATATGCCGAAAAGAATCCACTTTCCTTATAAAGGTATGGTGCTGAGGTCAATAATTGCAATTATGGATCATAATTATAATTTAGAAAAAAAAGAAAGTTGGTGAAAAAATACAATTTTCAAAACCATCAAAATCCTGTATAATTAAAAATAAATATGAAATGTCAACAATCGGTTGGAGACATTTAATTCTGGAAAATATTGAATTTAACATAAATGCAACAAATTTCCAATTAGAAACTAACGAAGAAATTCAAATACCTAAAAATATTGCACCGGCACCTAGACAATCTATATCGGATTTGAAACAAAAAAAAAATTTCAAGATTCATTCATAATCCAAAATAATTTTATTAATTTCAATATTATGAAGAATATCTGTACTACATAATTAAATAAAAACATTTGAAATATAGTATGTGCTTTTAGTTTGGCCAATTCGAATTGTTTTTAAAATCTTTATATTCATTATCATCATTTTCTGGATAAGTTTCTCTTATTTTATTGACGACACAAGATGGTAACACTATTCTGTTCCATTTATCCATGAACATCCATGAATTTATCCAATGAGCAATTATGAATTATGAATTGAATAATGATCAGATATACGTTTTTTTAATTTTTAATACAATTTTTCTATATAGAAATTTAAAAAATGAATTTTATGGCTGGTGTGCACTTTTAATATTCTAAGTGAACATTTGGAAGAATCTGTATTAAAATTGGGTGTAGAAAATAATTTTATCTTCCAGCAAGACAATGATCCAAAGCATACAGCAAAGAAAACTGCAGGCTTTTTGAAGTCGAACCAAATAAAACTATTCTAATGGGGATCAAAATATTAAAAAATCAAATTTGGCGAACAAAAAGTCATACTTTGCAGCACTTCAACAGGCGTGGGAGGAAATGGACCAGCAATTTATGAAAAAATTAGTATGCCTCGGCAACTGGAAGCAGTTCTAAGACCTAAAGGGTGGTTATTCGAAATATTAAGGGTCTTTTGAATGTAATTTAGTTGCTGTTTTTTTTTTTTTTTAAATGCATGATTTATTTTGTCCAAGACAAAATACAATTATTATTGGGAGAATAAAATGTATGTATTATATAAGTAATTTAAAATGACTATTTTTTCGTATATCAATGTGTTTTCTTCTAAGGTGAAATAAATGCAAGGAAAAATTTAAATTAATGCTAAGTGTATGATTCACTTTGTCCAGTATTGTAACTAGGGAAATTCTGAATGCTGATTGGAGGAAAACATGCCACGTGACTAATGAACTATACTCTCAGAATTTGAAAGTATTGAATATTGAATTAAATGTCAATTTGACATGGATATTGTCAAAAATGTTATCTAGAGAAATCAAAGCTTTTCTTCTTGAATCCTTATTTTAGAAATAAATTAGAAAACGGTGAATGGCAATATTCTGCATCCTTCTGTATCTTTTCTCCTAAAAATTATATTTCACGATCAATTTTGACAATTTGACTTTTGAATTGAATAATGATCAGACATACGTTTCTATTATCCTAGCCTTCTCCGAATTAGATTTTTTTTCTAAACACAGTAAATATGACTGTATTTTTATAATACGAGTATAATGGGGGTTCCACTCATATCGAATTTTTATATTAATTAGATACATAATTAATTCTTCACATATACCTGAGTTATTGGCATCAACAAACCCATAGAGTTATAAAATATATATACACATAGAGGGAGCCTAAACACTCAAAGCTGATGTCATGCGGGGTAAGCTTGTGTTTGTACGGCGGCCATCTTGGGAAGATCAAGTGTATATAAGCGTTCTCTGGTTATTTGATTATTTTACGTTAATAATCGATTTTAATTTGTGTTATTTGAATGTGAAACGTTTGTAATTACATGCCAACGACTTGTGCCTTCGGTTGTAATAACCGAATGTCCGTAAAAACTTTAAAACAAGAAAAAGAAAAGGAAAAAGCGATGACAATTCACAAGTAAGTATTATTTTACTTATACATATTATTAATGTTTAGTTCATATAATTTATTGTATTTTTTTACATATTTCATGTAAAAATATTAACTTATTTTTTGTAATAAATATGTTTGTACTTCGTATTTATTTGTATTGTAAACATCATAAATATATATTTTTATATGAAATTTCTAGCCTCAAATTATTTGCCTATTCGGTACCTAGTTTTTATAAGTTTCTATCTCAATCATTACAATTGTCATAAAATTCGAACAGTTTAATTTCTATAAAAAATATTTTATTAAAGTTTAATCGCAATACACTTCAAATTGAAGATTTTTACAATTTTTTGGTTCTTTCAAATTTAAATTTAATTAATTTTTATACATTTCTTACTGAATTAAAGCTTGCTAATTACAAATAGCTTCAATTTCTGTTACGTTATTGTATTTTTGTAACAAAACTGAAGAAAGCGCGCTTAAATACATTATAACGTTGATCGTCCCAAGATGGCGGCCACGAGATTCCCCTTCCGTCTCATGGCGACAAAAACTCTGTCTACATCTGTACTTTACGCTCTCTCTAGTCCTATTCTATACTCTAAGAACAAACCAGTGACTGCCAGACTGTTCCACTCAGTATTTCGTTATGGTGGTTATGCGACTACACGCTATTATTTTTACAAATACTTAAATACTAATAAACTATAACTTAAAATATACTAGATTTACAATAAGTAATAGAAAAGAAAATAAGAACAAAACGAAATTTTCAAATATAAAGCGATATAACCTTAACCGCACAATATGTTTTAAAACAAATGGTTTAGAACCTCTGGGTAACAGCAGCCGCTGAGAGAGAAAGCACGATATAATGCTATGGATGCATTGCACAGTAATCGCCCTCTGACGTCATATTAAGTCTGTCATCTAGCGATATTTTTGTAAAGCTTTGTAGAGATGATGCTCTGTTGCCACATAATTGATATATAATTAAATCAGATTGTATTAATTAAAAATTATTCTAATAATGCCAAAACAAATAAATTATTTTAATTTTGAATTTAAATATCATATATCCAATAAAGAAAAATGAATTTTGTGTCAAAATTAGGTGTTAAACAATAGTAAAATTTAATAATAAACGCAACTGGCAACAATGGATTATCTGTCATGTAATGAATGTGCTTGTGCTTAGTTTGTGAAGCGTTGTTGAAATGTTATAAGTTCAAAAAAAATCTCAAAACTATGGAAGAAATAGAAGTAAAATGTGTTAAACACAAATTATTTCGAAAATATTGTACCGTAGCTTCTTGTAATGCGTCATCCCAATTATTATCGTATCGTAGATTTCCGAAGAACCCAGAAATGAGAAAAAAGTTGTTAATTTCATTAAAAATTAATACAGAAGTAAAGTAATTCGCATTTGTCTGTTGTAAACATTTTAAGGAATCTGATTTCATACCAAGCTTTTTGAATTTAAAACTGACAACTATTTTATTTTATCATCTCTATGCGCAGAAAAACAACTGCGCTTTGAAAACATCTCATATTTTACTATCTCTCTCACTTTGTGCAATGCATCCATTGCTCTCCAGCACTAGGTTCGTTTACGTTGTAAGGCGGCAAACGGTGGATACCAAATATTTGCCATTTTTTTCTTCCAAAAAAAGCCGAATTTAAAAAAAAAAGAAAAATTTGGAAAAATATTAATAAATTAATTTTCATTTACTCACAGACAATAAGCCCAACACACGGGATGTAATTGGAATCAGAACTTCCTTTCATTCGAATCTGATATTCAAGCTGTGAATCAACATCTCGTAGAGTTGGAGCTGCTGGAGCAGTTGGATGCGAGTGATACCAGCCCACAAGAGTTAGTTGCTGCCGCTCTATTTCTCTCTGAATCTCAAGTTCAACTTGCGGAGCAAGATCTTTGTCAGCTTTTGAGCAACGGCAAGGAAATGCTTGGGTGATCGTCAAGTCTGCAAGGCAAAGAATTTAAAATTATTTTTAAATGACGAAAATTATTTTACGATAGATATTTGTACTAAATTACAAACTATGTATTTGAAACTTAAATCTCAATGTTCAATCTAAGGATATGAGATAATACACTTCACGAAAAAATAGTATATTATGTGGCAAGTGTGTGAAGCTGAAATTTTTACATGAGGGTGGAGGTTGCGACACAAGCCGAAAGCGAGTGTTGCAAACCACCTGAATGTGAAATAGGCTTCACACACGTGCTACATACTATACTTTTTCTACGACCTTGCAATAAAATATATTTTTTCTTCACATTGTCATTCTTTTAGCGTAAAGCCTCTATATTATCGACTTGTGTAACCATGGTTACCAACGTTACGGGTGTTTAACAGCTTTGTTTTATTAAAATACAATTCAGTTTGTAATATTTAAAATAATGAACGGTGCGTGAAATGTTACTTCACGCACTGTGTGCAAAAAATCAAACTTCACACAAAAATTAATACGTGAAGTACTCATTTCACGCATGGGAGTAGAAAAAAAAAATTTTTACGTGCTTACTATGGCCATTAACATCCCATTGGCCGGCTAGGTACCCAGAAACTTCTAATAAAGTTAAATGGCAATGGAAATCCATTACAAGCACTGCGTTTGTTGTCATGGAAATTAAAAATGGTTGAATTTTCCCCAAATTTGAAAATGGAACACATTCTATAAAAGTATTTGAATCACTGCAAAATAAAATTATAAAGTTATCAGTTTAACTATTTCTACATTTATGACTAAGAACTTACTGTGTAAATGTTCTGTTGGCAATCGTGTTATGTTTTACAACCACTTTTTGAACAGGAGGTTGAGGAGCTGGCATTACTTTACTGTTGTTTTGTTCGTTCTCCATTTCATCTATAATGAAGAATAAAAATATAATCTTATATTGTATTGTTAAAATAATACTAACTATCTGATGGGTCGTCAGCTTTATCCTGTAATTCTTCTTTTTTCTTCTTGTACCAGATATTTTTATACGCATCCAACTTTTTTCCTTTATATTTAACTGAAGCCCAGCCACAACCAGATTTTTTCTCTGGATTAATTATCCTCTTGCAGTGAATTGCCCACGCGCTTGGAGAAGCAAATACAATATCTGTTTCTTGTGATTTTATTTTTCCATCCGGTAGAAGATCTCCAATGAAACGTTGACCCTAAATATATATCATAATATTTCAAATATTTCTTTCTACACAAAAAAAAAAACGCAGTTTTGAAATATCGAATGGGTATTTTTTTTTTTTTTTCATACGAGGTTGGATGAAACAGTATTCAGACAATATCTTCATAAATATATGCACTTTACAGCGTACTAAACAATAAATGCAGAGATGAAAGTAGAAAAACCTTAATAAAATGCGTCCGAATTTTACAGATTAGTTTTTTAGTGTATACAACACTTTGAAAGGCCTCCGAAGTGCACTCGCCTACGCAGTTAAAGTGATGCTTTAAAGCATGGAAGTTACTGCAAAACACTCTAAAAACACGTATTTCGCCTAGAAAACGCATTTTAAAGCGATTTGGAGACACTTTATGAAAAACAGTTTTTACATCAGATTTGAACGTTTCACGAACTGAGATATGGTAGGTTTTTATTTTTTGTATTAGTTTTTTACCGACCATCCGACATGTAAATCACCTGATTTAACCCCTATGGATTACTTTCTGTGAGGCCAGTTGAAGAACTTCGTCTATGCCAAAACTCATTATTAATATTGTCGATCTTCGAATAGAATAAGGTTACTAAACCATTCGATAAATGCCCGGCCTTCTTGAAAGAGTTCGTGGGTCATTTTTAGCTTTACAACTATATACAATTTAGATAACTATTTTGTTATTACTATGTAAAAAATAAAAATCTACCATATCTCAGATATTTTAACAAATTAATTAAAATGATACTAGGCAGAATAAATTATAAGACTAACAAACGGTTGTTTCGATTTTGTTCACATCTGTACGTCTTATAGATCTGTAAAGCTGTAAATAATAAACAAAATCGCAACGAAAGCTGCCACTCATGTATAATTTTATATTAATCAACAAGAATAGATGTGTTTGTCACATTTTACAGAAGTAAAAGTCTGTAATACTTTACAGTATTGAACAGAATCGACCCATTAATTTGATCTCTACTATACATATATTCAGAAAATATCTTATATTTGTTTTTTACATCGTGTATGAGAATGAAATTTAAAATTCTGTAAAGACCTACTTTTATATTTAATCGTACAAAATTTTCAGTATGTAAAATTGGACACCACTATTACAACCTACAGCTAAACGAAATGCCCTACGACGGCATAATTAAGCAAGTATGAAAGTCCCTTCTGTTTGTTGCTAAATTTCGATGTTAGAGAAATCAATCATGGCGACATTTATACAGACCAAATACATTTCATAGAACAAAAAATACACAATACCATTTTTCGCTTTATCTATATATATGTATGTATTATCGAAATATATTATCATCTTCATAACATTATTTATGCTCGTATTTCTTGTACTCCAGAAATTTCTTTCTATTGACAAATAAGCTTCCAAACATGCAACTAGGTATCCATTGATGTTATGGCGTTATTGGCCTTCATGGAAACACACCAACCTGCGATCTCACTCATATTCGCTTAGCTAATCAGAAATGTGTGTTTTAAAGAGGAAAATGTGCGTACCATAGCCAAATGTAATTCTCACCCATCAAATTGAAAGTTATTGTACATATGAATCAAAGACGATGATAAAAAATAAATACATATATGTATTTTTACATCGTATTTAACCCAATAAATTGGCATAACCAACCTTTCACCAATACCGGAAACTTTTGAACCTATTTATACATACCATAAAACATTTGAGGTGACGCCTGGTAAGCGCCCACACGGTAAAATATATCGTCATCATTACTGATGTCTACATGTGTTGTAGATACTGGCACACCCAGAAATGGGTAATATGCCGTGATGATATATTTATTTATTTTATAAAACATTAGTATCCTACAAATATAATAATTTTCTCACCAAATATTTAATACCATCCCCTGGTAGTAGAATTTTTAAAATTTAATTTATACATATCTTGTGTTTAACCCAAATGAACCCAACCATCCTTTTACATAATAATGAACCATTTACATTTATACATAATAAATTGTCATAACCTTCATTAAGAAAAAAATATATGTTTGTATTCTTTCTACAAGTAGTGATTTTTCTCACCAAATATTCAATGCTCATTGTGCCTTCCCCGGGTTGTAGGATGTCCGCAGAGAGGAGCATCTGCAGAGTGACAACACGGCTAGTGGCATTGCCTGCGGGTCCAACCTTACCCGCTCGATTGCCGATTTCCGCATCAAATTCCTGGCCCAACACCAACAGTTACCAAAAATTGTGCAACCAAAATCTAAGATGTTACTTCCTTTCGGTTGATTTTATAGTTAGATTATCTACATTTCGCTTAAATTAATTCACACTAATTCTGAATACAAATAAAATATTATCATTTAAGGATCAACCAAGAAAAAGCAATATATAGATATTTTACATTATTTTCATTATACTCATGAAATACTTTACTGTATTGGAATGATGACGAGTAAAATGAAAGTAACAAATATCCCAAATATCAACCAGTTAATAATCTTCAGATATCTTAGCCACAAAACATCTTAGCATTTTGTCATAAGAAACAATCAAATTTTGTTATTAAAAGCAGTGCGTTTTGGAACGGTCAAGAACTTTGTTTTGATACTTTTTTCATAGCAATAACGTATTTCAAAATTTTTAGTTGAAAGTCGTGAGAAATCACATAACAAACTTAGAATTACCTTATTAAACATTTTAAAAAATGCTTTAAAAATGGAGATTTATAATTGGAACGATGCGTTACATTTTCTTTAGGAACGACTGTTCCGGCACTTTTAATTTAGCAATACACTACAGATCAAAAGTGCAAGCAGATTTGAGATTTTCACATTAACCACAATTTATATTCCTATTTTGTTGGAATATTATGTAATATACAGTCATAAGACAATTTAAAGATAAAAAAAAATGTATTAAGCATATACACAAAGACCAATGTGCCTTTACATTTAAATATGTACATTTATGTATTACTTATTTAGATGAAAGCGTGCAACATAAGTGATAATGATTAGTAAAGAAATATACGAAAAAAACAGATTTGTTTTAGTGTAGGTACAATAGATGTATGTATTTCTAGCACATTCACACGCAAACACAAGCATGCATGTTTAGTGAAAACAGTAAACCTCATCAATAAACTCATCTACATCATCTGCTTCTTCATCAGGCTCATCTTTATCATCGTCTTCTACCGGATTAGAAGTACTATGACCTAACAAAGCTGCAGCTAAATGGGACGTCATTTCTTTCCAAATTATTGCGCACTCTACAAAAGAATATAAATATCAGGCATAACGAATTTGAATTCAATTTAAACTCAAGAAATATGAGATGAAATAGATACGGTAGTTGATTGTTTATGGTACGGTACGCACATAACAATATAACCCTATTTCTGTAAAAGTAGTACTTATTTACATAATTACAATAAATAATAATATTTTAAAAACACTATAATTTACTTACTTATTTATTTCTATTTAAATATCTTATTTTCAAAAGGTTTTCGTCAGAAACAATAACAAACACACAAATGTCAAATTAACATTTGCACCGGTTAGCGTTGCACGGACACAGACGACCAGACGAGTTGTGACGTTGTGAGTTGTTGGTTGCAAGTTGCACGAATACACCCCTCGGCTGCGTTCCAAAACTTATACACTTATACACCGCCATAGGTATACTCTACACAGAGATCGATTACGGTTATATTTTGGAACGATAAGCGTATATATGCACATCTGCACAACCTTCTTGCTTTGTACTTTCTACAAACCTGCTACAAACCACAAATATATCATAACCTGTAATTTCTATAGTTATGAATTGTATTTTTTTTTTTACATCGCAAATTCATATTTAGTCATTATGGATTACTTTTGTAAAGAGTTACATACAATTTTAATTAAAAATAAAATTGTTCACGAGTTAATACAATTAACAATAAAATTATTTAGCACCCATGGTATCCCAGTAATTGCAAATAATATGCTATTTAATTCGTATGAATTTTTAAAATTTGCGTCAAATTGGAAATTTAAAGTTACAACTATTATCGGTTTCAAAAGTAAAGTCCCCTGAGTTTGAAATATAATAACTTTCATTATAATGAGCAGAATATAATAAAACAATTTTTTTTTACCAAAGCTACAACATATTTTTATAATATATCAAAAAATCAGTGTGCGTTACGATGTTACGTTACAAAGTTTTGTGTAAATAAATAAAATGTAAAATGGGAGCATGAAATTTCCATATTTTCCTCGTTAGCACATATTCTATCCTGAATTAATCAGAAATAATTCAATAAAAAAAAATCATGCTTCTAAAACAATGTAGACTGGACTTCAAATAAAAAACTATAATTTGAAGTATGTCTAATTTGTTCTTTTCTATGAATTAAATAAAAAGTGACAGAAGAATATCCCTATTAATATTATTCTTTAAGAAATTTTGTTTCGATATTCTGTTAGTAATATTTTCAGTGTATTAAAAAATAAATTAAAAAAAACAAATGATATAATGCCAGAATACAAACATTACAATATCAACAATTTTCCTCCTTAAGCTGAGCTAATACGTATTCTGCGTACAGCAAAGCGGCAAACTTGTATATCGGCATTATGTGAAACAAAATTTTTGTTATATTTTAAATATTCACTCTAGCGTTAATTAATAAATTTATTATTATACTTCATGTATGTAAATAATAAATTTTTCTTAATATAAAACAATTTTTCTTTTTTTCTGTTTACATATACGAATTTGTGTACTAATATTGTAGTCAAATAAATTATGTTTCAAGTATTTTATGACAAAACAATTTATTAAAATGAAAATTGATTTCTATTTCAGTTCACCCAGTTGTTAGCTAATAAATTTCTTGTTTTATAAAGTATTAGCATAATTACTCGAAATCTCAGTCAACAGCATTTATTTTCTTACAACATCGACGATTCGGTGCACACTTGTACCTTCTTCAGGGTTAGTAAGAATGGGGTATTCCACTCAATTTTTATTATTATTTTAAATAAAACTTCATTCAGTTTTGAAGCAATTCATAGTATTAAAAAATCTTAATTGTTCCTAGTTTAAAAGTATTTTAATTTTGAGAAATCAGTGTAACGTCACATTTCCCCTATACTTGTCTTTCTCACACACACTGCTCTGAGTACGCTGCGAGAGAAAGATAACAATGAGGTCATGCACGACTTTTTTTTTATAATTTTAATCGATAGAGTAGTGAAAAATAATAGACCCGTATTTTTTATTTTTCCTCAAATCGATCTTTAATCATGAAAAAAATGTAATTGAAAATGACCAGAGATGTCGGAAGTGTTTTCGCTTAGTGGAGGGCGAAAAAGATGAAAATTTTTTTTTTTGTAAATAGTGATGTAAATAAATAAGGAGAGTTGGTGGGGGGGGGGGGAGGTTTAGTATATTGGCGATTCAAATTAAATTTTCCCGCCATTATATATCAGTGTTTATGACATCATAACACTGTACGAGCTGTCAATCTGTCATTGATATAACGAATTTTACACTATTGAAAAAGTTTCAAAACATGAAGCTTGTGTTAAAGGCAGTGCCGGATTAACCATGAGGCGCATGAGGCACGCGCCTCAGGGCCCGGGCCTGTTAGGGGCCCGGATACGGCACCATTTTGTCGAGTTTTTATTTTTTTAATGTTATATTTTATTTACTTTATGAGTTTATTTCTGTTGGAATTGTTATTCTGTTTGATTTTTGAAATAAATGATATTTTTTGGGGTCTTATATGTTATTCTAGGGGCCCGAAAATTGTTAGCGCCTCAGGCCCGAAAATATCTTAATCCGTTCCTGGTTAAAGGATATTTTAAATAGCTTACAATCCCTAGAAAATTTTTATGAAGGAAAGGAAATACTATATTATGGACGTTTTTTAGTTCAAATTTTGTCCACCAGATAGAGTTTGGTTAACTTGAATCGCGAATAGGCGGTATATGAAATTTACACACAAATGCATTAAAATTGTTTGTTTACATCTTAGTTACTAGGGCGGAATATTGAACATTACGCCCGCCGGGCTTTTTGCTAGTTTTACTGTAAAAAAGCCAAAACGCCCGGTAATGATACTAACTTTTATTTAATTATATAAATTTTAGACATATTTTTTAATTATTTATAATATAACGACAAAATAAGGTTAACCTGGTCACGTAAAGGGAAAAGGAAAGTAGTTGAGGGAGAGGGGGCGATGCCCACCCTGTTTTAAGTTAGGGGGGGCGATCCGCCCCCTCTGACCCATACTTGCGACGCCCCTGAAAATGACATTCTTTAAAATGCGGCTGAAGACCCCCGCTTCGTCTCTTGTTCAATGACGTCACAGAGTGAGAAGCACGACCATTTTGATTTTCACATTGCCTTAAACGTCAAAGTGACATTTAAAGATAACCTAAAATTTATGAAAGTAAACATGTCGATGGAACGTTGTTTCGTGCCAAAATAAAGAATAAAATAATATTCTGGAATATATTCAAAGTCTCATATGCGTTTATAACGTCCTACCGTCTAATTCAAAGATTCAAAAGTGAAAGAAACATCTGATGTAACGTAGATAATTTCACGCCAAATGAAAATTATATTTATAAAAATAAATAGAACGATATTATATTAATATAAAATAGCATATTTAGATATGTAATCCTCAATTTATAGTTTATATATATTTTTCTTTTAGAAATTATGTGTCCATATAAAATGTCTGTTTGAAATGAGTCTGAACTTCGTTCGTAACGTTGTGACGACAAAACATGGCTGGTTTTTGCAACTTTTTAAAAATACCATACTTTAAAACGATTTTATACAACAAAAAATATAAATAAAAAATAATTTAATCATACTGATCGATGAATTAGACTATCCTTTTTCGATTTAAAAAGAAAAAAGGTACAATTTTTTTTTTGCATGACCTCATTGTATGACGTCTATTTTCCCTTTTAGCAAATGTGAAATATCTCGTAAAGCAATTATTTTTTCATTGTTTTAACTATTATTTATTGAGCCATACTTTATGTTAAATTGAATTTTTTTAAAAATTTTTTGTTGTGGTGGAATACCCTATTGCCACATTATTGAGTTGCTACATGTAATTATTTTTACGTTTTTCTTTCTTTTCAATAATCATACAATCCGTACATATTAATATTTTTCTGATATTTTTGCTGTATATAAAGTTAACTGATGTTAAGTTTTTCTATATTTATAACAAATTTCAATAATTATAATACTTCTTTTGTACCTCAAATTGTAGATAAAAGTGCATAATAACACATATTAGATTTTGAAAAGTATACATTTGACGATATAAGAATTACATTAGTTTGAAGTTAGTTTATCTCAAAATTTCAATAAAAATGGTCTCATTTTTACTTCCTTGTACGAAGTAAAGGAAGTATTGCAATCGCGAAAAATTTCGGTTTCCAGATTTCAACGGAAATATCCATTTTGACTATCCCTGAATCCATTTTGACTAATTTCGTCGTGACGTCTACACGTACGTACGTATGTATGTATCTCGCATAAATGAAAAACGGGAAGCCGTAGAAAGTTAAAATTTTGTATTTAAGACTGTTATAACATCTAGTTGTGCACCCCCCATAATAGATTTAGTTAAAATGGTCTACCCGGAAGTGGTACTTTACTTGAAGCCCATAATAGAATTTAATGAAAAACTATATTAAAATATAATCCAAAACCTTTCAAATTTTGTATATAACACTTTTATATCAATGGGAATAACAAATAGATTTTGGTTAAAATAGTTCAACCGGAAGTGATACTTTACTTGAAGCTGTTATTAGTTTTTCTTGAAAAAAAATGGTGTTATTTTAATTTTAGAAATAAGTGCTTTAAATAAAAGTTTTAGAGAATTGAATTCTACGCCGAAAACATTAAGTATGATTAAATTAGCACTTTGTATAAACGAGATATGTATATTTAAAAATGATGTACTTTTTGGTTTCTGTAATTAAGTAAATAAAGAATTTAATGTCAATGTCAAATTATGTCAAATACGTGCAAGTTTATGATTCGGTCTGTTATAATACATATTTTAATTATTAACAAAATATGTATAGTTTAACAGGCGTACAAAGAAGTCATGTGGGGTCCACATCAGATTTTTTACATTTCATACTGTAACATTTAAATGGTAACACAAAAAAAAATTTTTTTCTTCATGTAAGATAGAAATAATCATGAAATATCGTTGTGCAAACTGCGATTTTTTTTTTTTATTTAATTTTGTAGAAGTTATAGTGTTCTAAACTCAGGGGTCTTTACTTTTGAAACCGATAATAGTAGCTCACTTTATACACTGTCCAATGCCATTGGACCAATGGTCAAGCAGAAAGTGCTGTAAAAATAGCTAAAAGTATACTTAGAAAAAACGCTGATATACATTTAGCATTACTGAATTACAGAAATTCGCCATTTGAAGGAATACCCACGGCTTTAATTCTTGTGCCTGTAACAAATGATGCAGGCAACATAAAACAAAAATTAGATAAAAAGCAAGAACTTTACAAATTACAAACAGTATTAAGATCGAAAAACTGAAGAACGCGAATCATTTAATCTGGATGATAATATTACAATTACGAAAGGAAAAGAGTGGATGCCAGGAAAAGTAGTTAAATATCATGATTCTCCTTATTCGTACATTGTTAAAGGTGAAAACAATAAAAACTACGCGTAATAGTAATTTTCTTAGAAAGTTTTGTAACACTCCATTGATTAAAACTAATGCATTTGAAAATGATGACAATAGGGCATTCCACTCATATCGAATTCTTATTTAACATAATTAATTCTTCCCGTAAAACAGTATAAATGAGGCATTTTTTTTCTATATGCTTTATCACTTCTTTTATAAATGCTAAAATATTACACACTTTCAAAACGCGCGAATTGTTCCGGGCTTGATGACGCTACTGAACCCGGCTCTCTTTTATTGGCCGACCAGTGACTGCCAAACTGTTCCACTGGAGTATTTGGTTATGGTGGCTTTGCGGCTACAACTAGGCAAATTAGGCCCGGAATAATATAATAGTAACATTCGCAAACTTTGCCAATAAGCAATGCAGGTGGAGAGAGGACATTTTCAGTTCTCAAATGAGCAAAAAATTAGTTGAGAAGTACTTTAGGACACAAAAATTAAATAGTTTATCTATGTTGTACAGGACGGAACAAATTCGACTTCCTTTTATGAAAAAGTAAATATGCTCTCTAAAGTATAAAAATTAGAAAAATAAGTAAACATAATGAAAATAACATTAAAAATAAACAAATCATGGTCTGTAATTGGTTTTATCATTTGTGTCTTAATAAATTTCATTTTTTTCACCCCAAGAAATTAATATTTCAAGTCTTATTCATGTTTAAAACAAAAGAATATAGAACATTGAAAAGTTTACAAAATAAGAAAAAAGATGAGACTATTTTCAACACACATATGTATGATCCCATTTAGAAAATATGATGTTTGTCATATCTCGAGAATTATTGCTTTAAAAAAATCTAATTACATCACGTTATTCCACATAAAAAAACTGTATAAAAATTACTTAAACATTTTTTCTGTATCTCGCATAATAAGCGAGATATGAGGTATTTTCAAAATAAGCGAAAATCAAGTTTTAACCTGTAGCTCAAAAACAAGAAACGATCGAAAATTCCCGTGATGCTTATTAAAGTTGTCTCGTAAAGTTGGCTCATAAAAACCTACATCAATTTTCTGTTGCATAAATAATAAGAAAGTTTTTCATATAAGAAACTCGAATTTGTTCCATTCTGTACATTGAAAATGATTCTTTAAACAAGTTTTTAAATTATGAAAACTTGTATACTCAATTCACTTAATTGAAAGTACGCAAAAAATATTGTAATTTATGCTATTGTAATAGAACTTATTTTTTTGTAAATTTCTAACAAAAGTTACAAATGACATTATTCTGGCCATAGTTTACGGTAAATTAGAGATTATATTAGTGTTATTTGACAAAATCATAATATTCCGGGATTATTCAACGATTCATTGCCAAGTTTGAGAAGAGAGGTTCACTTAACTTCAAAATAGAAGAAAATAACGAAAACTGCAATGAAAATGATCTTGCTTTAATAGAACTGGAGAAAACAATGAGTGTGAGAGAAACTGAATATTCATTTTACGACAATTCATAGAATTCTTAAAAAACATAAATACATTCCTTTCAAATTTCAAAATCATCAACATATTTTGGAACGAGATTTTGAACTGCGTGCATCATTCTGTGAAATGATGGAGAAGTCGAATTATGATAGAGACTTTTTAAGCAATATTTTATTCACAAATGAATGCACATTTACCATGAATGGTGAACCCTACGGTCATAATTATCGATATTGGTCCCAAAATAATCCACATAATATTATAAAGTCTCGGACACAATATCGTCAAACTGTAAATGTATGAGTAGGAATTTTGGGAGATAAAATCATTGTCTCGTTCTTCCTATATTCGGAGTCATATTTGAATTTATTAACGAATGTTGTTGGGCCAGAAATTGCCGAAACAAATAAAGAAAATGTGTGGTTTCAACATGATGGCTGCCCTGCACATAGCACAAGAAAAATTGTGGAATACCTGAATCAAACATTTCTTGAAAGCTGGATAGGACGAAATGGACCAATTAACTGGCCAGCACGGTTGCCTGATTTAACACAAGAATGTCAAAAAATAAATAATAGATAATTAAGTAATGTTCGGCAAAGTGTATCTACAATAGATTGGGTTATTGTTTAGCACAAAACGGAGGATTGTTTGAACATCTATTATAATTTAAGAATATTTTTAATTTGTTGTTTATATTGAATTTAATTTGTTATATTAATTAATTGTTAGTGTTACTTTATTCTTACGCCCAGTGGCACCAACAATACTTAAATTTTAATCTACGTTTAAACAAAAAAAAAGGAAATCAAAATTTTGACAGTAATATATTATAATTCATTTGACATTTCATTTCAATGCAATATTGTCAATTTAAACCATGTTTAATATTTAATTTTCGTTGGTGCAATCAGCCATTAAACAATAAATCTAATTAAACCTTTTGCTTTTTACCTTCCGTCAAAAGGAAGGTATTGTTTTTGGTCAAAAAATTCGGTGGTGAGTTTTTAATGAATAAGCACGTTTTAGGGTCCCTACAATACGAATGTACTATTTTTAAGATGATGTCTGTATGTCCGTGTGTGTGTCCGTGTGTGTGTCTGTGTGTGTGTCTGTGTGTGTGTCCGTGTGTGTGTGTGTGTGACGAATTTTTCTCCGACGATAACTCCAAAACTACAATTCTAAAAATTATGATTCTTTCATATTCCTCTTCTTTACAACCATATGAAGAGCTGATTAGATTTTGGTTATAATTTGTCAACCGGAAGTACCCTTATTTGAAGTTCTTAACAGTTTTTCTTGAAAAATCGCAGTCAAATATCATTTTCGACATTTTATGTGATTATCAATAGAAAGAATATCTTATTCTCTATACGGTTCGATTATACATTTTCCTTCATATTCAATAGATATAGAGTCATAGAGAGATTAAGAGAGATTAACTTTCGAAAATCAGTCAGCATTGCAAAAATTATGAAAACAACAGATACTCATATTCAAAAAAATCTAATTGACACATGTCAGTGGCAAGTGCAAAACCAAAGTGGAAAATATATGATCTGAAAGTGATATAAGTGACAGAGTGTCCCTCGCCAGTGGGAAGAAAAGATGGAAGGACTGTATATCAGAAGATTTGAGAGAGGAAGAACTGTGTCACGAATGTGCTTTGGACAGGAATGAGTAGAAGAGAAGAGTAAGAAACAGCGACTTCTAATAAAATAGGGCAAAGTTGAAGCAGGAGGAAGTGTTAACTGCAATACATAATGTACGTCGTATTCGTATTAAAATTTTATTAGATTTTAGAATATTTTCAAAGGAACTTTCAGTATGGATATGTAAAAAATAGTGTGTTCTTGTTACAACTATACAGGATATATAGAATCTTTTTCAAGGAAATTTTGGTATAGGATATGTACAAAATACATCGAATTGACGGAAGGTTTTGTACTGGTCACAACAGATTTTTTATTATTATTATTATTATATTTCTATTTAGTAAATTAATACTACGTAAAATATTTATTTTGACAATCATTATTCTGACAATGACGTAATAAAACGTTACGCTTTTCGCTTTTGTTCGTCTCTTGTTTCTAATTCCATGGCTAATACTATTAAATTGTAATTCTGTGAATTTTCAAATTTTATTTCTGCAGTTATGAAGTAGCCAAAATGATTTTTTTTTTCTATTGATTAGAAATTTTTGCTTTACAACATCCATTTGAAACATTATCGGCTCCGGTGGCTCAATGGTTCGAGCAACGCCTCTTAGTCATGAGTGCGCTCAGGGTTCTGGGTACGTATTACGAATCCCACTAAGGCATGGATGTTTGTGTATGTAAACCTACTCAGTAATTGGGAGTTAATCCTGTTGAGAGGTTTTTTTTTTTAAAAAAAATAATAATAATTAGGGGAGTAATGAGCACGGAAAAACTGATTTCCCATGTTAAACGCATATGTTCTACTTTCCGTGATACACCTGTACATATTTTTATTCCATTGACCACGGATAGTACGAATTCTATTCAGAAAATCCCATGTTCTACGCGGAAGATTAAATTCAATATCTTGAAACAAGGGATCGGTAATAAAATTAATGTATCATTTTAATCTCGTTTTAGAAAAATCGGATGATAAATAATTATTATTTTTACTACTACATATAAAATTATATACATGTATATATCTCTTTATTGTCGTAGAAGTAACAGTGTACAATACAAATTCTGTATTACAAGTAAAGAAATCTTAAATAAGCATAACAAAGTCGATTATTTTTATGTTCACAATAAATTTTACTTTTAATAATAAAATAGTTCACAATAAAATATTTGAAACAATAATTGTGCAATTTAGGTACAATTAAAATAATATTTTAAGTGTAATTGTATAATAAGTAAATAATATAATATAATAATGATATAATGAAATTTACTAATAGTTGACTTTTATCTTTTGTAATATCTTTTCTAAAATATTTTTACTATAGATATACATATAAAGATATAATTTATTTACATGTTTGTAATATGTATTTTTTCATGATACAGATATTTTGTTTTAGTTTCTAAAGTACTATACTATTAATTTTTGTCATTTTTCTTTATTAAACATAATAAAAGTAGTAATAATTTAACTACATACTTTTTTGACAAAACACTATACTGTATTTCAGATAAAAATGGAGTGGTGGGAAGAAAGGAGCAGTTTGATATTATCCAATCAAACAACAAAATCAAACTGCGCCTATCTTCCTACCACTCCATTCTTATCTGAAATAATATAATGTATTTACTTAAACCTGAAATTTCACATTCACGGATTATAAAGTTTTCAAATCGGTTAATCAATTCTCTTCTTTAAATTTTAAAATACAAAAAATAACAATGCTACCTTAAATCAGTGTACAAACATGTAACAAGCAATGTATAAGTCGAGTTTGATTCTTAAATTTAAGTTCTTAATTAAGTTTTGGTCTTAATATAAAAGAATTCTTTTTTCTACAGATTTGCGACAAATTGGACATTCTGACATTTGGTCTCCACACATTTGGCAAGTACCATGGCCACAAAGGAAGATCATGTTCTTCAAGCGGTCAAGACATACGGGGCACATAGTCTGTAAACATTAAAACATCAATAATATTATTTTGCAAGAAATATTACATATTCAAAACATGATCAAGAACAACTGTTGTTGAATATTGCAGTATAATTTGTATTGGTTTAATTTAGTAATAAGATAAAATTTAAATTTCGTTTCAAAATTGTTAAGAAATTAATAATTTATTAAGATTTTAAATTCAATCATTTCATTATCAATATAGTATTTAATCAGAAAAAAATATTTTAAATATTTAATGGAGTCTCCCACTATTTTTTTTAATAAAAATTCGTTAATTTGAAAGTGATCTGGACTTCAAGAAAATCTTAATAGTTGTTCGTTAAGTCGTAGTAATTTTTAATGGTAACAATATTTTCTGACACCAAAGTTTATATTTGTCATCAAATCGTATGATCTAATTAATCGATCTATCCTCCTAGAGTCTCCCACTATTTTTTTTTTTTATATATATATAAATTCGTTAAATTGAAAGTGATCTGGAGTTCAAGAAAATCTTAATAGTTGTTCGTTAAGTCGTAGTAATTTTTAATGGTAACAATATTTTCTGACACCAAAGTTTATATTTATCATCAAATCGTATGCTCTAATTAATCGATCTATCCTTACGAAATATTTTTATTCTGAAATTAATTAAAAGTGTCTCCAGGTATAAATGCCCAAATTAATGTCAATTTGTATACAAGATAAAAGCCTCTTTATCAAAATAAAAGATTTGTCCCAAAATAATAGATCTGTCATCAAATAAAAGATTAATACACATTCCGTGAACGTTTGCACACTGTCACGTTTCTTGTTTCTTGGCAGACGCTTCAGAGTTAGTGAGTGAATGGTCTTCACAGAACACGAGAGAATTACCTGAAAACAAAGAGTCCGACAGAACTAATGTTTGCCCAACATTAAATTCCAGCCCCTCCTTCATTCCAGCTAAAATCACAGTTTTTGTAGTTCTTGGCGTCTCTGAGTAGTTGAGATTAAGCATCGATGGGAGCAACACGAAGCGAAGAGGAATGATTGGCTTCCAGCGGATCGCCAGTGAAGCGTTTTATCAAATTGTATCCACAAAAACATTCAATTTATGCTTATATCTATTTTCGGGTGACATATTTACAATTTTAAAAAAAATTGGTCCTACAGTTTTGAGGGCGAATCTATTATTTTAAATACTAGCCTTATTATTTGATAATTGACAATATTTCCTGATAATTTTACATTGATTTTTAAGGAATCGTTTTCGTATTGTTTGGTGACTTCATTTTGGTGACAGATCTATTATTATCCATTAATTGTGAAATTCAACACCGACTTAATTGGTGATAGCAAAAATTTTACCCATTATTATTAAAATCTGTGACGTTAAGTCCATTGTGTTCTCAAACAGTGAAGTTTGCCAATAATTGAAGTCACATAATTTTACCCATTATTATTAAACTGTGACGTTAAGCCCATTGTGTTCTCAAACAGTGAAGTTTGCTAATAATTGAAGTCACATAAATTGATCTATTTCAACACTTCTAAAAGTATATAAATGTTTAAAATAACTTTTATGATCAATAATTGGTAAATATGCATAGATAATGGGCAATTTAATAAAATATTAAATAAGTTAAGACTATATACATATTTTAAAGTCCACGTTTTAATTCCCACTAGCAGCTTATATTATTCTAATATCTTTCATCTTCTTATAAATACCAGTTATTTATATCTGGTACCTATCATAAATTCAAAGAAGTATTATTTAGTATACTTTCGTAGATTCGTTATTTTCTGCATTTTTACTTGTAAATGGATTCTAGATTTCAAAAAGACCAAAGCAGAAGGCTTACAAGTAGTACCTAAGAATTTAGAATATAGTCGAAGTGTCGTAGATGTTAAGGCAAGATTAATGGCATTAAAAACTCGAATATTTCAAGAATTAATATATTTTTTTTTTAAACTTTGATTGTCCCTATCATGCAATTTTAAGGTCTTGTTTATTTTAATACAAATTACCTATATTCTAATTTGTTATTGTGGTGGCGGCCCCCATTTTATTAATATTGTAAAAAAATATTGATAATTAAGTGATATCCGTTGTGTTTTAAATAAAGAAAATATGAATTTCGAAATAGCAGTTTTCAAAGAAGAAAATCAAATTAAAGTAATTAACTGAGTTTGCCGTATCTACACGGTAAAAAAACTTTATGATTACTAAAATTAGTCAAATATTGAGGAACATAAAATTATTTATACTAAATTTTAGTACATAATTACAACAAAGTTTTTTTTACTGTTTATATATTATTATATATTTTTTCTTAATAAATTAGTCTATCTCCAAATATGTACCATAATTCAGGACAAATATAAAACCTGTAATGTATATCATAATCTGGGACAGAGAGAACACTTATGTTTCATCGTATATACCTGTTCCTTGATATCCTGTAACTGCTGCTGCAGCTTCTGTATATCATTATTTGTATCTCTGATTCCGTTGTTCATGAGCGGACCCTGTGGAAGCCCAGTGGTATTGTCAGGTCCGGTAGCTGGAACCGCTGCTTCTTCTTCAGGATCCGGCGTGACTTCGGAGATGACACCGATGCCACCACTGCAGACACTGATGGGAACCATTTGGTCAATTTGAGCGCGACATTGTACACATTTCTTCATTAGTTGCGAACAGCTCTTGCAAGCGCACATATGACCACAAGGTTTAAATAATACGGAAGATTTCTTGTCGCTACATACCAAGCATTCTTCAATCTAGAAAAGATAGAAAATATTGTTATATTTCATAGTTCCTTAAATTGCTTAAAATGGAGAATATAAATTACAAAAATATAAATATTGTACTAATTACGCATGATATACTTGACTAGAATAAAAACTGAAACACTTTTCAATACAGAATCAAAAACTAAATTTTTAATTAAACTCATTAAGCATATAATAAAAAATTGAATACAAGAAACAATTTTTTTTTACTAGAAACATCCTTGTTTGCCGGTTGGATTAATATAAGTTCATCGCAGCTACAGATATGGGAACTGGCGTTCAGTGACGTAACTAGGATTTAGGGCGCCCCCGTAAAAAAAATGTAGCCACCTTCCCCATAAACTTTTGAAAAAATTAAGATTAAGTACAAGAAAACACAATACATATTTTGATTAATTTTACTGTAAACAAATAATCATAAATACCTAGGTACAATGTATTTTTTTTATAATAAAGGAGAAAACAAAAATAAATAATTCAAATACTCAAAATATAAATTAAATTAAATATCAGTTCGACGGGCTTTATGATTAGCAAAATCCGTAAATAAAATTTTTACATCTAAATTTTGAGCTGCAATATACTCTATTGGCAAAGAGACATTATTTACCCCCAGTAATTCAATCTTAACAAAGTTCCTTATAAAATTATCTGTATAATAAATTAAAAATTGCGTATCGAAATTATTATTCAAAATGCAGTAGTTTCACGTTATGTCATTTTTCGATGCGATATTTTTTTTTGTTAGGAAGGTATGTTTATTAGTCACATTGTTATGGAAAACTAGGCCTTAATCTGTCTTGAGTCTTGAGTCATGCTGTTTCTAAGATACGATTTTATTAATTTCAGTTTACTGAATCATCTTTTTGCTGTAGCTACAGTAACAGGAATAGTTGAAAAAAGTAATAAAGGCAGTGCAAACTTCACATAAATCACTCTTTCTAAAAATGTGTATTTGGGAAAAATTATGCTTGCTATTTCCCGTATAGCTGTATTGACATTAGTGTCATTGTAACTAAAATGTAAATTAATTGAGTAATATTAATTCATATCCTATATGGTAGTTTTGTGGATCCTATTTACGCCACTGCCGACATTTTGAGCGTTGGTTATTAGCTTATATTATAAAGAAATAACCAAGCCCAAACTCATCATTTTACAATTTGTTGCAAATAAAAATAATTATTGTGGTGCATGTAAACGCATAAAGAGAACAATTATTGGCATTATTATTTTTTATTTAGCTGACGCCGACTGCATATATGTGGACCGGTTCCGCTAGCCGATGTACCGCCTTTTTAATAATATAAATAGGAAAATGTGAACATATAAATAAATTGTACAAGAAGAAGAGTAAACACTCAAACAATAGACAATACATAGAATGTCTATTTCAATTTCCCCAGTACTATTACAATTCTATTATTGTTTTAAACATTAAATGCATTTAAAATAAACAAAATTAAATTAATTCAATATAATCACGAGCTACAAGCTGCAACAATGTGTCGCTGATTGCATGTTTCTCGTTCACTAGAAAAAATTCATTTTCATTAGCAATACATTTTTGTTTATGTTTGTAAGAACAATTTTCATAAATAAATTTATAATTAAAAATTTGAAAAATGATGGAAAATATTAACGGAAATTTAATACAAAAATAAAATAGCGTAACAACGAATGATCGTATTTTGATGTATAAAGATTTAAACTAAACTAGGTCTGGTCAGTTCGTTTTGCTACTTTGCGGATACGGTTTACTGCCATGTCTATACACTTCGTATGGGCGTGGCAGAATACCGTCAACGCAAACTAGCGAAAAAAAAAAACACTACTATCTGCCAATAGTCAATGTCATACATTTAATAATACTACTCACAATAAAAATCAGACGAATTTAATAAGATTAAAACATGTTTTTCCTATTATTCGAGTTACTACAATATAAACTTGTATTTTTTTTGTAGAACGTTTATTAAAAAATAATACTATTAGACAGAATTCTTTTTTAACTATTTTTATCACGTAAAATTCTTCTTACTTTTATATATAAAAAATATTTGAAGCACTTTTTAAAATTTTCTCTCAGGACAGAGTTACAGACAAGTATTAAAATCGTCAAATTGACGATTTTTTGTTCGTAACCAGAAAACAAATGAAAACATTTTCAATATCTTCATGTGATTTATGATTACACCATTGACTTTAACCTAAAAATGTGGCTCATACAGATATGCATCAATGTGGAATTTAATCTGAAAATATAAGTAAAACTAAGACTATTAATGAAAATCCAGTGAAAAATTCGTATTAATAAGCAAGTTGTGGTACCCCAAAGTTTGAAATAATATATGTGATGTCACATATATAAGTTTTCATATTTAACTGTTTTCTTCGTGGACCTAGTTCTTGAAATATATGCTATTTCTAAATTATATTTATATAAAATAAATTATCATTACGTTTAATGCAAGAAATCTATATTAAAAAAAAAACTGTTTGAGAATTGCATTGCTGGAGTGATGATCACTCCTCTGCTCTTTGAAACTCATACTTTCATTGGTAGTAGTACGAACCTCATGGTCATGATTACATGCTATTCGTCATACATTTACAACGCTGTCTTTCAGTCGCTAATCAAAATATATTCATATTCGTGTCAACACGCTCTAACAAAAACCCCATTATTTTCGAAATATTTCAATTAATTCGATTGAACCGGGAATAGCTTATATCAGTACGTTAAGAAAGATTTTCATACAATGGAGTTAAATGTATTCTGTACATTGGCTTGTGTTAATATCTTTATCTTACACGTATGTCACCTCCTATTAAAATTCTCACAATTTTCCGTATTATCCAGACATTCAATCGTCTGGTGGACCAGGCTTGGGCCTGCGAAGTCGGGGTAATCGAATTTCCACTGTATTATGAAAAAAATTTGAAAGTTTCACAAATAAAATAACAATAATAGCCCGATTCACAAAAAAGTTTAAGCTAATCCTCATTTTTGGATTAGTGAATTCTTTTCTATTCCGGTAATTAAAATTTAATCATGACATTATCATAACAAGTGATATGATTATCATCGATGATATTTTCGAGTGAAACCGAGTTGCAGATTTCACGAGTCCGAAGGACGAGTGAATTGTGCTGCTTCGGTTTCACGAGCAATATCTTCGATTATTAATCATATCACGAGCTTATATTTAATGAGAGAATATAATGAATTTTTGTTAAAATTAACTGTAAATGTTGTAAAAATCCCTTAGTAACGAATGTAAATAAGGTAATAATTTCTTTGTTTTTTATCATCGCTGTGATGGACATGTAACTAGGGAAATTCTGAATGTAGATTGGCGGAAAACATGTCACGTGACTAATGAATTATATTCTCAATAAAGGTAGATACTAGGAATAGCTTAGACTATATTTTAAGTTATAAACTGTCAAAATTAGAGTAGTATTTGCTAATCCAAAAATGAAGATTAGCTTAAACTTTTTTGTGAATCGGGCTGTATATGTTTTAAAATTACCTTAACTCTTCCAGTGATGGCCTCCCGGCAAACCAAGCACTTCTTCACAAGCGGTGCACACGCCGAGCAACAAACCACGTGGAAACACGGCTTGAAGATCATATCCCTCTTCAGATCCGAACACACCAAACATTCATCCAAACCAGTGGAAATATTCCCTTCGTTTGGTGGTGCCATCTCCATCTCGTCCGATTCCTTGTCCTTGTGACACTTGTCAAGGGTCTTGCAGAGGTTGGGATCCGGGCACAGGTCAAGAGGCGTTTGGCCCTTCTTGTTTTTGATAGTGAGATCAGCCCCGTTGGCTGCCAAGAAGCAGGCGATGCTGGCGGAAGACTTCTTGTCGGCGCCCTGAATGCCCAAGCCCATGAGGAACTTGCCCACGTCCTGCACATCTTGCAGCTGCCGGAGTTGAGAGAGAGTGTGGTGGCGCAATGCCTCATGGAGAGGAGTGTCGCCGTCCTTGTCAGCGATGTTCAGGTTGGCGCCTTCGCGAACCAACAGCTAAATAAACATATTATGATTTATTATACCATAAATTATGAAAATAATATGTATATTATACAGAACGTGAGAGAAATATATAATTTTCCTTAAAGGACCGAAGGAAAAATAGAATTCTCTTATATGAGGTAGGTACTCTATATCCGAATTCGGGCATTGTCCGAAAATTTTTCTCAGAATTAGTTTTGAACTCCAGAAAATGCTTAAACCCGAAAAACAGTCACAACACGTTGTGGATTTACCTAACCTTATAAAGATTTATATTTATTTGCTATTTTATTAAACATCCTGTAACAACCTAAACATCAGTATTGTTCAATTTCATTTCTGATTAAGTAATATCCTTTGAAGTGATAAAATTCGGGTTTGCGAATTTTTTAGTGTTCAAAACTAGGACTAAGCAATTTTTTCGGACAATGTCCAAGAGATAACAGAAATTTGTTAATTGTTGAAAAATGTGTTCAATAATTGTAATTTAGTTCAATATTCATCTTGTTCAGTTCTAAAGAAATGCAAAAATAATTGATGCTAACGATGATGCAGTTTTGAACTAGTTACCCCCAACATCAAGGGAATGGAGTATCCTAATATTTTTTTATTATTATTATTATGTATTATTTCCTGAAACTTTCACATATATGTATCATAAATCTAAAATTTTGAGTTAAAGAATAAAGAAATAGCAAACATGCCAACACATAAATCAAAATATTACTGTGTTAGTAACAAGTCAATAGCAGAAGAAAAGCTTTTTGTTAACAGTGTACAAAACTTGTTAGAAATGTCATCAGTGACTCGTATGTCACAAACCACATGATACCTTGTGTCGCCAAAATAAATTATGAGAAAACTCAAGTGAGAAAAATTAAATTTTGATTAAGCCATAAGGTTAAATTTTTTTTTTCCTGAAATTGTCATGTAATCCTACTACTTCCCTGCCTAGGCATGGAAGTAAAATGTAACGTTACCCTATTTATTTTCAAAAACACATTTTACGTTTCAATATAGTACTCGTAATATACAATTATAAAATTAAAATAAATGATCTCCAGTTGTTTTAAATTCTTGTTCAATTTTTAATAGAGCCCCTTAAGTTTTCAATGTGATTTACTTGTTAAATGAAAATAGGTTATATGTACCATTCAGCCATTTTGAATTCTTATTCAATTGCAGAAAAAGATTTATACTTATCTCGTCATTGAAGTTCTTTTTCAAGTCTCATTATGGTTATTTGCCTCGGCTTCACGTCGGCAAACAATTTTCATATTCGTCATGAAAAGACGAACTTCCCTGCCTTGATAAGTAAATAACTTACCTTAAATTTTACTACAGTAATACCCCATTGTGTGATAAAGCATTAAATCTCAAAATAATATTACCGTACAGGAAAAATGTACATATTTCGTCTCTAGAGGCAAAATAGAATACTACTCTTTCAATTTTGATATTAAGGAAATTTACTTTTAGTCTCGATGAGGGGTAAAGAATACATATTTTATTTAAAAATTTCAAAGTAACTCGAAATTTAACAGTAATAATATCTGAACATCACCATTTGAAAGAAAATAAAAAGTACATTAAAAAATTGTAAACCAAAATTCATTATTATTTCATACATAAAAAATAAAAAACCAAAGCTATGAAATTTTAGTCTATAGCTAACGATCTATATGCGTATTTTTTCCGGATAATGAATTCCAACACAACAACATTATTAAATAATATTTTAATATTTTTTATAATTATTTAATCCTTTTTTATATTTAATTCAAATAACTAAACGCGTGTATGTTATTATAAAATAATTTCATTATCTTAACCATCTTCATTTATAGTAGGTACGTAATGTCCAGAGAATTAATGATTTTGTATGTAGCGAATAGATTGTGTGGTTTGTTCTCACGTGAGTCAGTAATTACAGGGCGATAAAGGTACAGTATCATGTTTGCTTATGAAATACACATATTATCGTGGTCAAATCCCATGGTGCATCAATTTTGTATGTGCCACAGCATTAAATGGAGATTGTCCATTTCTCCTGGATTTATAAGCCATGCACTTGTACTATTCAAAATAAATTACGATTAAAAAAAATGTAAATAGGTAATTACTAATTTTGAATTATTTTTGATTAAATGTCAAAATTTCACTGCTCTTTCACTGATTCACTTGAAAAAGTTATAGACTATAGAACACAAGCCTTGATATCAGTGTATTATTGATTGGAATAGTTCGTACCAATTACATTTGTTTGGGTTTTAACTCGTACCATTACGAACATATGCCTTACATACAAACTGTTTAGGTTCATAATTACTTACGTTTTGATTATGCAGAGGATACCAAGAAAAATCTACGAATCCTCAATTTTCCTGTTAATTCTCTGTATAGTCAAAGCGTAAACGATTGACCCTAACCATGTTTAAACATTTTCTTTTGCTATAATTTTACATTTACTATTTTCGGTATTGTTATCCTAATAGTACAGATTTAAAAGTAAAACAAATAAACTTGGTACGGACTATACACCTCGACTACCTCGAGCAACGCATTTCATGTGCACTGACAAAGTGAAAGGGAAATTATAATGTAATGGGGTATGTGACCAAATTTTTACATATAATATGGATACTAGACAAAAAATAAAATACCCGTATTTTTTAAATCAATTAATTATTCGTAGTTTACGAGAAAATATTTATTAAAAATTTGAGGAAGAGGTATGTGACGTTAAGATCATACAAGAAAACTGATAGACTGGAAGGGAAAGAGATAGTAACATAATCGCGATGCTAATCTATAACTATGTCTTTCCCTCTCTGTCTATCTGTCGTCTTCCAAGATCCTACCATAATGACGTCATATATCCCTTCTACAAAACATTAAGTTGTTAATAACAATATTATTACAAACAAGTGTTTAGATTTTATTATTATAATGAGACGCTATAATAGTTAGTTTTTATAATTTGCTAAATTGGACGAGCTATACAAGGTGGAGCATATACAGGGTGTACATTTTAAAACGAGTCATAGGGCTATAGCATAGAAAAACATTTTTTAGGCGCCAAAAGTTTCTATATTAATTTATTGAAAAAATAATTGGTGCCTATTATAAAGAAAAATATTACGAATTTTTTAATACCAAACCAAACACCTTACGTTGCTGTTTCATATAAAGCCAGAAAATAAATTTAAAAATTTGTACAATTAAGAAATAATATCATTAGCCATGAAACTGATAGTAACAAAACATTGTCATATTTACTAACATGATAGGGGACAATTAAAGATTAAAGTTATTAATTTATGAACTAATACAAAATAACACAAAATAAAGTAAACACTAAGATATTTATTTAAGAAACAATTATTAATTATTGTATTTTACAATTAAAGATTATCTACCTACATAAGAAGTTATAAGAAACGAGAAAAACTGCAAACTACAAAAGAACAATTAAAACCATTTAATAATTTGTAATTTTTCTTAATAAAACGAAAATAATAATAATTTAACAAATAATGTGTATGAAAAGTTTATTAATGAGCGTCTCAAGTCAACAATTGTTTTGTTTTGTTTCTGTTAGTTTCACGGCTATTGATATTTTTTCTTAACTGTGCAAATTTTTAAATTTATTTTCTGGGTTTATATGAAACAGAAATGTAATGTGTTTGGTATCAAAAAATTCGTATTTCTTTACAATATGCACGAATTCTTTTTTAAATAAATTAATATCGAAACTTTTGGTATCTAAAAAACTGTTTTTCTATGTTATAGCCCTATGACCCGTTTTAAAATTTACACCCTGTACATATATTCGTCTTCACTGCTGTGAGTATCATATTTCTTAATCCAAATTCTGATAGCTCAAATCCCATAGCCTACAGAATATTTTAAGAGATTCACTAGCTCAAACCTACACAATTCAAGCCCACTGGACTCGGCCTATTATACAGGGTGTCTCTTAAATAGAAGGACATGGCTTAACCACAGATTCCTGAGGCTAAAATAAGACGATTTAACCAAACTTGCTTCTAACGGAAAGTGTACCATTTAGCCAGAATTCTGCTTCAAAGTTCTTCGAAAAAAAATTAATTTTGCTTATAATAATCGGACGCTTTATTCGATTTGGATGAAATTTGGTATAACAGTTTATATGGTTATAAGTCATCTTTTAAGGTGATACTTGTTATTATTAGTGAACCACTAATGTATGAAACTTAGGTGTCCCAACATTAATTAAACCGTAACTTTTTAATGGCAATACCGAAAACGTGAAATTATTTTTCTTCAGAAAGATACATTCAATAGTAAACTTTTCTCTCTCTGTGTAATTTGTGATATCTGTTACGGTTCACACAGAAAAAAATAAAATCTGAGTGTCTGCACTGCTAAATTTTTAAAATAAATTTAATCTAGCAGTCTATCCAAATGTCAAACAAGTAATTTTTAATGACAGTAACAATTGTTTTACGGGTTGTCAAAAATTTTCTTCGCAATATTCTAAAATTAGTAACATCCTAATAATATTTTACTACCATTATTATATATAAGACGATTACATATATCAGCTTACTTCTAAACAAGTTGTGAAAATTGACAACTCGTTACTGTCATTAAAAATTACTTGTTTGGCATTTGGATGGACAGCTAGATTAAATTTTTTAAAAAAATTTAGCAGTGCAGACACTCAGATTTTATTTTTTTCTGTGTGAACCGTAACAGATATCACAAATTACAAAGAGAGAGAAAAGTTTACTATTGAATGCATCTTTCAGAAGAAAAATAATTTCACGTTTTCGGCATTGCCATTAAAAAGTTACGGACTAATTAATGTTGGGAGACCTAAGTTTCATACACTAGTGGTTCACTAATAATAACAAGAAATCACCTTAAAAGACGACTTATAATCATACGAGTATAAACTGTCATACCAAATTTCATCCAAATCGAATAAAGCGTCCGATTATTATAAGCAAAATTAATTTTTTTTCGAAGAACTTTGTAACAGAATTCTGGCTAAATGGTACACTTTCCGGTAGAAGCAAGTTTGGTTAAATCGTCTTATTTTAGCCTCAGGAATCTGTGGTTAAGACGTGTCCCCCTATTTAAGAGACACTCTGTATACCTACACTTAAAATATGTCAGGATTTTAGCTGGCAAAATGTGGTATTATAAACAAGTATACCTACCCTAACAATCTGCGTGTGCTGCCGTTCAACAGCCAGGTGTAGTGCGGTCTGCAGATTCACATTCTGCAGATCCATGTTGGCATGTCCAGAGTGCACCAAGAGCTGCGCTACTTCCACGTGGTTATTGAGCGCGGCCAGGTGCAGGGCTGTGTAACCGTCATCCTTCTTCTCGTCCACGATCCATGGACGGGGAAGTTTAGCCAGGAGGATCTTCATAGCACTACAAAAATACAATGTTTAATATATTTTACAGTAAGGAATTTTAGCTTTTAGGATGATTACTTATTGCGAATTGTAGAAATAATTTCTTAAGTACAACGGGAATGTGCGAAAAAAATACTTAAAATTAATAAAAATTAAAAAAAAAATTAAAAATTAATATTCAAAGGCGCTTTTAGACAAAGACATTATTAACTAAGAAAAAGACAGGTATAGAAAAGAATCATTTTAATATTGAATACGCAACTACTGCATATTTGATACTTTTATAACTTAATTAGTAACTCATCTAGTTAGGTTAGGCTGGATAAAAACAATTTTAAATGAAATGAAAAAATAAATATTATGTTTTCATTCATTTTTACTTATCATTATTACAATGAAGGCAAAAATAGGCCGTAGGTTCCAATAATTATGAATAGCAGTCATAATTATCTTTATGTAAAAAAGTAGGACGTTTCGGACATTTATTTGTCCATCTTCAGAAGTTAATTTTTTTAAATGTTGTATAAATTTCTTTAATATTGAGACGATACGCTATATTAATAAATATTATTATTGTTATTATTTGTTATTATTATTATTATTATTATTATTATTATTATTATTGTAGTACGGTAATATTATTATTTGTTTATTAAAAATATATAGCTATTATTTTGTTGCAATGGCCATTGCGTAAATATTTGTTGTACAGTTGTTTTTTGTGTATCTTATGTCACTAGGAGAGAAAGGATTCGAGTTCGGCCGATAAGACGAAATAGTGAAACCACTTGAGCCGGCGTCACAGGGCTGGGACATCTGCGAAGTATCAATCACACCTTTGTTGTTCTAGAATTTTCGGTGAGCCACCCACTAACCACCCACACCGGTGACGTAGCGCCTACCCCCGAAACACCCTAGTTTTGGAAAGGGACAAGAGGGATATTTGAGTTTAAATACGAGGTCTGAAGCTACACTCATGAGTCTTGCTTCGGCAGGACTCCCAGATCCTGGACCTCTGGCATGGTTGACATGTTGAGTAACCCGGGCTTCTGGCATCCTAGAGCTTGGACCTCTGGCGTGGTTGACACGTTGGGTAACCCGAGTTTCTGGATTCATCCAAATTTTACTCTTGGCTTGTCCGAGGTAAGTTCTCCAGGTCTCTCCTCGATACCGCTTTCCAAAACCTTCACAGCTCCCCCCATCCAGCTGCTATGGTTCGCCAGGCACGTTTGGGATCCAACTTCCCCCCATCCAGCTGCTATGGTTCGCCAGGCACGTTTGGGATCCTACTTTCCCCCCATCCAGCTGCTATGGTTCGCCAGGCACGTTTGGGATCCTACTTTCCCCCCATCCAGCTGCTATGGTTCGCCAGGCACGTTTGGGATCCTACTTTCCCCCCATCCAGCTGCTATGGTTCGCCAGGCACGTTTGGGATCCTACTTTCCCCCCATCCAGCTGCTATGGTTCGCCAGGCACGTTTGGGATCCTATTTTCCACCCATCCAGCTGCTATGGTTCGCCAGGCACATTTGGGATCCTACTTTCCCCCCATCCAGCTGCTATGGTTCGCCAGGCACGTTTGGGGATCCTACTTTCCCCCCATCCAGCTGCTATGGTTCGCCAGGCACGTTTGGGATCCTACTTTCCCCCCATCCAGCTGCTATGGTTCGCCAGGCACGTTTGGGATCCTACTTTCCCCCCAACAAGCTGCTATGGTTCGCCAGGCACGTTTGGGATCCTACTTTCCCCCCATCCAGCTGCTATGGTTCGCCAGGCACGTTTGGGATATTACTTTCCCCCCGTTCAGCTGCTATGGCTCGCCACCCAAGCTCAAGATGTGTGCCGTATCAGCACCGAGCGCTGGCTTGTCCACGTTCACTTGGGTATAACTGACATAATACACAGCCGGCGAGTGCGACACAGGTACTCAAAGGTACATACGGCGGGGTGACTCAGTCACACGTCGAGCGAATAATCCGGCTACATCGGTTGTTCTGCCATCAGGGTGAGGCGGCTCAGCCGCGAACCCAAAATAGCGTTGCTGAAACCTCGCTATCTACGAAAAATCGGCATGTAGCGCCATGGTAACCTCGGAGAAACCGAGCTTACCCCACTTACACACTCACATACAAGTACACAATTACGATTGTAATTGGCTCTCAATATCGAGGTCTAATTAATGTCTATTTGCAATGTTGCTCATATTAAATTATTGTGACAACGTATCATTGTTACTATATTGAATTTGTTATAAATTATTTGTTGAAATTGTGTCTAGATGCCTCTCTGTGCGGGGTTTTAGCTGCGGTTTCCCTCGTACGTAAGGCGAATGCCGGAGAGCGGACCTTTCCACAGCAGGGTGCCATGGTCAAACCATTTCACTCAATTGTATTTCTCATATTATTTGGTATTTACTTTCATAATTAATTTTCAATAAATGCACAAGGCTTGACATATTCTGTCTGCTTTTTGGAGAGAACATTATTCTTTAATTTTGTCAAATACCTGTCCCGATTCCCCCACCTTTAACAGCTACTCTGTATTACGAACGACGTAAGGGTTACTTATTTAATATAAACACAACGTAGGGTAAGTACAACCTTCAATTAGACGAGGTCAGGTATGTCGCGTTACATAAAATTGGTGCCGTGACCAGGATAGGTATGTCGCGTTACATAAAATTGGTGCCGTGACCAGGATAGGTGCGTCGCGTTACAATATTAGTTACTAATTTTTGTGAATGCCCAAATCTTGTCCAGAATTATAACAAAAAGTCTTCTTCTATCAAAGACATTTTGTTATAATTCTGGACAAGATTTGGGCATTCACAAAATCACAAAAATGTGTAACTAATATTAAAGAAATTTATACAATGTTTAAACAAATTTTAAGTAACTGCTGAAGATGGAAACATAAATGTCCGAAACGTCCTATTTTTATTAAATAAAGACAATTATGACTGCTAGTCATAATTATTGGAATTTACGGCCTGTTTTTTCCTTTATTGAAACTTTTATAACGTTCCCGAATCATCCATTTCTTATCATTATTACTAATTTACGAGCTAATTTAGAAATAATATTTTTTCTTAAAAATCGTTTGTGGTTACAAACCACATTGTTCATCTGGAAATGGTATTTTATTTGCAGGTTTTTATAGATTTCTTTTAATGAAAATGTAATTATAACCCGATTATTATGTGTTTCTGTAAGCATTTGAGAATATTTCATTATCTTAACACTACTAGTTTGCAAAGTTGTTTCAATTATTTTTCATGATTTTAGAAAAAAATATTTTTGAATGTTGAAAAAAAAAATTATTATGTTCAATTCCAAAAACAGATATTTCGAAAGTGATATTACTGAACTAGTTTTTACTTTGAGCTAAAAGAAAAAAATATAATGATAATGATATCATATTATTCTAATTTATTACGTGTAAACATGCATATCCTTTAAGATAAATCACAATAACAAAAAATATTCACGAATGTTAAACTTCAATAACAGTAAATCAGAGTAAAATTTCCCATTTTTATGGGCGCATAACGCAAACGCTAAATGTTACAACACCATAGAAAAAATAAATGGCATATGAACGGTCGCAAAATACGCGATTAATGTAGCAAAAGTAAATCACTTCATAAGTTATAAACCATTGTAAAGGCCATTTGGTTGTATTCCGTTGGAAACAATGCCGCAAACTGTCATCTTTATTTACCGTAAAACACTGAAATGCCAGCAGCATTGCTCGAGAAGTGCTTATCTCTACCTCCAACAATATAATAATGATATAAAGCGCTATTTTGATGACAATTCTGTACATAAATTTGAGCGCGATCATCTGTGATTCTGGCTCTTGGGACGGAAGGTTATGGAAACATAAAGCACACATGTGTTGAACACACTCAGCGGAGAGCTATGTTCTGTTCTCTATGTGATGTGTTTGTGTGAGTGTGTGTCTGGGCTCTAGGCTCGCTCCTCTTGCTTCTTGCAAGCGCGGGAGTGCTGGATGACGGCTGCTGTGAGCTGTAAGATGTCTCCGGCCCGCAATTCAAACGAATTGTATCATCTTAAAATGCAGGGCCGCATTACTACCAAATTATGAGTATTTTTAACTATTTAGTTTTAATTTAATTAACTATTACAACAAAGAAATAGGTATAAGAAACCATATTTGTTATCTTTCTGTTTGTATACCGGGTGGAATCCGTTATATAGGGAATACAATGTTAGTTTTTCATTTTGACCCATTCATTTTAGTGAAAAGTTGTAAATAAAAGAGAATTAAAAATTACACAATATGCTGTAAATTGCGAATTTTAATTTGTGATTTTTTCATAAAATAAAAAGAAATTGCGATTAATTTTAGTATCATATTGTGTAGTTTTTAATTCTGAACAACTATTTTATTTACAAGTTTTCTCCGAAATTAATAAGTCAATAACTACAGCAAAATGAAAAAAAAATGACAATGCATTCCAAGTAGACACCCGGTATGTATTTTTGTTTAGTGCTTAAATTATAAATTAACAAAAATATATTTGTATTTAAAAAAAAATATACTTCTTTCAGAAGAAAAATTATATCGAAATTTCTTAATATTCATTTAAATTACGTTTTCAACACCTACTTTCAAGTGATACTATATCTACTTATTATAAAAATATCGTTCGCAAATGTCATATTTAATTTTAATTAAAAAAAAACATCTTAGGATAAATGTTAAAAAGGCTGAAAAGTAATAGAAAAAATCAAGTAAAAAATACATATCAAATTACTATGCAAAAAAGAGACAGCAAAAAAATTAAAAGTAAAATATCTTCGGTACGAAATTTGTAAGTACTCATAGTCATAACAGAGAAATATTAAGTATCTGTAGGTACATAAAAAAAAAAAAACATTTTTTCCACAGTAAAATTGAAATTAACAACCTATCCTAACCGTTTTACTGTGTGTGAGTGTATATTGAGAATTTACTTTATTTAATAAAAGGATGAATTAATTAAATTGCGTTTTAGGTTAGTGACGTATTTTACTTTGCAAATAATCTTTGCTACTGTGTATGTCATGTTTATACTGAAAATTTTTACTTTTTTTACTGTTAATTCTTCCTTTAACTTAGGGCCAGTTTTACAAATCTCCTGTTAAAAAAATTAACTATCACTTACATAAACAAAATTGAAACGAAATGAACTGTTAAATGACAAACTGATCATTGCTGTCAATAATCCGATTCCATATTGTTTATTTAACTTACAGTTAAAATTCTAACCGAAGATTGTAAAATTATCCTTTATGGGCAGTTGCATCAGCAAGGCTTAAATTTTAAGCTAGGATTGAATAAAAAAGTGCCAATCAAAATCTTGAATTGATTTGACATTACATTTTGATGCAATATTGTCAATTTAAGCCAGGTTTAATATTTAAGTTACGTTGGTGCAACCGGCCATTAGTGTTTCAATATTTTTACTAAATTTTAAAAACTGTGACTGTTGATTCAAAATTTTAGTTTTCATTTTAGTCAATACTGCTAATAATAATTCTCACGGCATTGTAAGTGGTACCTACACTATTGCTATCTCAACACTTATAAGAGCTACGAAGTCGGTTAAAATAGCAAACAATTTTATGTGACTACTTTAATGAGCGAGATTTTTTAGGCTAGTGGTTCTCAAAATACAGGGTGCAACTTTCTTATTTTAAATGGCAACCAATCGAGCAACCAATTTATTTATTTGGTTATTCGATTCAGTTTCTTTTTTGAATTCAACTATATTCGTATGAAGCACCCTAATATGTATTACGAAATATTTGAGACAAATGCAAAATAAATATGTATAATTTTTATTTAAAAATGGCTACACAAAGAGTGGAATGGAACAAAACAAATCAATAAAACAATTGTTAATATTATTTATGTCAAAATTTTCAAGTGTGCTTCTGTATATTCTTCTCATAATGAGAAGGTAGACATGTACGAAGTAGTAGAAAAAATTCTAGTGAAGCTGTAAACACGAACAGTGAGTTGTATCCTGAGTGACAAGTGCGTCGGCTCATAATTACTTTCGGAGGTTGGAAATTTGTTTATGTTCCAATACCTCTGCATTTATAAATAAACGAAGATGCCGTAATGATGAAAATAATGCAATAAATGTTTTAGTATATATCGAAGCCAACCAGGGGCTTTCATCAGAAGGCCGCTGTTGAATGTGGAGTAAGTAAACCTTACAAACTTAACAAAGTACAATATCTGCAACCTGGTGACTACGATCGGCGACTGGAATTTTGTTATTTACTTTTGAATGATGGTGTAAATATGTTAAAAAAATTTTTTTGGACTGATGAGGCTAATTTTTCGAATAATGGCATGTACAATGTAAAGAATAATGACTATTGGAGTCATGAAAACCCTCTAGTGGTTCGTGAAAGAAATTTTCAAAAAAAAAATCAGTGTTAATGTTTGGTGTGGCATTTTAATGACAAAATATTTTTTCACATGTACGAACGCACATTGACGGGTGATCGTTATTTAGAATTTTTACGAAATATTCTAGAATATCTCAACGAAATGTTATCTGACAAATGTATAGATACTGTATATAAATTTATAAATTATTTGTATCTTCATATGTATTGTATCTTTGTTTAATAATAATTATTCACACCTTAAAGAAAATTATTACGGTTTCTGCAATTATTTCTGCATTTAGATTTATTTGTTTTCTTTCATAGCACTCTTTGTGTAGTCATACTTAAAAATGATACTTATTTAACTTTCCATTTTTCTGAAATATTTTGTAATATTAGGATATTTCATATAGATATCATTGAATTCAGAAAAAAAATACTGAATCGAATAAGCAAATAAAGAAAAGGTTGCCATTTAAAATAAGAAAGTTGCACCCCGTATTTTTAGAACCAGTGGTTTAAAAATTTTTTGTTGCACTCACTGAAGTAGTCTTATAAAATAGAAATTACTACCGACCTCGTAGCTCTTATAGTTTTCGAGATAGCAATAGTGATGAATAATCTGTACACATTTGTATGATTAAAAAATTAATGAATTTATTTTAGTTATAAATAGTTTAATCAACCTTTATTAAGAGCAAATATTACCAGTCTACATTTAATTTTTTTAATATGCAATTATCATCGAAAAAAAAATATGTGACCATCAAGAGTAAAAATATTTTTTTACATAAAATTAATTTATACTCACTTGTACCATAAATAAGATATTGTACATTTTAAAAATAAATTGAAAATCAATTTTATATACTGTCACTATAGAACGGGTCTTCGTTCATTCATGATAATCTAAAGTGTATTGGTTATTGAAAGGATCAAGAAAATAAAATTAAAAATTTTTAATCGATTTATTATTGTATTGTACTATGTTACATCTATTTTAATCTTTTTACAATTTAGAGTTACTGATATACAAAATTGATTTGAGACATACAACTAACTAGGGAAGAAATATAGATAGGTATAATTTATTAACTGTAGGATAGAACTTGTTATTAATGGATGACAACATGGCATTTGTTTTTGATGTTAATGTTAAATCTAATTTATTAATTATTTAGTATAATTTTTAAATTTTTATTACTATTTTAAAACTTTTATGATTTTCCACTGAGTCCAGGCCTGTGGTAGTGTCTACGGGGGGCCTCTAGCCGTGACCCCCACACCATGAACCCGCTACTCATCATGTATGGTCAATTACTGTTCGCAGCACAGTACTGCACTGTATGTCACTCTGCCTCACACATTATTCCACTCGTTTAGTATTATTCACTGTCACTAACGTTACTGTTTCATATCGTTGTGCGTGTATTCCTTAACTATGTTTGTGCTTCATTTCGCCCTATTGTATTCTTGTTAATAGTGTTTACACAATGTGGATCACAACTCATTCAAGGAGTAAGTAAGATATACTAACTTTTTCATTTCTTCTATTTACTTTTCATTTGAGAACATAACCTATACGTATACGATGTTTTAAGAATTGTTGTGAAAGTTTAAATTATATTTAATTCAGAAACTTTTCGCATATAACTAACGTGACAACAAGCACGTGTGATCTAAATATAAACTAGCTGCAATAACAGTGACGTCATGAAACTAAAAATAATTGAAGTAATTAAAAAATTACACCCAGTTCACTCAATTAGGTACTTCGTAAACTCTCACAGTATTTCAAAATCGTATCCCGTTTAAATTATAACTAATAATATTGATTATAATATAATGTAATGTTCATGTGTAACAACATTTGACATGTCATTGTCATACAATGTAGTATATTGATTACAATAATGAATCATCAAAATTTTTGTAGTTTATCAAATATTATAACGACCAGGGGAACAAAAAACACCACAAAATTAACGTAACAAATTATATGACGCGATAAGCTTCTGATTAATGACGTTGACGTTTATTTCCCCTCTAAACCGCAATTTGTTGATAAAACTATTCAACAATGGACCAGTATCATGAATGTACAGTTTCCCATATCAGATTCGACTTTAAGTATTCTTTTACTTAAATAAATATTAACATTTTTATTATTTTAGAATACATTCAAAAACATATTCTACAAATAATATTACGAATATTCGCATTCATAATCAAGAAGGCTTAATGGCAATAGCAAATGAAAATCAGTGAATTTGAAATTGAGGAGCCCCTGACAAAAACAATCTTAAAGTATTCTTCACGTAAAAGATTGTCGTTAAGTAATAAAAAGTGTATGATTCCTGACGACATACGTAAATGAAATAGTCTCTTTTCGCTACACAGGTCATAGAATCTGTTTATGAACAGATTCTACAACTTGTGTAAGCAAAAGGAGACTACTTCATTTACGTACATATATGTCGTCTACACTTGTTTCTGCGCAACAACATTCTTACGTGAAGGATACTATAGTTCTCGATAGGTACATTAGTTGTTTTTAAGGAAACGTGTATAGGCAAATTTTGTATAATGAATGTACTTTCAATAAAAGAAAATGTTCTTTAATTTCATGTTTGCAAATTATCAGTTTTTTATAAAAACAACCAATGTCGTATAAAAATTATTAATAAATAGGCAATTGCTCATCATTGTTTAATTTTGTTACTCAATTTTCTAATATTTAATCATGAATTATAGTCAAATTAATTTACAAAAAAAAAAAATTGGGAAGAAAGGTGGAAAGTTTTTTATTTATCTCAGATTCAAAATAAGTTTGCTTTTGCTAGAAACCTCTCAATTTACATTAGCAATATTGTATATATTCCATATTTTGTAAATACGAAAGAAAAATAATACTATGCATATGAAATAATAAGAGGACGTGTATCTATGTCATGTATTTTATGGATTAAATTTTGTTGTAATACGAATGTGCCGACCCCCGCGGTTAATATTTATTTAAACAAAATTATGATGAGTAATTGAAGCAGTACTTTAACGGCAATATTATATTTAATAATATAACAAAATGCTCAACATTCCTCCCTGTTTACTTAGTCATAGTTTGCTGTGCAATAAACAGGAAATTTATGGTTGTTTAATTTTGCCCCCACAAAGTTTGCCTATATGATTATCCCTAATCAAGCCAATATCTCGAGACTCAGATCAATACCAAGCCGCAACTAATCAGAAACTAAACAGGCAGTAATTCTAAATATTTCACACAATTGCGTTACATACTAGAATCTAGCTCTGGAAACAAACCGATGTGTTATATTTAAACATACACATAAATTATACATTCATCCTCATTTTAAATTTTAATTCTTCTTAACGAGTTGAATATTCCGGGCGTTACTGCATATGTTGAACAGGGGCGTATCAAGAAAAGAGCAGTAATATAGTGCCAATGTAAAAATATGTACAAAATTATATAGATTTTCATTAACTGCTTTATGGAGCAAAGGGTAGGAATTTATAATTTTTTCCCACCAAGAAAGAGAGGTATAGGCGTATACGAACCATATTAATAATACCATATAGTTTGATTCAATTAAGATGTCTACTCAAGGTCATTTATAAGCCTACTGACTTCACTGCAATATGTACCCATAGGCGTGCAACATATAATAGTAAATATTATAAATTTTATTGATACATTTTATCTGAAAAATACAATAATTGGTGTTATGTATTTGAAACTTGTGTTTCATTTTAAATAATGATTTTCTCAATGTTTTATCTTCTTCGCCTATGTTTTTGCACAAAACAAAAATATAGACGACATAAGCTATTGAATAGGTAATACTTTGATTTAAACGTCAATATCACTGGATAAATATTACCACAAAGGACAGTGTAGTAGATAATTACATGTACGACATACATAAGTATTATTTTTAGTTTTCTAGAGAGTGATAGGGCGTGAGCAGACACGTGACTGCTTGAAATTCTTAAAATCAGCTGAAATGATTACGGTTGACAAGAACAATGTTTAAAATATTTTGATTTTGAACTAAAAAATTATTTTACAACTTTCATGCAATACATCAAGTTAAAAAAATATGTAATAGATTACTTTAATACTTATTTTTTGTATTTCTTTAAACTGTTAAAGTGACAAGTGCACTCGTTTTAAACTTATTTTTAAGTACCTATCTAAAAGTTGCTTAAGTCACGTGTTTGCTCGCGCCCTTTTCTTTCTTTGAACAAGTGACCTTGAACAGTTATCATTTGAAAATACAACTATAGTGAATACTCCTATTATAAGAGTCCAACAAGAATTGTGATTGTGTTTATACAGGGTGTAACAGAAATAAGTACATTAAATTTAACTAGTGATAGAACTCGACAAGAGGAGCAATATTTCTTAGTTACTTTTTTCAAATTCGCAATTTATTTTTTGGAAAAAAAATCCAATTCACAGAGATATACTGGTGAAACAGAAAAAAGTGACATTGAAAATAGAACTTTATTTACAAATTAAACAGTTATTCTTAAATAAATACTGCTAAATATTGTTTTTGACGTATTATTATAGCTATTAGAATATTGCTCACTATTTCAGGGACATTCTTCATTATATTACGAGTATTTACAGATTTTAAGACAAAAAAAAAAAAAACGTAAAATAATCCAATATATTTATGTATAATCTAATACAGTAATTCCGTATTTTATGACAAACCTAGTCATGACCTATCGATACCTCACATTATTGCAAATCGGCTTACAATATTTATTAAGCATGGATATAATTTAAGTAACTAATGAAACTTTAGTTAGGGAATTACAAGGGATTGATATTTAAGAAATTTATTTCTCGCTCATCAAGTTATCTAACAGAAGTTCAAAACTGAATGGACTCTTGTGTAGATTCTCTAGCCTACTTGAAACAATAAGCATTATTATGATTTGTTGTATTCTGTATATTGTATATACAGACATTTAGAAATTAATATCTTAGGAATGAATTTAGCAAAGATTGTCGAAATTTACAGCAATCTGATTTACGATTAGTAGCAAAATGAGTTATGATTAAGTAGTTTCGAAAACGTTAGGATATTAACATTCCCTAATTGCTACGCCACTGCGTGGATAATGTGTCTTACATGTTCTTGAGCGGTGTCAGTGAGTAAAGTCAACTCAGATGGAAACTAATTTCAAGCATGCCACTGTCACAAACGGAAGTGAAGCTTTGATGACGTCTTGAAAGGTAAATGATTTATTTATCGACGCTGTTTTGCTATTTCTGCATGATTTGTGGTTGTGGTACGAGTTTCGTTAGGGAATTTACCTATTCATTGGAATTTGTTCTGATCAATATGCTAATACATAATAGCTGCAATTTTGATAAAAATACATGGATACATGAGCTCATAAATAAAAACATGAGTTTTAATGCGAACAATAAATATGAATAGAACGTTTTAACGAATAATTTGATTTTATTTTATTGTCGATGGATGAACACGAATGATAATTAAATCACCTTTTGTTTACTTTTATTCATAGTTGTAATTATAAAAGTTTTCATTTGACTATATAGATTTAATTTAAATGTACAATTTCAATATACATATATCCTAATGTTATTAAAACTATACAGTTCGTTAGCAGTAATTATACGATTTATTTAATTAAAATTAACTTATTCACCCTTTTAACAAATATTTTATTTTTAATTGGACCAAAATTTATGCACTGCTGTTCATAATTTTCTATATTTTCTATTATATCATTATTAAATTTAAATTGTATGCCTCCAGTCACATAATATCATGTTTTGGTAAGGAATTTTAAACTAGGACTTATAGTACCTACTTGTATTTAGGTCAGACAAACCGGCTGAGACACTATCATCATTTTTTTAATGAAAATCGTTGATTTTTATCAAAGATAAAAAAAATCAAATTATAATAAAAGTATAATTATTTGCTATAAAAAAAAACAACAAAAATTTGTGCCGTATACATATACTGATATCTAAAAAATAGATGATTTTTATGACTTTAATTTTCATATAACAAAAGAAAAGAAATAAGTATTTAAATATATGTATAACAAAAAGTAAAAATTCTTTGTTAATGTTTTAGTTTTATTCAGTCGAATCTTTTTGATTATAATATTTGCATAAGAACACCAATTTTCCTGCTTTTTCGGTACCCAGTTTATTTCTTAGTTTGGAGTGCATATGTTCAAAAGATTACTGATTACATGTTTTGACCTGTTTTATTTAGGTAACATGGTTTATGTAAATACTACGTATGAGCAAAAATTCAACTGCTTTCTCTGGGGTTTATTACAGATTTCGTTTTCGTTTATGAAATAAAATATTTATATTGCTTTTAAAACAATGTAAAAAGTTCAATAACACCAACGGATCTTTAGATATAAAAAAAATCATGATTTATTTAAAAAATCAATGATTTTTAATTTTTTAAAATAAATCATGATTTTTGCCAACCCTGGGTTTTAGTAAGATTCTGTTGTCAAATTTAAGAGCAAACTGATGTGTATGTGTTTTATGAATTTTTGTAAGATCTTACCTACCGAGATGACGGTATAGCGTCGGTTGTGTACGAAAATAAATGCTGTTTGATTGAGATTTCCAGTAATTTATAACACCTAATCTATTTATCACAGTAATTTAAATGTGCATAATTTGTTAAAAGAGGTTGTTTGAAAATAAATCGATTTTTTCTTGTGTTTAGCCAATCAGCAACCTAGATATTTCATTTTATGATCATTTCTTTGATTTTGTAATCCGTAATATTATGATAATAATACAATCTAGAAAACAGTAAATGGAAAAATTGTAGTAAAAGAAAATAGTCATTACTTACAAACTGTTTAGGTTTATATGTTCATAATAGCTTAAGCTTTGAGAGGTTCAGAGAATTTATTAACTTACAGTCGTTATATAAATTTATATTTTTTAAAATACCAAGAAATATCGATAAGAAAACCCTAGGTTTAGTTCAAATTGCAAGAACTTTGAAGTAGGTACAAAATTCTGAGTGAGGTGAAACAGCATTATACTCGTAAAGTTCTCGACAAAAAAGGACAAAATAACCTAAAAATTATTCATGAAAGAACAATTACCGAATAGAAAAGATGTGTCGTTATATTTTATAGTGATGTTATGGAAAGAACACAGCAAAAAGGATGAAAATTTGATATTGACAGAACGAAGGATGGACCTTTTAATGATTGTAAATGAATTGGGAATGTTAGAAGCATAAGCAACTTTATAAAATATTACTTTACAACCAATTATTTCCCTACACTATGGCTAGTTAGTTGTTCAGTCACCATCGAATTTACATACCATATAATTGCTTTTTAATTTTAAATATTCCCTACATTTTTATTCTGCTATTAGTTTCGACAATAAAAACAACCTCCAACTAAGAATGAACCTCCTGATGGAAGACTCTACCCACGCTGCCTAGAGTGCGTGTATTAATGAGTGCGTGTTATACGTTATAATCCTACAGTTCCTAAATCCTATACGTTATAAATGTCAGAATTCCTAAATCCCACAAGTTATAAAGTTACCCCCACCACCAATGACGTAATGTTCAGTCAGTATAATCCTACAAGTGATAAAATCATGAATCAGTACGGGACGAAATGTTCAGGCCGGTAATACAGGTCACTATTACGAGTGTATAGTTTGCCTATTATACCAGAGATGTTATTTTCTTTTACCGCGAAGAATTTTAAATAGGTACAGTCAATAGGAAAAATAAAACAAACTTTAGATAACCATTTTTATATATGTATTTATCGTGTCGTTCGGTGTTATTTTTATAGTTTTACCTCCCGCTACTTCTAGGAAGAGGGATAAAGGAATTATTACTAAAAGAAGCGCATAGTTTTTCATTGCTAACCAAAAAGCTAAGCGCAAAGGCTTAGTTATATCCTGAGGCGTAATGAATATTTTCACAGAGATATTTTAGTTACATTCAGAAATATAATAAAAGTAATAATTTTGCATAAAGAAGCCTTAATTATCTGTCATGAATTGTAAGTTTGATATCTAACCTTAAATTTTACTTCTTACAATTATTTATATTGTTCATCGTGATATTCATCTTTTTTAAAGCACACTTCAGGCCAGGTTACAAAGAACAACTTTCGAAGAGTTATTGAATGTGGCCTTTGGCCCCACATTTAAAAACAAATGTTATGGGCAGTATGGAGTCTAACAACGCAAGTTTTGTTAGTTTTAGATAATCAATGGTTTTAGTTAACCAAGAAGTATATAGATACAACAAAAAGGTTTTTATTTTGAGTATTACTAACATATTTCTGTTTTAGAAAAGTTGCAGATAGGTTTGATGTGTTACAAGCCATAGTATGTGCGTGTAAATATGAATTTCAAGTGTGCCTAGTTTTGAATAAACCTAGCTAATAATTACATAAAACATAGCATCTGTAATAAGAAATTATTACAAAGAGAAAACTAAGATTGAAGATGTAAATGGAATGTTTGACTAATTGTGCCCCACATATTGATTATCCATCTTAATCGAAAAGTTTTATTCTATACCACTTCAAAGGAGTGTGCGACCACAAATATATGTTCACTGATTATTTCAGAGGTAAATTAGTAAATATTTATTTAATTTCATATCTATATGCCGTATATTATTCAGGTTTCTCTTAGGCGACTAAGCCTACCAAAACAACATACACTGCAACACCCTATAAGGACAACGGACAGAGAAAAAGAAACATTCATAAAACACATTTATAGGTCAATTCTGAACATTTATCTGTAAAACCGTAAATTCGTAACCGCACAATTTACAGATTTGGCAATTCTGAACACATATCTGTAACGAGCCGAATTACAGACATTTTACGATCTCGTAACGTTTTGACATGTGTAACTAACTTCACAAATATTTTGTGCTCAATGTGACAAGCTGTCACAGTCACAGAGTTGTATTCTTCACTAAATAAGTAAAAATAATATAGGTATACACTAATTATTATTGTTTTTAAGGCCCAAAAGACTACTATACTCGCCGTCAAATGATTATGGACTGATGTTCAACTTTTATCCCTTTCCGCACGCTGTCCCTTGCCCAGCGGTGCTGCCGCTTGTAACTTGACATGACCAGGAATGAACGCAAATGCCATAATTCATTTAAAACTAATTAAAATTTTTAATACATCGTAAATGAAGAAAATATTATAATAAATAAGGTAAGACAGTAATACGTAATGTAATGTGGAAAATTTATATTTTGACCGCAGTTTCCACACATCAAGCTAAGGTCCCGTTTGCGTTCAAATACGATAACCGATGAAATCTAAGAATAATTGATTATTAAGTGAACAGTAGATCTGCCAACACAACATGCTTCTGCAGTCGAATCCAAAATTTTCTTGTTATTTAATAAATTATAAATTTTTTCAGGATGTAACGCCAACTTTTTGAAAAAAATTGTGTACATTTGGCCCATTTAAATCTTGTTTTCCTAAACAAGCGCACGCAAGTACTAACGAAAATGTCAGAATATAAAATGGCATTGACAGATTACAGATATTTGTACAGGTAGACACTTAAAAAAATTGGCATCAGTGTACAAAACTCCAGTCCATAATTATTTGACGGCAAGTATAATTATTGATGAATGACGGAATGAAATACAGGGTGTATCAAGTTAATGGAACAGTGCATTTTATTCATGTATGTGCAAAGTTACACAAAAATGTGATTAAGATATTTTGTAAGGCATAGAGGCGGGCACATTTTGGCATAATCACTATTATTTTAAAACCAGTGTTACTCAACTTATAGATCAATGTTATATTTTTTTATTCAATTTTGACGTTTTAAACTGTCATTATTAACTCGAAGAAATTAACTCACTCGCCCTTACGGGCTCGTGAGCTAAAATTTCTTCTCATGAATAAACATTACCTTAGCTCACTTGGTGTGTAAATATCTATTAAATGGCATTGTATGTTTTTTATTAACTCGTTGAATAGGGAATTTATTTCAGAATTCAACAATTAAATAATATCATGACCCTTACATTATAAAAATCAATTCAAATTTAGTATTTCATTTCTATTTCAAAAATTTTGAGTAAGCTAAGCAAACATTCAACTATTAAAAGAAAAAAAAATATCTGTCATTTTCGTATATCATTGTAAAAAATTATTAAATTAGTTATTCGAAACGTTCCAAAATTCGAGTGATTATTATTTGGTCTTCTTTAATTAGGAAAACTTTTTGCAAATAAATTGCATGCTTGAAATGCATTTTGATAGGTCTCACATCAATAAATAAAATAATCTTAAGTATTTGTTAAATCTGCTGCCATTATTAAATTAATTAATTGTCTGCTCCGATGGCTCAATGGTTAGAGCAACGCCTCTTAGTCATGAGTGCGCTCGGGGTTCTGGGTTCGAATCCCATAAACTAAGGCATGGATGTTTGTGTATGTGAACCTACTCAGTCATTGGGATTTAATCCTTTTGAGAGACTATAAAAGAAAAAGAAAAGGTAATGAAAATTACCTTAATTTAATAATGGGTAACAGTTAATATTATTTGTTTTAATAATTGAATGTTTGCTCAGACTACTTAAAAAAATAAAATAGAAATAAAATTTTAATTTTGAATTAATTTTTGTCAAATTTTTAGCAATGTAAGAGTATGATATTATTATATCGTTGAATTCAGAAGAAAATAATCTATTTAACGAGTTAATAAAAAATATATAATGCCATTTAAAAAATTATATTATTGCTCCATAACTTGAGTACCACTGGTTTTAAAATAATAGTGATTATTTCAAAATGTGTCCCCCTTTATGCCTTACAAAATATGTGCATGTTTCAATTCACTTGGAAGTAAGGGTTTTTGTCATTTAATTTATCGGCATACAGTAAATATAAATATTGAGAAAAACCAATTGTTTAATGTACTACAAATTATTATTATCGTACATTTGCCACAAAACGAAGATGTACTACATGACCTTTGAATTTTCCGCCTTAATTTCCGATGTTTTTCATACCACGCCCTTCAGACTTCACTACATGTACATAAATTTCCTTCTTTTTATGAAATATTATTTAGCTTTAAGCTAATAATAAATGAATTAAAATATTTTCCCGGAATCGCTTAAATTATTTAAAAATTATTCATAAATTCTCAATTTTGACATTTTGACAATTGCATTAAAAAATAAAAACAATAAAAAATTGTGTATCCATGGTGAAATTTTTCATTACAGTACTCAAAAGAGTCAGGTAAAATTTTACATGATGTATAATACTGCAAATATGAACTTTCAAAACTCAAGATAGCCACGAAAACTTTTAACGGTTAAATATGTATGTATAGACGCACCATCCGAAATGTTTGACATGTCACCCTGCATATCGCCAGGGAATACCATCACTTTAAAAGCTGTAATGGTGGCTGCAGAGAGGCAAGTCAAAGAGATATTAAAAAGTTAAAGTTACTAATCACCATGGGAGAACATTGGAAATATAATTTCGTAATATGAACATTTAAAATTTAGTATAGATCAATCTAGAACAAATTAGTTTCGTTTTGTGAGGGGCAGCTGTCAGAAATAAATTTCATACATAATTTACTCAATGATGTAGCCATGGAAAAATTTATGGTTTAATTTTATGAATGAATTGTATCAAAATCAAAATTTCTCGATATATATCATAAGATATATAATTAAATAATTTTTAAAAATATTCAAAAGTGAGGTTAAAATCACTCCTGTGAGCAAATTGTGGTTATATTGCATATTACAATTATTTTTTTATAGCTATGGTAAGATATGAAGCAAATGTCTCTATGAAGGAAGAGTATAAGCAAGCAATGGTGAACTGTGAACTATGCACGACAATGGGCGAATAATTACAAAAATAATTTATTTTTTTTATAGATATAACAAGATGCATTATTTAATTAGTTTGTATTTTTCGTGAATATTTATCTTTTTCAAAAATTATTCTTGTGTTTAATATTTTTTTCACTACTAGCCTAGGAACCCACTATTATTTACCTTTATTTGACATGAGAAATTGTTTTTCACTACCGATTGCTTGTAACCATGGTAACCTAGGTCAATAATAATTTATTATTAACCTTGGTCTATAATGGAAACTGTCACTTTTCAATCAAACTCAAGCCTCCAAATCCAAATATTTTTTAACTCAGTAAACTCAAGAAAAGTACATAATTTAAATTTGCCGCTTAATTTTAAATTGACCTACGCTGCCGCCTCGGCTGGCCGCTGTGTTGTTTTGGTGAAGCTGTAAAACGTGTGAATGTAGCAATGAATAAATCACTATTTTTTTGTATTTGTACATACATTTCAATAGATTTATTTAAAAATAATAATAAACTAATTACGCTACTCACTGTAACAGCACAGAATGTTTTATTAAATAATTAACATAATTAAATCAAAAACAAATGAAGGCTCATAAGTGAGGTTAACAAACCAGCGAAATGAACGAAACGTCAGATATAAAAACAATTGCAGCCTACTTTGTTTTTGTGAATATTAACAAGCAAGTAACGTAATTATTCATGTCAAAGTGATTATTATCATTAAAAAAATTCAAATAAGATTCATGTGCTAATAGTGAAAAAAATAGTATATAAACCACGGTTGAGAATATCATTATTGACCAGGCGCCTTGTATCCCTCGGGTTTCTCAACCTTGGCGTATAATATACTATTATTGTAGATATATTGTTTTACTTTATTTAACCCTCGAGCGGGCGCGCTTGCGCACTGAGTGCGCCAAGTTCAACAAAAGTCTCATAAAATTGTTATTGGGAGAAGGGATGTTTTGTCATTCACGCTAATCCTTCTTTGGGCCTTTGGTCACTATGTTACTATAGGGTACCTGCACCTACGTCACAACATGGCGGATGATCAGCTGATCTCGGACAACCAAGCTTCAGTTTAACATTGCGTCTTATGCAGCGAATGTGTTTTCTGCACAAGAAATTAATTTTTTCCTAAATTTATACATGTTATTTTAAAATGTAATTAGCCATAATTAAAGATAAGTGTATGAATTATTTACTAGTAAAACAAAGCAGTCGTATTTATAAATATATTTTTAAAAATATTAAATTGAAATAAGTAGCTTGTAGCATCAGGTAGTATTACATTCATTTGAGTTTGTATAAGATTTTTTTATGTGTATTGTTAATAAATGAAAACATGAATATTGAAATTAAAATAAATTGAATTATTAGATTTTTTTAATTTATAAAGAAAATTAAATTTGAAATATATATATATATATATATATATATATATATATATATTTATCTTCGAGTTCATTTTTCTTATTGTCATATTGTGTATTTTTATTGTATATAAATGAGCTTATTGAGTTTGTACGTCAAAAATTTATCTTTGGAAGCCAAAGTACGTTAAATCGATAAATTTAAGTGGATAAATAATGTGGATCCTTATACATTGACATTTTTTTGACGAGGATTATAAACGCCTTTTAAAAATCAAAATGAAATCAATAATTGATTACCTATCTAATTTTTAAACCTTTTGTGAGAAACAGACACAAATATATATTTTTTCTGTTACTAAAAAAAACTTGATTCAAATTTGTAATTCTGTCATTTAAAAAATATTTTTTCATGTTTTTTATACATATTAAAGAAAATTACATATATTTAAACATTCATACAATATGTTCCTATCCGATTATGTTTAAATTATTTTATATGCAATAAAAGTATACACAAAAAAATAGGATTGGGTTAGCTTTAATTTAATAACCTGGAACTCATTAAATAATAAGAATGTCCTGACTTATTTTTTACGGAAAACGTTCCTCATATATTCACTCTTACACACTCTAATCAGTTTTTCCCAAATAAAACAATAAGTGCCGTAAAAGCACAATAAAAGCTTACGGCACGATATTTCTCCGTAAGACACAATGCAAACTGAAGGTTTGGTTGTCCAAGATCAGCTGGTGCCCTATTGTTTTTAGTTTCATTACAGTTGCAGTGATACAATCGACAATTTATTCGTTGGATCTGGAGGCAGACACAGCATTTTATAAATATACTCGTATGAATAAGTTTATTTCTATCTAAATTTTTATTTTGTTAATCATTATAATACTTTGTTTTTAAATCACACATAATAACCTACATTTTATGTCAAAATTGCGAAATAGTAAAATCAGAAGACGAATAAAATCGATCAGTCATATTTGTGTTTATATTTTATTATTTTTAGTTTTATACGCTATTCCTTTAAAAACAAAAATCTGTTGTGGCCAGCACAAGACCTCTCGCCATTTCCATATTAGGCTATATAAGTATTGTATTGCACTTCCCTTTCGAACCGTCGTTTTATAACAAAAAATACAGAACTTTACCCAAATACACATAATAATTCTAATTATACCTATTTTTCATTGTATGAGGAAGTTTTTAAATGTGAGAGGTTCTTCCAATTCATTAACTAGATTGGTGGCATTTCTGATGCATATTTATGCATTTTACCTATAATTTCAAATATTTAATTAATAAAACAATAAGAAAGATTAAATGTACTTCCCAGAAAAAGCTACCAGAATGTCACTAAAACTGTTGATTTTTGACACTGACATGTGTCATTTAAAAACTATGTTATAAACATTGGAATTTGTCAGATGGTTTCCTTAGTGTCTTAGCCTCGGCGATTAAATTACTCTATATATTATAGTGTCTTTATCTCAAACCTATACAAGATATAATAAAAATTTTAAGTGTATTAGATGGGGAATTTTATGTTCTTTAATATTTAATAACAAAAATTTACAAAAATTATATTTACAAGAATTTTTCTCAGAAACTACTACTTCCGGTTGTTCAATTGTTACCAAAACCTTTTCAGCTCTTCCCAGGAATGTCAGATTGAGGAATCCATAGTTAAACAGTTCTTAAGTCTTATAATTTTTGAGAAATCGTGTCTACAACATCCAGACATTCATACACACATCCACACACACACACACACACAGACATCATTTTAAAAATGTTATAATCGGATTCTAGGGACCTTAAATCGTGTTTATTCACTAAAATCTGGATATGCGAATTTTAGCATGAATCCAATACCTCTCTTAACGAGAGGTAAAAATGAATATAATTTAATAATGTGTAATACTTTAATTTCCAATTTGCAAAGAAATATTATGTTGCTCTAAATAGTCATAATATTCATTTTTTTTGTCTGGCGCACTCTGTGAGCCGCGCGCCTGGTCATGTTAAAATGGCGCGCCCGCTCGAGGGTTAATATTTTTTAATTAATGTTTTATATTATATAAATAAATAAAATTTTAGATAATGTATTTAGTATTCAGTGAAGTTATGATATATTCTGCTAAAGTTTTCTATATCTGTTTGATGATTTATGTTATTATTGTATGATTTTATGTGAAGCATTTCTAATGTAAGTCGTTTGTGAATACCTTTGTATTCTCAAAATCAAATTCATGGTTTATACGAATATGATCTACTAGAGCACATTTCGTATTATTGTTTATGTTTTCTTTAATTTTATTACAGTTTCTTTTGTGTTCAGCAAGTCTTATTTTATAAATTATATTGGATTGTATAAATTTATTGTTTTTGTCCTTGATTTTGCTGAAAAGATTTCCTATTGTTTTATGTTGTTTGAATGCTATATCATTGTCTAATTTATCTTTTATAAATTTTTTGAATTTTGGCGCCAGGTCTTTGACATATGGTAGAGACATGTACCTAGTTTCATTATTATTTACTTGTGAATATCTGACAGTTGAAGCGTTCATGATTTTCTTTATTAATATCTTTGGATAGTTGTTTCTGTTAATAAAAGTTTAATTTTGTTTTTTATTTCTATACGGTATTTTTGATGTGTTAGTTGTAGAGCACGATTTTTCATATTTTTTGCTATGTTTATCTTTTGGTGTATGGGATGGTATGATTTATAATTCAATAATCTGGATGAAGAAACCGGTTTCTGTACCATTTAGGGGCGATGGTGTTGTCCTCGTTGCGTATTATTTTACATCCCTTGACGACAAAATTTTACATTATCTCATTTATTTATTAATTAATTTTATTATCATTATTGACTTTTCATCTTTTTAAATGTTATTTATGTTTTTATAAAATACGACGATCAACTCTGTATTCTGTGATTATTTTATTTGTTCCTCATGTCTCATTTTCTGTAAATATTTGTGCATTATTTTTGTACTACATTTCAGGTTTTTTGTTTTTCGTTCTGTACCCCTATTGCAAATTTTTGTATTGTTTATAGTGCCCTGAAAAAGACTAACGTTGGCTTGAAATAAATAATTTCATTGCAGACTGCTTGCACGATTATTTTTCCTTTTCCTTAACCCTCATCCATTCCTCAGTCGATTATCGCTCAAATACTTGAATACATAGAATGCAGTGAATAGAGTTTTTTTTACCACGATCCCTTTATCCTTTTTATAGAGGTAGAGGGAAGTAAAAATATAAAAATAATACCGAACTACACGATAAATACATATATATAAAAATAGTTATCTTAAGTTTGTTTTTATTTTTCCTATTGACTGTACCTATTTAAAATTCTACGCGGTAAAAAATAGCACCTGTGGTCTAATAGGCAAACTATACACTCATAATAGTGACCTGTATTACCGGCCTGAACATTTCGTCCCGTACTGATTCATGATTTTATCACTTGTAGGATTATACTGTCTGAACATTACGTCATTGGTGGTGGGGGTAACTTTATAACTTGTGGGATTTAGGAATTCTGACATTTATAACGTATAGGATTTAGGAACTGTAGGATTATAACGTCTGGCATGCTTCGGTATTAATAGACGCGTGCAGCCACGGAATTCATTCAAGAATCTGTTGTTTGCGCCGATGTACCATAGCGCAAGGACTCCGCACATAGCAGGAGACACACAGGAATAGCGTGATAAGAGAGGCAACCCACAACGCTAGGGTACGAACTAAAACAATAGGGAAGTTAAGAATAAATTGTTTCAAATGCGCAATCAGGTTATAATTAAAATGCTACCGAGAAATAATTTGTTGTTTCGAACTTGAGATTCTAGATTTTTGTTTTCATGTTTGAGTTTTCAATGAGTTTAATGAAGATAAATCTTTTCTAAAAATAGAAAGTGTAAAATTATATAATTATAGGAAAGACGCCAGTGAGTGGGAACGCCGTTATCAAATTTATTATTATTGTAAATGTGAAAACTAAGTTTTCAAATTGTATGCTGTATGATAAAATTATTCTATGCCATCTAAACTACAAGCATTAAAAAGTATGAGTCGCACAGACTCAGACCGAAACATGATAGTCCGACTACTTAATATTCCTGTCTTTAGTTAGAAAAGTAGCCTGAATATCCTTCTTTATGAATAATCAAGCTAATACGTTTCTCAGCAAAATATGTGTTTCGCCATTTGAAAATATGCATAATTGTAGTGTATGAGGATCACGCTAGAATTATTGAGGATATGAAAATCAGATACGTCGTGGAAAACAAAATTTTAAACAGTTATTTATCTGTCACTAAGGGAAGTTTTCATAATCATGCTCACTTTAAGGCTTTAAATAAAATTACTTTATCTGTATTTTAAAGTAATGCTACAGTGTACGCTAAAGTGCTAAATGTTAGGAAAACGATAACAACTTTAATTTTAATTTAAAATGTTAAAGTGAAGATATAGCTTATTATGCAAAGGGCCCTTAGTTGCGAAAATTGAATTACTTATGACCGTTTTCATAATAAACTTTATCTACACTTTTTCAACGCTTTAAATTAAAACTAAAGTCATTTTCACAATATAACTTTAGCACTTTAGCGAGCACTTTAGATTTTTAAAAATAAATATAAAGTCTTAAAGTAATTTTAATTAGTCTTAAAGTGAGCCAGGTTAAGAAAACGGCCCTTAGTTAATCAGTTTCGTGTGTAGTGAAAATGTGAACACCAGTAATATCACTTGATTTGACAATGTGCCACTTTTAGCTAATTTTTGGATAAAAAAAAAATAAGGGTAGAAGGTTTTTGTTTGAGGAAGAGATTCATGCTGTAATAGTGCAATTCAAAAGAAGATTGGTTGGAAGTTTGTAAGATGTGGAAGGAAAACATGGTACATGGTGAAGTGTATTATTTGTTGAAGGGAACTACTTTGAATATATTTAAAATAAAATTCTAGAAAGATATGAACCATATGTCTTATTTTAAATTCTAGCTTAATTCTCTGTAAAATAATAATTTTTTGATGAAAAAATTCTGACCCGTTCTGTAATGTTGGTTGTTTTAAAACTGTGATTAAATAGTATCTACTTACGTATAGTTAGTTTCTTTTATATATGAATATAGCTAGTTTCCTAAATAAATTTGTACATCATTCTATAAATTTATTTATAGTCTACCAGCCCGATTCTTAAAAAAGTTTAAGCTAATTTAACGCTTGGATTAGTGAATTCTAGTTCTATTCCGGTATTTAAAATTTAATTTCATAATATTATCAAAAAAGGTAGATACCAGAAATAGATTAGACTACATTTTAGATAAAAATTGTCAAAAGTAGAGTAGAATTAGAATAATGATGATTAGCTTAAACTTTTTCGAGAATCGAGCTGTACTAGTTTAACATAACCAAATATTTTTCAATGTAGGTAATTTAAGTCAAAATTTAATTAAATTTATAATACAATATGGCGAAAGGGTCAAATGGTTTTGATATCCCTGGCTTAAAATTTATATTTCAATTTGTGAAGAGCCATTGCAAAATTTCTAATTAATTAAATAATGTTTAAATATAGAATTCCTTGAAATTTAATTCCAAATGTGTTTAATAAAAGCTGCGATATATTACTATACAAAAATATCTGAAAGTTGGAGAGATGATTTATGACCTTCATAGATAGAAAAATCGACCATATTAGTTTATATAATGTGATGACCAGAGTCATAACTAGCCATTTCTGTGCCCGGGTGCCGATGAACCGTTTCATTTACTTATGTATGCATATATACTGTATGAATTTATTTATTTTTATTTGAGAGGCATGAGAAAAAGAAAGATCAATTTTAGATCTTGCGATAAGTACCTTTAAATGAATAATTTTTACTTAATTACTCTGTAACACATTTCTTAATTATCTGCGCGAAGTTTGTATTTTACTACACTACTCTCAGTTCTACGTAACATAAATAAATAAATAAATAAATAAATAAAATAAATATATCATCACGTCATATTACCCATTTCTGGGTGTGCCAATCTGCTTTATCGCAGATATCGGTAATGATGATGACATATTTGTACCGTGCGGGCGCTTACCAGACGTCACCTCACGGGCACTCATTGCTGGCGTGGAGAGTGCACCACAGGGGTCACTTTTGTGCCATTTAAAATTCGAAATATTTGGCGTCGGTCGGGATCGAACCCAGTACCCCCAGGTTCTCGACCAGACACTCAGGCACGAGGCCACGGGACCCCATAACATAACGTAACATAAGTTTCTATTTTCAACTGCAATAACAATATACACTGCTCACATCTCCGCCCCTTCGCGTCGGCTGGGTATGGACAATAAACAGTAGTTGCACTTCCCATACGAGTATATTTGAGTACCGAAATATTTGACCTCAAATGTGTTGCCTTCGTCTATTGGTGTATAAATTTTATTTTTGCAGCTCTCCGTAAGGTTCAAAGAGAGTTATTTTTCCGTTATTGTTGTCTATCTTCTCAGCTCGTGTATAAACGTTTCATAGAGCACTTATTTTTATCATTTATTATTTCGTTATAAATAATAAATGATAAAAAGCTTAGCCGGTGTGCTCTCGAATAGCTAGATCAATGGCACCGCTGAGGAGTGCAACTACTATTTATATTTCTATTGTGGTGTGTCTATTCAGTTGAAAATATATCATTTTTGTGTTCATGTGTATTAGTTTATATAACATAACTTATACTAAAATTTATTTGCGGATTTGTACCCCCTCGAAGATTGCACGGGGGCACCGACGGCACCTCGCTAGTTACGTATCTAAGATGTTGCAAAAATCATAAGAAATTTTATTTTTTTATTTACAATAATATTTTGAACTTGTTAATTTATTAGTTTTGTAGTAGGTATACATGTAACATATAATGCAATTTCACGATTCTTTGATTTTTGTACAAGTTAATCTTGATAAACAATATTAAACCTCTATTTCTTTAGTTTTCAAACATATTAATTATATACGAGTCACGAGAATATAATTATGATTTCGGAAAACGCCTATGTCATAAACCTGCAAGTGACCATTTGTCCTCTTTGAGACAGAACTACAGAGTGATCAAAAATGGATGAAGTGTGCCTCTAGTGCCTCTCCATACGATTATGACATTTGCCGTTAAATATGACAGCATTACTGTTTCCATGGGCGTACCTTTTGAATTTTGTTAGCTGTTATAGTGTCATAACAATAATCTTTACTTCACTCTAACGAAAATATGCCTCAAGAAGATATTTTTTACGCTCTTCATTAAAAGCCAAAACCCATACAGAAATGAAATGAAAGATATTTCTCGAAGGCATGTGAAACAAATATCGAATGAATTAACATACGGCATTGATATTAATCAAATGTACTGCACTTGTCATTATCTGTCATACGTGGAATATAGTTTTTATGAAATATGGAACAAAAGTAATCACATGAGCTTCAGCCATTTTCAATCATTCTGTATATAAATGGAAAAACAACCATAATCTTGTCACAGAACTCTTTATCATTGAGCACATGTTTTTGATTATTTTGCATTTATTTATATTAAAGTAAAGGACGTTATATTAACATAAGGTAAACCGTTAGGAAATTTAATATACAAGAGAATTCGGATATAATAAGCCCTTGCTTATAATGAACAAAAATAATTTCCCCGAACAGAAATCTTTAATATGTATTTTGTCTTTGCTTATAACGAACCCATTTAAAGAGAACAATCGAATGTAACAATCAAATTCTTGACGAAATGCATAATTCGCGGTTATAACGAATAAGGTAACGCAACGGGGAAAGAGAAAGAAAGAGGGTACATTTTTGGTGGGTGCAAATACACGGGTACAAACAAAAACTATTGGTTATTATGAAAGCGAAAAGACCCAGTTGTTTCAAAAGTTACACTAATTTGCCAGTTACCTACACACACATCCAACAAAAATTCATGAGTCACGTCTGATATTTTTGAAAATGAGGTAAGAAAATGGGATAGCGAACAGGGAAAGAAAAAATAGAACAATATTGCTAATGGTTGCGCATCCGCAAATATAATTTTTTTCTTCAATATTAAGTGTTTGTTAAGAAAATAAATTTAATTTAAAAGAAGAATTTTATTTCCTATTAAAAAAAAAAAATTATAACGAAGATTTGCATAAAATGAGCGCTTGCTTTTAACGAACATTTATTGCATTTTTTTTGAAGTCGTTATATCCGAGTTTACTTGTAATTTTGTATTTACGTATGTGGCAACATTGTACGACCTTCTTTAAAATTCTATAGCAAATCAAGTTAATCTAGTACGATAAAAATGCACATGAAGTTATCGAATGTTCGTCCTGTATATAAAATCACAATATTTGAAATCAGCGATGCTTTGGAAATCACCATTCGGTTATTTTTTACGAATCTTATCTTTATAAAATGGGAAACAATACAATGTTTCTAATGGAAAATTTAGTTGAAGCGAGATAAGTTCAATTTAGCTTACCACCATAAACTAAACATTTTCATGATCTATATAATTTTATTGTGTGTATAACTTTATATTGCTGAAGTGATGGCAAACAAGTGCTATTTATTATATACTTTATAAGACATTTTACGAATAAATGGTTCATTAATATGAATATAAATGACAGTCATAGACAGTAATGCATGCTTAAATAATGGAGGCAAGTTACAAACAGATGTGCTATTTAATTTCTTTAGTTCGATGGTCACAAGACGTCATTTCCTGCTATTGTCTCATGGATGGACGATTTTATTATTTACTTTATATACCGATTGTATGATTATGCGTGTAGATAATTGTTTATACACACCTTCCTCAATGTCCTATTGAAATGGAATAAACTTTGACCATTTGCCTGTAGGCCCATTATTCCATACGCACAGTAGCAACGAATTTTTATTTTATTTTTCGGTTCGTAGTGGTGAATTGTGATAATAATAATTTTCCGTTCTATACATACTACACAAATGAGTGTTAAATTTTAGTATTGAAGTGTAAAATTTTAAAATGGCAATTTTCATCTGTAACAATGACACAATATTTGAATAAAAATATGATAGACAATGCATTTTCCGGGCAATTGCACATTCGCAGTATAGGTTGAATTATGGGGATTTTGAAGAATATATCATTACCAATTTATTGGTATTTTAGCGTGAAATAAAATATGGAATTATTACGATGCACGTCCAGAAAATAAGAGTACTGAGCCTCTAACGTTCAAAAGGATTTTTTTAAACTACTTTGGCAGCACTGCTTTTAAAGGAAAGCGCTTGAGCATAGAGTTAAGAATATATAAATAGAGGGAGCATAAAGTGTGCTTGTTGACAATGACCTTGATGCCTAGTGACGGAAGGGGAATGAAGCGTCAGCCATATTGTACTGTTCCATTTTTAGCGCGTTATTCAAATGTTTTCATTTTACTCGTACACATTTCTAAATTAAAATTAAGTGGAGAGTAATAAAACAATAAGAATATTGCAATTTACTTGAAAAAAATTATTGTAGAAAATAATATTTGCTGTAATACAGTGTTTTTATTTATACATGTGTTTCTGTTCCTAAAGTACATAATATTTAAAACTTAAAGAAATACAATAAATATAAACATGTGAATCTATGAACCTTCGAAACGAATTAATTTGTTTTATTGTCGTCGACAGTGTTATTAAACTTTGATACTTTTTGTTATATAATATAGTCGTATGGAAATTATGAATATACCTATTTAGAATAATTACGCATGAAAGGTTATGTTTCTTTTCCTTTCAGTAGTTTCCTGTGTTTCTGATTTCCGCCCAGAACGATTACTGCAGCCTAACACAGAGCACACTGGCATGTTTATTATAATTATATTATTAAATTTGTCCAAAAAAGGTATTTAAACACAATGGCTGGTAGTGCGAGCTCGATTTTAATAAAACACTGTTTTAAGAAATGGCAAATTTCAATATTTAATAATAAAAATAAATAATATCAAATTAATCAAAATATGATTTTTAAGCAGAACATAGTTTGTATTCAAACAAATATTTTTTAAAAAATCGTTCTTTAAACGTAAGGGTGAAATTAAATATTTGAAATTTTTGAATTTGATATTTCTTAAAACAGCGTTTTAGTTAAAACCGAGCTCGCACTACCAGCCAAAAAGTTTAAGAACAAATTTCAAATAGCACACGTCAAGGAAAGTAAAAGCAAACAACGAATCAGAAATGAAACAGTACAAGATGGCGGACCATTTCCCCGCACGGCTTCAAGATTTTAGTCTTACGCTCCCTCTATATTATATATTCTTAACTCTATGCGCTTGGGAGTACAATATGGGTTCATTCACTTCAGTCGATTCAAAACTCTCGTTCTAGTGCATCTTGAAATGAGCGTCTCGATTGAGAATTCCGCCAGGTGAGAGGTGAGGGGACCAATCAGTTGTGAAACCCTAAAAAACCTACTCAGAACAATACAGAACAAAAGAAGAGAAATGCTAACAAGGGGACTGAATTTGTTGTATGGCAATACCAGTCCCCACGCAGCCCATGGGCAATGCAACTCTTGGACACATTCGCTTGGGCCATTAACCTCCCAGTTTACAGCCCAGATCTGGCGCCTTCAGATTTTCATCTCACCTTTGTCCCATCTATCTGAAGTTGTTTATGGGTGGGAAAAGGTTTTCGATCGACGACGATGTCAAGAACGCCGTCAAACAATGGACCAGAAAGTTGGCGGGAGAATTATTCGATGCAATATCGAAAAGCTCGTCCCTCGACTCAAAGTGGGATTATATTTGAAAAAATAGTGTGAACTATATCCTCTATAATTCTGTATTTTTTTTTGTAAATTTATTGACTTTCCTATTTTTAAAAATTGATTACTCTATTCTGGATGCCCCTCGTACATATTTTTGGACGCACTAATCACAATTATACCCACGCAATGTGAAGTTCCTAGTTCTACATTGATTGGTTAACATTCAGTATGGAGATTTTTTTTTGAGTTTTACACTGTAGTTTGTAATGAATACGATTGGAACCTAATGCACTCGCAAAGTTAATTCCCAAATTTTTATTTTAAATAGTTAGAAGTAACTCGTATATTGTCTATATTGGGTGTACCATGTACAAGTCCTTTGCGCAGTGAATTGAGTAAAATTTTATTCGTTTCTTTGCTAATTATAACGAAATTTATACACGGTATTCTTGACAGAAGTAGTAGCCAAATTGACATTTTTTTTAAATCTAGCTATAAATAGTAAAGTATTGCTAGTCGTATTAAATGTTCGTTAGGCTCGTAAAGTTTGAACAAATATTGAATAAATATATGCATCTGTATGGTACTTGCTTGTATGTAAGAATGTAATCTGTATTTTCTAATCCCCAGATGAAAGATTACTCATTAAGTCATTACTAATAACAGTAAAATAGCGTATGTTGTTATATTGATGTAATTCTAAATTAAATATCATATTTTCTATCAAGTTCAGGAAGTGTCATTTCCTATGAAAGCTTAGAGGGGTCACAGAAAAAAAAATATTCTTGAAATTTCAACGTTTTTCTTGAAATTTCAAGTTTTAAAAAAATTTGCGTATGGCCCTTCTACGCTGTCGTACATTTCACTGGTTGAAGTAGTCAGTTATTAAGATGAGTCACAGGTCAATTCTGAATTCTCTGAATATAGTAACATGAATATTTGAATGTATTTACTGCAAGTTAGTTTATGCAACAAATTTTTTAAAATATTAATTTTGGAGACAGTCCAGTAAAAGGTTAATTTTTAATTTTAAAACTTATATGGAAAATGTTTATTTTCCAGTTGAACCATGGCGCGCGCCTAGTACTAATAATCTAGAAATAGAGAATTAAATATTTATTTAAGGAAAAAATTTCCTAAAATAGTGTATTTCTTAAAATGGCATTTAATTTATTCAAAATAACTTCTCGCCGTTACAATTTGCAGGAAATTTACTGAAAGATGTAGGTCGCAAGTATGGCGTTATAGATTCTTCTAAACTCGACAGATCGGCAGAAAACAATTAAACGCAAAATAACGGGGGCGTTGGGGGTGCATGAATGAACGATAAGAAGTGAAGTACTGAAGACTTTCAAATTTTGTAAGTTACCATAATTTTTATGATATTTATATTGATATATTCACTTATTTTACTTTGTTATTATTTCACATTTTAATTTTGTCCAATATTATGTTTTTGAAATGTATTTATAAAGATGTATACAGTTTGTTAATTAAAAAGGGGACCATAGACGTTTTAACATGTAATTTTTTCTTGCGCAATACTTACCAATTAATTTCAGATAAAAATGTTTCAACTAAAAGTTATAGAAAATTAAATTCTGCATCTAAATCATTACACATATTTTATTTTGCACCGTTTTGTAATCTGTAAATAATATCTGTTTAGTGCTTTAGGTGTAGTTTCAGTAACTTTTATTTGAAATTCGAAATTGCAGAACACTAGACGTACGAAATAAAATCTGTTTCGTGACTTAGATGCAGATTTTAATTTTCTATAACTTTATTTGAAACATTTTTGTCTAAATTAATTGGGAAGTTTTGCTAAAAAAAAAATGATTTCTCATGTTATACGTCTTTGGCCGATATTTTAATTAACACACTATAATATATAATTTACAAAAGTATTAAAATTATTGAACATGATTTTTTATTTATCTTTCCCTTATTTCTTCTTTTCTTAATAATTGCCTAATATTTACTCTTAACAAAAGTACATATATATCTATTTTATATAATTCATAAATCTTTATGCTTTATATATATTTTTTTTTTACTTTGAAATTATAATATGTATTTTAATTTCTGGTGCATTCAATAAAGGTGAATAAAATGGAAGATTTAAAAAATATGAACTCGAATATTACTTATCAAAGGCAATTTTCGTTTTGCACTCCGGCGCCAACGCACCTTGGCGCGGCTCTGTACATCTGGACTACTAAGAAATCTCTTAGTATAGTAGAGGCAAAGCTATAAGAGCTACCTCATGCTGCGTGTCATACTGTGAGTCAAAACCGAAAAGTTAACCAACCAATTTGCAAAGGAATAAAGCAATGTACACACTGTAAAAAATAATAGCGATTTTGTCGAAAAGTTATAGTAATTTTTTACTATAATATGTATCCAATAACAAATTTTACATAAACTATGCAGACTTACATTTACATAGCAAATAATTCTATAAATTTGCTAATTCACCCTTATAAATATAAAAAAATTACTAGAACTACTATGTAAAATTCATATTACAATAAATATATGAAATTTTACAGTGAAATGTTAATATTTCTATAACAATTTTGTCAAATTTTATAAGAACTATGTAAAACCACAATTCTTTTTATTTTAGTTTCTATTTTTACAGGAGCTATGGACAAATTCTAAATGTATTATAGTAATTTTAAAATACTATTTGTATTTATTACAAGTTTAGAGGTAATTACTACAAATATTTGCGTTTTTACAATGATATATTTATATTTGTATAACAATTTTGTCAAATTTTATAAGTACTATGTAAAAACTCAATGTTTTTATTCTAGTATATATTTTTACATGAAATAGGAGTAAATTCTAAATTTATTACAGTAAATTTAAAATACTGTATATTATTTATTACAAATTTAGAGTTAATTACTAATATTATAGAATTTACATGATTTTAGGTAGGCTTAGCGGGATTGGACTTGGGCAGAGTAGAGAGTTAGGCTCTAGGCCCGGGGAATATAAAACATAAACATAATCTATTACTAACGTGAAATTTATTTGAAATATAATGAAAAATATGTACTTTTACTAAATTGTGTTTTAAAAAGAATATGTATTATTATTAATATGTAATTTTACTTAATGTATCAAAATTTTTATGGAATTTATGTTCATGTAATTTTAAAAATGGTAGACAAAATTACATTTAACTGTAAATTTACTATAATTCACTTAGGCAATTTGGACGACAATAACAATTATAGTAATTTTACAGAGGAATTTTTTACAGTGCAACTATAAAAAACAGGATATATTTATATCGCTTTATTTACAGAGAACTCATTATTATTGAAAATTACTGTCGTATATATTTCGATATAAATATAGTAAATAAAAGAAAATAAGATTCAGTTCAAATTTAATTTCACATAATTTATATTTAACTGAAATACCTATCGAGATTAGTGTTAAATACGGGCCAGTAGGGTAGAAAGACGTTCCTAGCTCTTATTTCTTTGTGTCTACTATATTCTGTAAAATTTGTACGATGACTAAAAGTTGGATTCTATGAAAATTGATCTTTTTTACCTCTCGCTAAGAGAGGTATTGGATTCATGCTAAAAATCACATCTCCAGATTTAAGTGAATAAGCACGATTTAAGGTCCATATAAACCGATTTTAACATTTTTACGATGATGTCTGTGTGTGTGTGTGGATGTGTGTATGTATGTGTGGATGTTGGAGGGACGATTACTCAAAAACTATAAGACATAAGACCTGTTTAACTATGAATTCCTCAATCTGACATTCCTGGGAAGAGCTGAAAAGGTTTTGGTAACAATTTAACAACCGGAAATAGTAGTTTTTTAAAAAAATTCTTCAAAATATTATTTTTTGAAAATTTTTGATATTACGCATTTTGAAGAAGAAAATTCTACATCTGATACATTTTTTTATTATATCTTCTATAAATTTAGAGATAAAGACGCTATAATATATAGAATATCGGGATATAATAAGTCGAGTAGGCGAAACTACCCTAAGAAAAGTAGTTGACAAATTCAAATGTTTATAACGTAATTTATAAATTGGAAGAATCTCTGACATAGGAACTTCCTCATACAATGAAAAATAGATATAATTAGAATTGTATGGGTGCAGAAGACATGTTAAATACAATAAAATACAATATTTGGGTAAAGTTCTGTAATTTTTTTATTACAAAACGACGGTTCGATAGCGAAGTGCAATACATTACTTATATAACATAAAATGGAAGTGGCGAGAGGTCTTGTGCTGGCCACAACAGATTTTTTATGCAATAATCCAGGTTTAAGTAAATAAATATAAATATATCATCACGGTATATTACCCATTGCTGGGTGTGCCAATCTGCATATCACAAATATCGGTAAAGATATGATAACATATTCGTACCGTGCGGGTATTTACCAGGCGTCACTACATGGGCACTCACAACAGTATGTTAGTTAATATTATTGTTATCATTTACAGCGTCTAAAACGTGAAATTGATTTCAGTAACAGAAAATGGCAATGATAATACGGGGTAAATATAAAATAATTAATTATTATTGCCACTCGACTCCCTACCCTTACATCTATTTCGCGACCCTCCAGGTTTCGAGACCCCTTAGTTTAAGAAGCGCCTAGCCTAGACCCTGGTTAGACCGTCGTAGCTAGTCATAATTGTTAAGATAAAGCACCTTTTCTACTTCACATTAGTCACACTGTACATTACTTGTATTGCCAATTTATAATCCTTATACCCCCACACCCTCAACATCCCCTCTATGCACTTCGTTGCATTTGTCTGCACGTCAGCCGCAGACCGCTTGCCTTGCGGCGTCGCCAAGCCAAGGCATCGAGTTGGAGTCGGAGTCACGCATGTGTTGAAGACACTGCGGGTCGCGACAGACGATGCGACGATGGTCATCGCTCCCCGATGGCGCGTGCTGTCGTTGTGCTCCACTGAGCGTAACATGTCGATCAGTCGATCAGTGTTCAGTGGCGACCAACAAGGAGGGCAGTAGTGAGAGGTTAAACAATGATATAATGATATGATAAAGATTTATATATAGGTATAATATAGTGGAAACGTTTAACTGAATAGGGTATTTAATTGTGTTTATTTTTATAAAAAAATGTATAATGCATTTCAGTCACTTCATTTTCCTGATTTTTTAATTTCTCTAATTTAAGTACCAATAAATATACATTATACCCTTTTGCATTTATTAACGGAAAAATATTTTATTGCATACTTAGAGAGAGACACAACAGTATAGTTTATTTTTCTTTTAAATCAAGGGATCGGCATAAAATCTCCAGAAAACCAGAATCAGGATCTGTTTGTTTAATCGAATGTCCATACAAAAAATATCTTTTGATATATATATATATATATATATATATATATATATATATATATATATATATATATATATATATAATATTAAAACCTCTATTTAAATAGGGCTGTTGCAAGATTTTTTATATGACTTCTAAGTATTAAATTTGAAAAGATATTGTTCTTTAAAGAGCCTCAAATTTGAAAATATCCCTTAGATATTTTACAATTAATTTTTGAAATTTGGATAAAATTTTGAATAAGTCACGTGATCTGAAACAGAATGTGACGTCAGAGTACATACATCTTCAGCGGTTCTAGGGTGTCAAGTGTATTGTCAAAGTTGTCAAACAAGTGTCAAATAAGAATCACGACCAGAACTTTAAAGTAAAATATATTATCAATTTATATAATAAATTCAGTTTTTATATTTTATTTTACCTGAACTCTTTAACACCCCTTATTTCGGTAGCAGTAAAACAATCGTTCTGATATAAATTCAGCCATCATCCACCTATCGATCTTCGGTTAATTGTCCGATTTAGCTTTAATATAATTTGAATTAGCCATTATTACTTTATTATTCATTTACAATGAGCAATGTCAGCGTCAAATGTCAAATTAAAAGATTTTGTTATTAACATGTGACAAACTTTAGCCTACGTTTATTTATATAAATAATATGAATAAAGGTAGGTGACGGAAAAACTATTTTCCTATTGGATATTAATGATGTAATGTATGTGCTTCTACGTCACAGGAGTGGGGGTAGTTTTTCAGGACGCCAATCTTTGTATTTAATTATTTCCACAATAAAAATTATTACTAAGAAAATCATTCCATAAACTTTCATTTAAAATTGTTTTTGAAAAATGTGAAACAGGCTCATTACTGTACACCAAGACTGTAAAATAACACGTGCACTTTCTTTACCCGAGCTCATATTTGTTTTATTAATTTCTGCTATAAGAATTAACTAAACTTTTATCTAGCATCTTTGTCGTACACGCATGTCATAGATGAGACTTTTATTCGCTATCGCTATATCATTATCGTATGTGTTACAGAGGGATATATGCTATCTTCGTCCAATTAACGGCGAAAAATTAAATAGAAACGGTAGTACCTACAACCGCGATAACGAATGTTATTTTCATATTTCATAAGTAGAATATTCATGTCATTTATGAGGTGAGTAGGATGGTTTTGACGTTTCTAAAATTGCCAAAAATTATTGCAACATATTGCCTTTACACAATAAAAAGAGGTATATTTCATCCAATATCTTACTTATGTAATTATTCAACTGGTTTATTATTGCTAAATAATTAAACTCCTGGAAAAAATTATCGCAACGCTTATATTTTCGCGATTTATTTTAAAACAGAATGACATATGGAATTAAAAGTGGTGCGATAATTTTGTCTAGAAGTTTATTTATAATTCGAATTTTGATGAATAACAAAATTATTACAATATAGATTATACAGAGAATTTATTTTAAAATGCAACATTATGGTTCATCACTTCCATGGTTACTCAGTATTGTCAAAAAATGACAGCAATGTAATATTTGTCCATTTTAAAATGCAACATTATAAATATGTAGTATTGCAGCTCAGGAGATACCTCCAGAGCACATCACAAATGGTGTCAATTCTTTTTATGACCGACTAGAATAGTGCCTTAGTGTGAATGGGGGTATTTTTTTAACATTTATTACATGAAAGTTATGAAGTTTGTTAAGATGTGCAACACTCATGTTTTGATTTTTTGTTAATCGTATATACGCTAATTTATTGTAAATTAGTTTTGATAATACGAAACTACAAATTTTGTATGTTGCATTTTAAAATGGACAAATATTACATTGCTGTCATTTTTTGACAATAGTGAGTAACCATGGAAGTGACTGACCATATGTTGCATGTTAAAATAAAGTCCCTGTATAATATAATACTGTCAGTTTTGACATTACGTCATTGATTCCGTTTCACCACTAACAATTTGAACCACATGCTAGTATGACGTGCGTATCAACTCGCGGAAACGGACTTTATGTAATGGGATCATTTAAAAAAAAATGTCGATTTTTTTATAAAATCCATCTCATTTAATAAATATAATAATAGAAAATAATTTGAAATATGCGACTTTTCATTCATAAATAACTTTCGCGCTCTTAAACACGGACTAAATTTGTGACGACACAGTTTCATACTCACACAAAGACAATTCTCCCTCACACACACACATACACATTTACGCTTCACAACATGAAACAGTAATCTAACCTAAAATTGTTACAGCTGACAGCAAAATATAAAAGAGAGAAGATTATTACTTTCTATTTCTTTAAAAGTACTAGTGCCGTATAAGATGTATAAATAAACCATTTATTTAAATAAATACCAAACCAAACAATCATAGTTCCAAATTAAACCGGTGGAGCTCGATTGTCGTATCCGTGAAACTGTGTCGTCAGCCGTTGAAAAATTTGAAATTAAACGTAACTTTAAAAAAATTATATCTCTGATTCTAAAGACTTGTAAGGTATAGAACATACACCTATATATTTAATTTGACCTATTTTTTCAAGAAAAAAATAAATCAGAAAATGTAAAATGACTTGTAAGGAGATTAGAAATGAACAATTTTACATAAAAAAATGTATAAATAAAATATGCTCATGTATTTTGAAAAAAAAATCTTTTTGCAGTTTTTAATCGAACAAATACGATTGTATAAAACATGGAACGCTAGAATAAGTCTTCGATGTTCTTTGTTTTAGTGTCCGTTCAAGCTGTGAGTACGACTAAATGGTCACCCGATAAATAGGTTCCGGAGTCACTATTGTTTTTAATTTTGCAAATCTATTTATTTATGTTCTCAAATAATACCACAAACTCGCTCATCTGTCCAGAAGGCGTTTGTTTCACATTCATTCTAGTTATCTAGTTTGACTGTTTGAGTAAACCTGACGTACGTCCTTCTCAAAGTCCAGAGGGTCAACAATTTTTTTATTAAACGGCAACTAGCTTTCTGGGGTTTGTTTATCTTTTACATTTTAATTACGTTTCCTTGTTATTTACATATTAGGAAAAGGAAATATTTTATTTTTAAAATACTAAAAATATCTATTACAAATTACAACAATAACAATATACAGTAATAATATAAAGATAACTTTCTGACTAATGAGAAATAAATAACATTCGTTGGTTTCTCTGATGATTTGTCATCTGTGAAAGGATAATAATATAAATTACGGTTTATAAGTTTATATGAAACGTTTAGTTAACTATAACCTTTTTGCTGCAATATATCTAAAATTATAAGAATAATCTGGGTAATAACCCTATTAAAGTTTTTTGATTTTTTTTCTGTTATTTAAATATTTAAAAATATAACACTTTTAAATATTTATCTCTTGAAATAATGCTTATTAACGCGTAAAATAATTATTAAAATTTTGGTGAAAAATTGTGACGTCAATGGCATAAGAAAAGATAAACGACATACCTTACTGTTCTAATTTGACATGAGCTTCGGTATAGATATGTCATTTTTCCTTACTAACATCAGTTCAGTATTTACACGAACTATAATGACGTCAATGTTATGCTGGTTTATAAAATATTATTTGCATTGTTTTGCATATAAAAATAAAAAATTAAACATTTATAACAAAGAGAACACATATTATGTATTTATGTATATGTATTTATTCTGTTTTTAAAGTTCATGCATGTTGTATGTAATTTAAAAAAAGCCATGCTCTTGGACACTCTTCTTCAGTATTAAAATAACACTACTAATTTTTATTTAAAGCATATAAGTTTGCCAAACCTCTCCCACACAATATTAGTTTTGTTGACTCTTATGTTATTAAAAACTCAAGTTAATGATTTATAAATAAAGCAGATGAAATACGAATGGATCTATATGTACGAGTATACAATATGTGTCTAACACAATTTCTAATATTTATTTTTCATTATTATGTACGTTGTACATTTAAGAAAATAAAAATTATTTTGAATTTATATGCCCGTATCGCACGAATATGTCATAACATTATATTTTTTTAACATGCTATATTTGATAAAAGCTTAATTTTTACCTGCCGTCACCTTTAGGTAAGGAAGGTATTGTCTTTGGTCTAAAAATTCGATGGTGAGCTTTAAATGAATAAGCACGTTTTAGGGTCCCCAGAATATGATTTTACTAGTTTTACGATGATGTCTCTCTCTCTCTCTGCGTGTGTGTGTGTGTGTGTGTGTGTGTGTGTGTGTGTGTATGTGTGTATGTGTGTGTGTATGTGTGTGTGTGTGTGTGTGTGTGTGTGTGTGTGAGAGAGAGAGAGAGAGAAAGAGAGAAATTTTTCTCCGTCGATAACTCCAAAACTACAATTCTAAAAATTATGATTCTTTCGTATTCCCCTTCTTTGCAACCATATGAAGAGCTGATTAGATTTTGGTTATAATTGGTCAACCAGAAGTACCCTTATTTGAAGTTCTTAACAGTTTTTTTTTTTTTTTTGAAAAAACGAAATTAAATATTTTTCAACATTTTATGATTATCAATATGAAAGAAAATCTTATTCTCTATACGGTTTGATTAAATATTTTCCTTCATATTTAATAGATATAGTTATAGAGAGATTAAGAGAGATTAACTTTTAAAAAATCAGTCAGCTTTGCTAAAATTATGGAAACAGCAGAGATATTCAAAAAATTCTAATTGACAGATGTCAGTGTCAAGTGCAAAACCAAAGTGGAAAGTATAGGATCAGAAAGTAATATAAGTAACAAAGTGTCCCTTGCAAGTGACTTGTAGTTTCAATGCCGGGAGTACGAGGAAGGCCAAAGAGAAGATGGAAGGACTGTGTAGCAGAAGATTTGAGAGAGGAAGAATTGTGCGAAGAAGATGCGTTGGATAGGAATGAGGAAGTGCCAAGTGCAAAAATGTACGTCCGTGTTATAATTTTATTGGATTTATAGAATCTTTTCAAAGAACCCGCGATATGGAATTTGTAAAAAATAGTGTGTTCGTGTTACAATTTTACAGGATATATAGAATCTTTTTCAAGGAACTTTTGGTATCGGATTTGTACAAAATACATCGTATTGACGGAAGGTTTTGTGCTGGCCACAACAGATTTTTTAATGATTTTATTACTATAAAATAACAATACCGATAATCGCGACAATTACGAGGCAAAATATGTTTAAATTCGATACTTACTAATCTGTAGTCATTGTAGTCATATAATAGCTTATGTGTTCGTATGAAGGTAAAATAAAAGCAATCATGATAAAAACATTTAATACAAACTGCGAAATCTTGGCATCCCGCTGAAAAGCAAAATCTTCTCCTTTATTAAAATATCTGGGCGCAGAGCAATGAATGCGGCCGATATGCAAATCTTAATCCCGCGAATAATAATCGAGCGCGGTACGGTCCGCTGGCAGGCCAGCCTCAATCCATAATAACCGCACGGGCTCATTTACAAATGCAATATTTTCCATTTTTCTCATTTGGATTAGCTTGTTTCCAGACTTTCTTCACTGTGATCTAAAGAACAGCAGAGACGTACTTGCCCAAATTATCAAACAATGAATTGTGATAAATTAAATTTCAATGGATGTGAATGGTTGATTAATAATATAACTATGTATTTAGATATTAACAATTTCTAAAATTTCTATACATAATTTTTCAAAGAATATTGAATAGGTTAGGTTTTTTTTACCTCCCGCTACCCTTGGTAAGGGAGGTATAGGGATCGTGCTAAAAATCACATATCGAGATTTTAGTAAATGGCCACTTTTTAAGGTTCCTAGAATCCAATTTTAACATTTTCACGATGATATCTGCATGATATCTAACTCAAATACGTACTATCATGCAGAAAATTCTGAAACCTTGTATTTTTACCCTATTCTAATATGGAAAGAAACCATTAGATTTTGGTATAAATCGGATAACCGGAAATGGCATTTTACCTGAAGCTCATAATGGTTTTTCTTCAAAAAATAACATTAAATGCCATATTTTCGCATTTTTTGTCATTATGAAAATGAAAGATTATTGAATTTTCTATAGGAATACATTAATACTTTTTCTCTATATTTTACAGATAAATTTAAAAATATTTTTTTTATATAAATCCTGAAGCCTAAGATAAGCACAATTCCTTTGTTACACAGTTCATATTTCAAATGAATGTAACTACAGGTGAATGTCACTGTCAAAAAACTTCAAATTAATAATAGTGACATTTTAAAAAGAAAATAAATAAAGCAAGAGTTATATGCAATGGAACAGTTTGCAGCATTAATAAATACGGAGGTATGTATTTAAATGAATAAAAATTAAATAGCGGGAGGTTTTGTGTTGGCCACATCAGATTTTTTTGTCTATGTCCTTCAACATTTTTTCATTTCTCTCATTCATAAGTGTTTTCCGTTGTTTCATTTCTAACAATTCAATCAAAATATGTAGAAAGACGAAGACAGAAGGCTTGAAATTAGATTTGGAATACAGTAAATGTGCGAGTGAGAGAAGTAAAGGGAGATAGCAATGCTGTTAGTTGTGACGTAGATGTTAAACGCATTAAATTTCAATATTTTAAAAACTTATATAAACTTTGATAGTGTAGTCTATTTTAAGTATAAGTGACCAATTCCCTGATTTATGAATATGGTGAAGGACCCCATTAATTATCTTTATTTCACAATCAAGGCCTGTATGTGACTTCTACGAATTTACTATTCTCTTCTTCACACTTGAACTACTTAATTCGGCTAAAATCAAAATGGTCACAAATAGAGTAACCAGTGTTTGAAGTATTTGTAATTTACACGGTTTTTATCATAATTATAAAATGTATCTACAACTAGGCCATAAATAAGTGTAGTAGCTAATAGCCAAAGTAAAAAGTGGCCGTCTTGAATTAACTAGTTTCCGCGAGTTTTGGTCAAAATATATAACGTACCTATCACTATCCTCGGAGTTATGTTGGTAGTTTAAATAAACCTTAATGTTCCAGGTCATATTTATTTTTACGAAAACTATTTGTTTTATGGACGTTTCGAGCAAAAATTAGTCTATCAGCAAACAGTTGTTAATAATAGAAAAAAACAATATAATGTTACATTTATTCGGTTTTACATCGTAATAAATTCAAATCCGAAAATTTATCAACAGTCGCAGCAAAAACTAACCAATAAAAATGTAGTCTCCATGACTACAGAAGAAACTCTGCTGAAGTTAATATACTTTGTAAACGTAAACAATAATATTATTTAACAATAGAAATAAATATAAGTAACATGAACTTGAAAGTCACTGAAATTTATTACAGCAAGGGTAACTTAAAAATAATTTTAAAAAGTGTAGGAGTTGAAAAACTAAAATTATATTTATATTTGCGGCAGACTCAACAACTTGTTTATCTCATATAAGTATTATAAAATATCAAATACAATGATATAATGCAGTGGAATAAATATTATTTGTTGTGTTTGAAACTAATAAAGAAATACGTTTCTTTTAATTAAATTCAGTATCTATATTGCAATATTTTCACTTTATTGAGATACTGAAAATAATAGCATAATAAATTTTACTGAATCTTGAAAATAACTTTGGATTAATATTATTTGAGAATATATCAAATATATAGGTTATCTCAGAAATAGGGGGACATAGTTTAACCACAGATTCCTGGGCCCAAAATGAGACGATTTAACCAAACTTACCCTTATACGAAACTGCACCATTTGGCCAGTATTCTGCTTCATAGTTCTTCTAAAAAATAGTTTTGCTTATAATAACGGAACGCTTTGTTCAACTAATGTAATTTGATATGACAATCCATATGGATATAGTTCATCTTTTAAGATGATATTTGTTATTATTAGAGAACCGTTAATGTATGAAACTTGGATGTCACAACCATGATTAGTCCATAACTTTTTAATGACAACGTCAATAACGTAAAATTATTGTTTTTCAAAAAGATGCGAGTACATTCAATAGTATAATTTTCTGTCTCTGCGTAAATTGTGATATCTGTAACGATTTAGACAGAAAAAAATAAAATGTAAGTCACTGTGCCGTGTACATTAGAATTACCTTTTAGATTTATTTAATAATGTATTACTTAGTTTATTTTAATGTTATGTAGTTAGTAGTTACTTTGCTTAGTTTACTCTAAAGTTGGCTTAAAGAGAACATATCGCTGGATATGTTCTCTACATGATATTTTCAAATTGTTAAAAAATTTACTTATTGTCAATTCTTAACAGATTGAAAATAAATATGGGAAATAATAATAAAAAATCTGATGTGGCCAACACAAAACCTCCCGGTATTTAATTTTTATTAATTTAAATACATACCTACCTACGTATTTACTAACGCTGCAAACTGTTCTATTGCAGAAAACTATTGCTTTATTTACTATTTTCTTTTTAAAATGTCACTATTATTAATTTGAAGTGACAAGTTTTCTGACAGTGACATTTACTGTCAGTTACATTCATTTGAAAAATGAACTGTGTAACAAAGGAATAGTTTTTATCTTAGGCTTCGCGACTAATAAAAAAAATTATTTTTAAATTTATCTCTAAAATATATAGAAAAAGTATTTTTTGAAAAAAACCATTATGAGCTTCAAGTAAAGTACCATTTCCGTTTATCCGATTTACACCAAAATCTAATGGCTTCTATTCCTATTAGAATAGGGTAAAAATACAAGGTTTCAGAATTTTCTGAATGATAGTATTTGAGTGCAAACAAAATTCGTACACATGCACACATACACACATACATATACACACATACAGACATCATCGTGAAAATGTTAAAAATGGATTCTAGGGACCTTAAAACGTGGTCATTTACTAAAATCTCGATATTAGATTTTTAGCACGATCCCTATACCTCCCTTACCAAGGGTAGCGGGAGGTAAAAAAAACTGTGCCGTGTAATTTTTAAAAGAAATTTTATCTAGCAGTCTATCCAAATGTCAAACAACTAATTTTTAATGACATTTAAACAATTGTTCATGGGTTGTCAAAAATTTCTTTCACAATATTCTAAAACTAAAACTAGTAACATATCCATTTGTTCGGCCTAATAGTATTTTACTGCCATTATTATAATTAGACGATTAAATAATGTTAGAATACTCTTAAATAATTTGAGAAGATTGACATGTAGAGGATGCAAATTGGCTAACTTCGAGGCTAACTTTTACTAATAAACTCATATCCGTATCCGTATTAGAAAAATGATAAAATTATTTAAAAAATTAAATTTGCTTGATAAATTTAAATGTTGGGAACTATGTAATGATATAAATAAAGGATTGAAGGCCTTTCAGTTCCATTAATGTTTATTTATGAATTTCTGACGTTTCGGTCTATATTTGACCATCCTCAGTGCGATATTTATATAATTATAACATTTTGGTATTTTACATTGTTAACACACTTCCTCAATGAGACTGTACATATGAAATTGTCATGTGTGTAAAATGTCAAAATGTTATAATTATATGTAAATATCGCACTGAGGATGGTCAAATATAGACCGAAACGTCTGAAATTAATAAATAAACATTAATGGAACTGAAAGGCCTTCAATCCCTTATTTATAAAAAATTAAATTTTACAAGTTAAAATAAACAATTCACAGCCAACTAAAATTACTCTATTAAGAGCATGTAGCTGGTAAACGGTGCATTTCCGGATACAAGTTTATCAGTAAAAGTTAGTCTATTTTGCATCCCCTACATACCCCATAAATTTGTAATATGTAGATATTCATTAACACCTTGTACTGTAGAATATGTTAAATTTAAAAAGATGTATTCAAAAAGAACAGTTAACATACGTAACTGATAACTTGCTGTTATATTGTTGTGACTGGCAGAAATATATTCGGAACGATTTATGCTTTATGTATGAAAATCATTGTTAGCTGTCAAGAAAATAATAAAGTATGATTTAATTCCGGCGTAACAAATCAGCAGTTGTAGGAGTAGGTCTTGTGTTCCGGAAATGGCCGCTGGTCGGGCCGGCGAAGAACGGATCAGGAAATGTGCCCGGACCGAGCTATGACTCCTAGTGCTGCCCGTTGTCGTATTAATGGCGCGAAACGAATTGACATCGTGGACAATTGAGTCGGGACAACTGTCTATAAAGCCCCTGGATTTTAAAAAGAAATGCGATAAAAACAAAACAAATAGATTCACTTGTCTTTATGTCAATGTTCTTCAGCTTTTTTATCATCTTTTAAGACGTTTGAACGATATTTACTACAAAACATATTGATTAAACAAAAACATTAAATTAAAAATCACAAACAGTTATTCAGAGTGTTAAAAACGCATATTTTTGCGGGTATATGTGAACACTTGTAAGTGCCATATTTATGAAAATTGTATTTTTACAGGAATTATAATTTAAGTATCTATGGAAGTCCAGTATCGTTTCTATATCGTTGCATTAGGTGTTCATAGATGGTATACATACATACATATATATGTACTTAATTATTATTCCTGTTTTATTTAATCACGTAACTGATAGCAAATAAATTAATTCGCAATTATTTTTAATAAAAATTTACGGCGGCCAGTGGTATTGTCATGTCTGCGTCTAGTAGGACCTGTCAGATTTGTTTACATTTTGACTTGTTGATACAATGTAAACAATTCAGCTTAACACAAGTTTTAATTTTAAGTATGTTCAGTCGAATTCGTCAACAATAATCATTAATGAAAGGCAACTAGTTATATATTCGGATATTCGGAATTAATTATAACTTGTGGAGCAATTCGACTTTTTTCAGATTTTTCAACAAATGCTATAAAAGTACATAATACATAAGTAACTGTAAAATTACATAATGCTTTGTGAAATGCACAGAGCAGACATAATCAGGGTGTCCTCTGAGGAAATCGACAATCCACTACGTATTCTAGGAATCATTCTAAGTAAAAAAGTTCATATAAACAATGGGTTAATTCTTCTCCGTTTTTCGAGATATCGACAGAAACACAAAATCTTTAATAAACAAAAGGTTTATTTTAATAAGAATGCTAGGTAAGTAGCTATTGTTCATCGATTGTATTATTTGACGTATAAGTAACACAGACTGTCAAAGTACCTAATCATTAACAACTATGCGTAGAACTTTCACTAACGTAGTAACGTAGAATATACTGACATGGTCTTTTTGTATGGTTTTTGTAATGGAAGCGGTCGAGCTACATTCGTAGAATATTGTCGACGTTATCAAAATCGCGTAAGTCCACATCATGCAATATTTTTTTAAGAGTTTTTCAATGTTTGAGAGAAAAAGGATTTTGTCCCCGTCCACATTTAGAAAGGAAGCGGGATTTTTATCAAGTTGATTATGTGTGTTAAATACAGTTGAACGAAGACCATCTACAAACCTATGTAGATTATCTAGCTTCTACGAGTATCTTTGTCGAAGCTGGTCGAAGCCGAGTTTGGAGTTTTGACAGTTCTTGCTACTGATATGTAAAATAAAGCAAAAGGTGAACAATAGTTACTGACCTAGAATTCTTATTAGAATAAACTTTCTGATTATTAAAGATTTTGCTTGTTTCTGTCGATATCTGTAAAACGGAGAAGAATTGACCCATAACAGCAATAGTGAAAAGCAGTAACTTATTTGCCATAAAGTAAAAATAAGTATATATAATGGGGAAGTTAAGCGATTTTTTAGAAAAATTTATTCCATGGAAAATGACTTGAAAAATGATGTAACATGTTTTGTTTTTTTCAAAAATGCCCAGATTTTCCGGAAAAGCCGATTTTAAGCTGTGATGACTTTGGTAGAAGCTTGGCGCAACGTATGTCGATTTATACACTGACGCATGCGGTTGCGGTTACCAGTCACTTGAGACTGAGGTGTTGTTACGACCTACGTTGAAGTGATTCGATTTCACCGTTCTGTCTGAGTTTGCGCATAACTGACTTGTGACGTACTTACAGTTTAACCCAAAAAATATTAATTATAAATAAATGGAGCAATAATTTTAATTTTTAATTTCAATTTTAGCAGTTATTTGTGTTATATTTGTGAGAAAATAGTATGTTATGTAGAATTTTTACCATGCTAAACTTCCCCATTAACCCACAGTTTATATGAACTTTTTACTAAGAATAGTCCCCAGAATACATGGTAAAAGTTTTTCGGTTTCCTCAGGAGACATCCTGTATTTATTTATCACGTTGGAGTTTAACGATATATTTAATATATATTTAATAGCATATACTAAGCCGGCAGATGCTCCATTACAACCGAGCGCTGTGTTAGATGACCGAGGATCAGCTATGAGCGCGAGGCTGGAACTTGCATATCCATGAGATATGTATACTATTTTAATCACAATCAATTAGTAATCATTGAGTTTTAAAGATAGATTTTATTCATATTTTTTGACATTTTTATTATAATTTTTTTAGTTTACTCCAACAAATGACAATGTTTCTAGGTAAATACAAAATATTTATTGTGTCTGTCAGTTAAGTAATCTTAACCTGTTTTGAAAGTTTACCATTTTTTTCAATAATTATAATTTTACTAATTGTGTACTGTTACTGTTACATTGTTTGTTAAATAAAGCGTTTTTTTTTTATTATGGAAATTTTTATTACAATTTAACTTGTCAAATTCACAATGATATTTTAGTTGCAGGAAAGGGATATTTAGCTAGCCGGGAAAATGACATAGCTGGGAAAGTCTTTTCCAGCTAGTTGGGTAGTGAGTAAACAATAAGTCACTTCTGCCCAACTGTTTGGTAGGTTAGAAACACATTACTAACCAATTGTGAATAAAATTCTTTTCCATACATTCAGTTGATCAACTCTTTCTTCTTTGCCAAAAATTATGGAATATTTCTTGAATTTTGTTGTAGGTACTCGTACATACTTTAACACAGCACTTTTTGATAAATATTATATTCATTTTCTTTAATTCGCTTATTTTTCATACATTTTCAAATGAAGCTATAAACCGCGCCGTGTCAAGTTGTAATGCCGGTTGTTGGTGTTTCATCTATTATACTTTCCTGGCGTATCCGGGATTTAGTTTCACTTTGTGATCAGCTCTGTTAAAAGGACTCTGAATCTGAATTTTCAAATGAAGCTATAATATTATTACGAAATGTTTCCTTTTTCTGTTAACCGAAACGATGGTTTTCGACGTTTACATATTTGACAGGTTCTTCTAGTCGCCATTAATTTAGTTCCCTAAAATTCCGCTGGTGTCGCGGGTCTTAGTAGTTTGCAATAAAATATTCCCTTTGTTGACTTAATTTTAACCATAATAGTTGACGAATGACTACAAAACGAATACTTACTATACCCAGGCTTTTCTAGAATTGTTGCGCTATCGATGATGATGATGAATGACAATTCGCATTGTGCTGTTTAAATTCGATGTACCCTTGTTAATTTTTTTTGCGAGTGCTTTGAGAAAAAGTTCAAGTCAAGAAGTAACTGTGACAGAACAAACAAGGAATGAAACAATAAGACAAGAACTATAATGAAGGTCTATAATTAAACTTTATAGAAGAGAAACAGCTTGCTTTGTGCGGCCATCTAATTATAATGTAAGAAGCAAGTCCAGTAAAATACATCTAGCAAGCTTAAAATAAAGAGAAGAGACCATGGTAGACAAAAGGAGAGCTAGAGCAATATAACAGAAAAAATATCGAAGAAGAAAAAATTGTAGAAGAGAAGGGTTTCAAGTTATAGAGATGATAAAGAAAAAAAAAGTAGAGATGCATTCGGGCCGGGCTAGGCTTTGAGGTTTGGATCGATTCGGCCCGAAAATAAAAATTACCGGCCCGACTCGAAGATCGCCTCGACAAAAAAATTAGCTAGCCCGACTCGAAAATTGACTCGAAATCGGGCCGGGCTTCGGGCCAGGTCGGGCCAAAGCTCGAAATTGGGTGCATCCGGCATCCTTGTGTTGAATTTTATGTTAAAGCGAAATGTTTAACTTTTTTCGTGTCAAACTTATAAAAAACCTCAACATTCTTATAACTTTCAACATTAGTTAACATAAGTAGTTAGAAAAGATACCCTTCTAGTTTAAGTTTGTTATAAAAATTACAGATCTACGTGTATTTAACACTTTGTTTTTAAAAATCTTACATAAAACAATATCATTTACATTAGGATTTTTTATCTAACTTTGTTTCTGCTCAAAAATAGGACAAGAAATCATTATGGTATAATAACAATAATAATAGCAACATCACAATATAATTATTATGCTTTAATGAATAACCTTGAATTCTTGAAGTAAAATAATAAGGAAACTGTGCATTTGATTGAACTATAAGATTTTTCGGGCCGGCCCGAAAAGATCGAATTTTCGGGCCGGGCCAAAATCAAAAGTCCGACTCGCCTCGATTTTTGAAAATGATTAGCCCGATTCGGTCCGATAAAAAATATCTTCGGCCCGGCTCGATGATCGACTCGAAATCGAGGCGGGCTTCGGGCCGGGCCGGGCCAAAGCTCGAAATCGAGTGCATCTCTAATAATGAGCAATAAATATTGTATCTAATTCTACCGCTTTTGACTTTGGAATATGGTATTTCACTAAAATGAACTAGAGGACAAACGATTAGTAAACGAAGAAACACTTGTCAAGTTTCAAGAATTTATAATTTTTTGTATTTAGAAGTCAGGATAATTGTAAAGTTTCATGCCGGGCACGGATTCATGTTCTTTATACGATGTCGAATGTATGTAATGCCATTTTATGGTGCCATTACATATGAGTAAATTGTTTCAAAACCATGCAAACTTTAATGAGCCTGTTTTATATTTTTCAAAGAAATATTTTTTCTAATAATTTGTTATTTTCGTAAATAATTACATTATTTATATAAATCAAAGTAAGCAATAGTTTGTCACCTGTTAAGTTGTATGAACTATGACGTCACATCTGTTTCAGATCAAGTGACTTCTTCAAAATACATATTACACTAATTTCAATAATGAATTATAAAATATCTAAGGGATGTCTTGATATTTTCAAATTTGGTACTATTTAAAAAATAATATATTTATAAATTTTATACTTATATATAAAAATTCTTGCAATAGCCCTAAGAGCAATTTACAATTTATTTTTTTGTTATTATATCGAAAGTGTAGAAAATTTCAATTAATATAACTAAAAGTGAAATACTCTATCGTATTTTTAATGAAATTAACTTGGTAACAATTGTAATCAAAGATCACTAAACAGATGAGGACTTTAAACTACATACATATAAATCGGTGCAGGAAGTTATAGCTTGTCTCAACTTTAGCGAATTGACCCTGTCTCAACGGAATCGACCTGTTAGGCTAGGATTAACAAAAATTAATAAAAAAAAATATTATAATTCTTGTAAATTAATAATTTTAATTTGTACAATATATGTTTTGGCTAAATTTAATCTTTAAATATTTAGAACCATAATAACTGAGTATAACACCTGCGATAAACAGAATACAGTAAACGCTTTGAATATTTCATTATATGAACATGGTGAACAGTAAAATTTTAGCAATTTTCATCTCAATTAAATGAATAGTTCGTCTATGTCCATGACACAGTGCCCTGTTCACATCTATTAGTACAGAAACAGGATGTGCACGACTACCAAAATATGTTGCGTTGTCAGATAAGTGCTCAGTGCTACGGAAAGAAGGTATAATCGTCGTATACTAGCATTAAGAAAGGTGAAAAATTCATTGCCTTCAAGGGGATTTCATAGGTCAGTTAGTAGAGCATCTACTAGCAGTTGAAAGGTTCTGGGTTCAAACCGCGGTGAAAATTCCGTATTTAAATAATTGAATCATTCATGGTTTCGAATTTTATAATAAAATGCATAGAAACATTTTATAATATAAATAACAACAGTATATTATGCAACGAGTTTAGCTATTAATACCCAAGCGTGAAATTTATGATAAGAGCCATGGTTCATATTGTAATTCATGCGAGAGTATTAATAGTCATTATACATGAGTTGCATACACTATTTTTTTAAGACTATTCATAATAATTAAAAAAATAAACTATAAATCAATAAATTGGTTATAAAATTAATCTATATCATAATGAAAATCTGTATCATAATGAGTGTTATTCAAACACAGATGACACAATAATTATTAAGTATATTAAAGCATAGGAGTATAATAGTATATTATGTGGCAAGTGTGTGAAGCTGAAGTTTTTACATGAGGGTGGAGATTGCGACACGAGCCAAAGGCGAGTGTTGCAAACCACCCGAATGTAAAATAGGCTTCACACACGTGTTACATACTATACTTTTTCTTCGACCTTGCAATAAAATATATTTTTTCTTCAAATTGTCATTTTTTTAACGTAAAGCCTCTGTATTATCGACTTGTGTAACCATGGTTACCAACGTTCCGTGTGTTTAACAGCTTTGTTTTATTAAAATACAATTCAGTTTGTAATATTTAAAATAATGAACGGTGCGTGAAATGTTACTTCACGCACACTGTGCGTGAAGTGACACTTCACGCACTGGTGCAAAAAATCAAACTTCACACATAAAAATTGATACGTGAAGTACTCACTTCACGCACGGGAGTAGAAAAAAATATTTTTTCTACCCACTCATTATGATACAGATTATCATTACGATTCAAATTTTCTTTTCATTATGATACCGATTATCATTATGTTACAGATTTTTTTTACCTTCCGTCAAAAGGAAGGTATTGTTTTTGGTCAAAAAATTCGGTGGTGAGTTTTTAATGAATAAGCACGTTTTAGGGTCCCTACAATACGAATGTACTATTTTTAAGATGATGTCTGTATGTGTGTGTGTGTGTCCGTGTGTGTGTCTGTGTGTGTGTCTGTGTGTGTGTCCGTGTGTGTGTGTGTGTGTGTGTGTGTGACGAATTTTTCTCCGACGATAACTCCAAAACTACAATTCTAAAAATTATGATTCTTTCATATTCCTCTTCTTTACAACCATATGAAGAGCTGATTAGATTTTGGTTATAATTGGTCAACCGGAAGTACCCTTATTTGAAGTTCTTAACAGTTTTTCTTGAAAAATCGCAGTTAAATATCATTTTCGACATTTTATGTGATTATCAATAGAAAGAATATCTTATTCTCTATTCGGTTCGATTATACATTTTCCTTCATATTCAATAGATATAGAGTCATAGAGAGATTAAGAGAGATTAACTTTCGAAAATCAGTCAGCATTGCAAAAATTATGAAAACAACAGATACACATATTCAAAAAAATCTAATTGACACATGTCAGTGGCAAGTGCAAAACCAAAGTGGAAAATATATGATCTGAAAGTGATATAAGTGACAGAGTGTCCCTCGCCAGTGGGAAGAAAAGATGGAAGGACTGTATAGCAGAAGATTTGAGAGAGGAAGAACTGTGTCACGAATGTGCTTTGGACAGGAATGAGTAGAAGAGAAGAGTAAGAAACAGCGACTTCTAATAAAATAGGGCAAAGTTGAAGCAGGAGGAAGTGTTAACTGCAATCCATAATGTACGACGTATTCGTATTAAAATTTTATTAGATTTTAGAATATTTTCAAAGGAACTTTCAGTATGGATATGTAAAAAATAGTGTGTTCTTGTTACAACTATACAGGATATATAGAATCTTTTTCAAGGAATTTTTGGTATAGGATATGTACAAAATACATCGAATTGACGGAAGGTTTTGTGCTGGCCACAACAGATTTTTTCATTATGATACAGATTAATTTTATAACCAATTTATTGGGTTATAGTTTAATTTTTTATTTATTATGAATAGTCGTAGAAAAAATAATGTATACAACTCATGTATAATGACTATTAATAACAATCATTATAAACTCGTAGCATAATATAGTATATTAATATACAGTAATCGTTGAAATCTTCAAGAAACTTATCAAGTCTTAGCATCATTGCCAGAAATTGTAACCAATAAAAATAATTGTATCGCCTGTCATTTACATGTTTTATTCACTGTTGCTAAGAATTACTAAGTAACTTTGTTACATAATTGGAGTGAATATGTATTAGTAAATCTTTTTTTGATATATAAATGCTTGTGGTTTCTATTAGAACTCATAACTGAGATCTATATTGTATTGGAAAATTCAAGCACGGTTTTGTCTGCTACCCCATATAAAGAAATTAGAAATTACCTGCTGTGTAAGTCAGGAAGCCAGTTCACTATAAATTGAAACATATATAAAAATTTCAGTATACATGTAGAAATGTACTTATCATCTTTCGTAATGCCTTGTTCAGATTTTTTCCATTTGACTACCACTTAATAGTTATTATTTACAGCGAAAATTACAGCAGATCCGAATTATTCATTTACAGCTTTTTGTTTATACCTACTTCTTCGTACAGAAAATAGAATTTAAACCGGTACCGGTATGGTCTTTTTCAATGCATAAGTGTGCTAACCATAAACCAGTATTCTCCGTTAACTATAAGATCAGGGAGATAATAGAAATTGTATTCAAGAGAAAATATTGTAATAAAATGTTTAACTGATTTTTGATCTAATCTAATTGAAGTAAAATTACTATAGCATATATTTTTGTACTTACGAAATAGTTACGTAGTAAGAAAGATATATAGTATCCGGTACATAATGTTGCCAAATGCAAGTATACCGATTTTATTTTACAAAACTATTTCCTAAATCATATTTCTCTTTTCCATTACCGTACTTAATAAATAAAACAATTGTCAAACACGAGCCGAAATATATTTTGTAAAATTCAACCTATAAAATAATAATTCATTGGTGTGTCTTTTAATACAAAACGTTTTGTTTTCTTTGCCTTGTGTACATATTTTATAAAATATCGGGTGTTTACTTAAAAATAATTTAATTTTGTTTGGGCTGCTGGATGATTTGCGTTCCGCAGGGTAATATATGTATGTACGTGCTTTCGAAAGTTTATATGAGATTCAGGAAGTCGCAGGGGTCTTATTTTACGACGTTTGACATCGCCCGAGTCCGGATATCGGAACCAGATCGCCATTTTTAAGATGACTGGTTTATAAAACGCAATAAACATGCTATATCGTCTTTACATTATATCAATGTGAAAAAAATTGCGAGCACGGAATATTCACCCGCACTGATTTTCCGATAAATTTTATAACATTTTATATTGAAAACGTAATAAGAATTTTGCATTTAATGGGTGATATTAAATAAGTAATATTCTCCAATGACGCACGTTGCTCCGAAGACTTTGGAATTTCTTGCAATGAAAGCTTCAGAAATAATTTTAACTACATAACTTCTGAAATTAAACAATAATTATAAAAAATGACAGTATGCAAGGTGTCCGAATTTTGTAAGCTACCATTTGTATCTTGGAAACTACAAGAGATACGACTTCGGGTAAATGGGATATCTAGTACGCCTTTGGAGGGCAATCTTAGATGTTCTTTTGTTTTGCCAAAAATTCTCATACGGTATTAGTTAATGACGAAAAACTGATTTTGGTTGAAAATTCATTTTCAAATAACTTTTAAGTTGGTAATTTAGAAAAAAAAATGTTTAAAAAAAAAGTTAGATATTTTTATTGTTTACCCAGCGGTGTACGAAATTAATTTTCGAGATTTCTATTTGTTTTACCGGCAAAGTGTAATCAATATAGTAGTTTTATATATTACAAATTATAATATATAATTCTACTTACAATTAACAATAAATAAATGTCATATCACAAAATATATTTCAATAATATAGAAGTTAGAGTTATATGTAGAAAAATCAAATATATTTGCCAGCATTGCTAAATATGAATTTAATTAAATGAATACATAATACAAGTTACATGATGGGAGATAAATGTGGTGGCCATGGCCACATCGGATTTTTTTAGCATAGCATTTATTCATTTATCTATTACAATGAAATGGTGGCTTCAAATATAATTCTCAAAATTAGTTTAATTTCAAGACTGGAGTTACATAGATATTATTTTACATTTATTTTTTTAAAAGATTAAAGCAGGAAATAAACTATAAGCTTTTAAATATTGTGGACTCTCCAAAATATTAACAGAAACATACATTATTCAAATTTTTAAATCTCAGATGTACCACTTCCATTCCTTGTATACTCGTAATGTAAAATTAACATCAATATTTATAAAATGTTCTTGTCGTTGTCGTTTACATGTGTAGTAGAAGCAGAAACTATTTTCAGAAATGTTTAATTAAGATCAGATGCACTCTTGTGGTGTTCCTGTTGAAGTGGAATAAGATTTCATGGATGAAGTTGAAGGATTTGGATGAGTCAGTGATACGAAAGCAATATGGAGAGCTATCTTTTGGAATGATGACGTCTCGATCTATTACGGTGCATGAAGTCCGCCTTGCATCCAACTGCTTCTGTTGCACTGCGCATATCACTTGAGCATTTTCTTTACACTATATACTTACTACTCCATGCAAGTGCCTTGCAGCAGTCTCCAACATTATTACCATTTCCCTATTTCTCAGTATTTTTTATGGAGAGTATTTTCAACAACTGTTAAACACGTGCATTTTAACGGGATACCCATGATGACCAATTTATAAAAATGTCTTGTTGAAAAATCTCTTTGGAGTAAATAAGATCAGTTTTATTAAAGTAATTCTTCTTCACAAACACAAACATTTTACAATTTTGATTATAATGTAGACATTTTTTGGCACCCATAATTACTTAACAAAACTGTATTATTATTTATTTCGATTTTACAAAATTCAATACAATAAAAAATATCTGTATTACTATTTTATAAAATATGAAAATATTAGAACTATTTATTTATTAATGGGGTCGTGTGGCCGTGTGCGTATAGTGTCTGGTTGCCAGTCTGGTGACCTGGGTTCGATCCCGGCCAGTGCAGATTTTTAATCGCACAAAAGTGATCCCTGTGGTGCACTCTCCACACCAACTATGTGTCCGTGAGGTGATGCCTAGTAAGCGCCCACACGGTAATCGTCATCATTACCGATGACTGCATGTGTTGTAGATACTGGCACACCCAGTAATGGGTATGTCGTGATGATATATTTATTTATTTATTAATATTTTTTTGAATGATACTATGGGTGGTCGTACCTACTCTTAATCAAGGGTAATTAATCTAAATTCACTTGATTTTTAATCATATACCCATGTATTTGTAAACTGTAGCCTCAGTAATTACTAGTAGTTAGTTAGGACGACAAAAAATTTCAATAAGTAGGTACTTCAGTTTGAGATTTTTAAAATTTATTGTATTTTCGCAAGCTAATACTACAAAATTTGAAATCCGTCACTAATAATGTATTTAAAAATTGTAATATATAACATGATAGTTTTATGCAATTTGATAATACGTAGTAATAGTGTACCTACAGACAAAAATTAAATATGGATAATTACATATGAATATGTATTTTGTGGTTGTAGTAGTATTCAGTGATATCAATGATCTATAGTTTGCAAATTTACTTGTAGAGATAATTTGTTAATATTTTAATACTGAAGACATAGCGACATTGATACTTCTCGATTTATTCTTACGCTTTTATGTGTTACATCAGTGCACAAGATCATTATCCATTTATAGATCTATAAGTGTAAAGATTTATTGTAAGATGTATAAAACACAATTTATGGTGGTATCTGAGTGCAAACTTCTAAGTATAACAGCAGTACATTTATTTTTGTGATTTATAATACTATTGTACATATAAATAATAAGGTATGAACAATTATTTCTGACGATGTGACATTTTGACTTATAAAGAAGCCAATAATAATAACAACCAACAAATAACAAAAACATGACAAATTTACTTCACTTTATACGCAAGATTAAAAATTAAGAGCTGGTTGCTGATCATATGATCATACAAACAGAAGAGTAAGTAAAAAAGAGGACATTTTAAAAAGAGTGCAGTATCTCAAAAACGAGAGCAAATTTCTGGAAATAATATTTTTTTAAACAATTTCATACTTATATTAGTTTTCCAATGCTTTTTGGTAGTCTGACCTTTGAGTTACAAACATTTACTGTCTTGTTTTAGAAATGTCATTACAGTTTTTCTTCTTAAATCAATAAGATTTGAAGTTACGGGGAAACATTCTTCTTTTTGGATTTATGCAGGTTTGTTACAAAGTATAATTTTTATGACGTTCATGTTTTGGAGTAGGACTTCTCCCAATCGGATTTGGAAGCTATTTTTGGCTATCACTGATGAACTTTATATTTAGTGACGAAACAGTGATGAACTGACATCTCACGGGCACTAGCAAATATAAGTATGAAGGCATATTCTGACGTGATGTTATCGAACCCAAGTAATCCAATCTCCAAGTCATCATAATATATTTAGTCTCTGGTGGGCATGATAAGAGAGCAAGTGTAATAGCAAGCAGATGGTAGGGTGGTGGTGACACGGAGTCTTGCATAAGTTGGAGACCGCTGTGCCATGGGGTCGGGCACTAGCACATGTGTGCGTGTGTGGTATTACTCGGCAAGAGAGCGCGCCATTCTATAATTACGTCGTCGAGGCGCGTGGTGAGCCAGCGCGCACGGTGTATTTTAAGAAAAGACAAATTTGGGTAGGCGAGGGGTTGGGTAAACCTATATCGGCCCGTGTGGCGGACCAATGGCATCATACGGGCCATTTTTAGACTGTAGCTGACGGGCCGACGGCTGTACTCGTGAAAATCACCGGCAAAGATGCAAACCTGCATTCGGTTCTCGGACGACACCATGGACACATCTCTTCATCAGCTTCACCACACGGAAGATCGATTCGGAAATCAATTCCAACAGTGATCGCACAATCAATAGTGAAACAAGAAAAATCAACAGTAACAGTGATCAAACTAGTTAAATATAGTGCTCCGCACCGTAATACGATCGCGTCGCGACGTACTCGTCTAAATATAACCTATAACCAAATTTGTACAACTAAATTTTGTTACGTAATGGACAATGTGTTTAGTGTAGTGCAGCAGAGTGCATTTCAGATCTCTTCGCATCCTACGTATGTTCCGTGCTTCCTTACTTCCCATAGTGAATAAATACGTATGGAATGTAAAGAAGTATGGAGCGGTCGTGGGTAAAACAACGCAAGGGCTTTGGAGACACCGGATGTTAGTGCAGAGTCACAGCGTGTTCAACATCTGGGCAGGGCGTGGAGCTACGCTCTTCTCGAGATTCTTGGAATAAAATACTGTGTGGCGAGTTTGGTACAGTTCAGTAATGAAACGTGAATGAAGGACCAAAAATCATTAAAAACGATTTCAAATGTCAAAAAATCATGTCATAAAATGTGTATTTACTTATTATACTTTTCTCTTGTAAGTATCGGAATATTCCTATGTGTTGTAACTAAAATATATAAATGTAGTTAAAAATAAATATAAAATATAATTTTTAGTAACATTATGAAACATTAACTTACGTAAGTATGTGTACATAAATGGTTTCTTAATTTCTTGGCAAAAGTCCAAAAACAATACAAAATTAAACATGCACAAAAGTTAGTACAAAATTCTACATTGTATTAACCATAAATTAAAAAGTTAAACTAATATTTTATATGAAATTTTGTTTAAAATCATTACACACATATTACAACGATTATTGTATTTATTTAGTTTATGAATCATTTAATAAATAAAATTAAATTTGCATTATGTAGGCACACATTTGCGTGAATATTTGAATGTGATATCAATTTATTAAAAAAATCCTGTGCTATTAAATTATTTATTTATGTGTGCATCCACATAAACAATATTTTCAGCAGGTAATTATTTTTATGGCATATATTTTCAACTTGTATTTCCACATGGTCCTCATTTTACAATATTCTTTTCAGGCGATCGTAAATAACAAAGTATTTATAAAGTTGGCAGCTTGGTGCTCCTGAAAACGTGTCTATGAATGGCTTGTTTCATTTGGTAAACAAAATACTAGTATTTTGTTACAAAGCCGTGTGTCCTGCATACTTTCCATCTACACATGAAGTGTACGAAATCGGCTTCTGAAATACTCGTAAACAACATACTGTTACTGTTTTGGATGATGAAGACATTATTTATAAATAATTACATGTTACTCAGACATACAACAATAAATTGTGCAATAAGTAACATCTAAAATGCTAATGATGCTATTTATTCATTTCTGTAATATTTATACAATTTATTATTTATTAGAAATAATGTAGTTAGTTTATACAAAATTAAAAAAAGAGTTCTTAATTTTAAAGTTATAAAAACTTGTCAGTCGCTATTTAAGTAAGTAATGTCTTGGGTTTAGGAAACTAATTAAATAATAGATGAAAATAAATACAATATCACGATTTTAGTAATGGCATGATTTTACACAATATTAAAAAAAAAAAAATTATAATATAAAATTGATTAAAATCATGTAGTCAGTTGTTAAATAAAAGAAATGGTTGCACTGGAGTATTCAAAAGGTTGTTCGAGCTCCAAAAATTTACACCATAATGCTCTTCTAACTTATATTTTCAAGGAATTCCTTCCAATATTTTTTAATATTTATCGATCAAACAACATTTCTTTGGTAAAATCAAATATCGGCAATTTTTTTTCTGATTCACCTTTCTTTATCTCCTATCACCTAAGTGATGTCTGTATTACTTTTAAAATTTGTGTATCTTTTAATTTTAATTTATTTTTCAAAACATTTTTTCCTGTTATTACTTGATTGAACCTTACATATTCCTATATTCCCTAATACGAGTAGGTACAGTATAATCTCTATCATCCGGCGTTTTCAAACGGGCAGCTCTTTGCGAGTTTTTTTTTCTAATCTTTACGAAATGTACAAATACAGTATGTATGATCATATTTGAAGTTCAGTTTATTTTCTCGCTTTATTTGTAGTTTTGCAATAAAAGTACAGTATCTATATATCATACTAGGTATCTATGTTATTTGAATGTGTTTTTTCGACAATCACCTTTCCAGTAATCTAGTGAGAGTCTACTGTACTCGTGTTGTATATCTCTCCTAATATCGGGAATTCCTTGGGTAATATTTTCAGTAGTTATACAAGACGTTTGAAAATAATCAAATATAGAGTTGAAAGGACGAGATATGTTGCCTAGGAAACACAACGACACCGTAGGAGTTGTGTTTTCAAGTAACACATCGAGTCTGCAAACTGATTTTCGAAGTTCGAGCTATATATATTAAGACTATACAACGAATTAAACAACTAATTTTTATGAAATGTCAATCATATTACTTGTTTATTTATATCCATGGATCATATGATTACATACGATTCATTTGTTTGCGACAGAAATACGCCAAGCGTTATGTTCCCGCGAAACACAACAACGAAAAATGTCCGATGTTATACAGCGTAACTAGGACAAATTGAGCTATCTGATTGGTCTATTTTCCAATGAGTTATATAGTCTTGAATATACCATATTTCCTTTGCGAATTATTCTCCATTTCCATGAAGATTTCCAGTTATCCCGTCCCGTTAGTTACAGTACTAATCAAAAGGTGTTTAGATAACTCAAGATGATTTACTTTTGTGAAGTGTGTAGTGTGTAACAAATATAATTAAACTATAAAACATAGTAGCTGCAACTACTCGTATATAAAGGAATTCGGATAAAATAAGTACCTACATTTTTCTTACAATAAATAAGTATCATTTCTCTTTTTAACTTCGGCTACGCAGAAAAAAAAATCTTATGTGGCAAACACAAAACCTCCCGGTATTTAATTTTTATTAATTTAAATTCATACCTACCTACGTATTTACTAACGTTGCAAACTGTTCCATTGCAGAAAACTATTGCTTTATTTTCTTTTTAAAATGTCACTATTATTAATTTGAAGTGATAAGTTTTCTGACAGTGACATTTACTGTCAGTTACATTCATTTGAAAAATGAACTGTGTAACAAAGGAATAGTTTTTATCTTTGGCTTCGCGACTAATAAAAAAAATTATTTTTAAATTTATCTGTAAAATATATAGAAAAAGTATTAATGTATTCCTGTAGAAAATTCAATAATCTTTAATTTTCATTAGGCATAAAATTCGAAAAAAAATGGCATTTAATGGTATTTTTTGAAGAAAAACCACTATGAGCTTCAGGTAAAGTGCCATTTCCGGTTATCCGATTTACACCAAAATCTAATGGCTTCTTTTCATATTAGAATACTTAGGATAGAAATACAAGGTTTCAGAATTTTCTGAATGATAGTATTTGAGTTAGAGCGAAGACAAAATCCATACACACACACATCTACACATACAGACATCATCGTGAAAATGTTAAAAATGGATTCTAGGGACCTTAAAACGTGGTCATTTACTAAAATCTCGATATGCGATTTTTAGCACGATCCCTATACCTCCCTTACGTATCGTAGCGGGAGATAAAAAGAATTGAAATTTTGTCTAATTATAATTAGATATTATTTTATTAGGCAAAATGTCTAATAATTTAGTATAAATTACAAATCTTAATTTAGCATTTTAACTAACCCTAAATAGATAATAAATATTTTGTAAAAAATCGTTAATTTAAATATGTAAATAGTTATTTTAATTACCTACTTATTTTATTTAATTTTACTATATTTTGGCTTCATTATTTTTGTCCTACAATTTTCGGTGATTTATCTAATGAATAAAATAAGTAAATAGAAAATTTAAATATGTGTTTGGTTAATTTCTTTATTTATGTTTAGTTTAATACTAAATGTAGTCATTTAATCTAGTTTTGTATTTAATTTTACTATATTAGTAGGCTGAAATTTACAGATTTGTTCAGCTAATTTAACTACAATTTAAATGTTTTTTTTTCTGTGTAAGGTAAGAGAAGTAAAGGGATCGTGATAAGAATCTCATATCGAGATTTTGGTAAATAAAGCTTGATTTAAGGTACTTAGAAAAATAAGATTTTAACATTTTCACGATAATATTTGTGGGTACGCGCATGTGTGGAACTTTACTTGAAGTTCTAATTAATAGTTATTTATGGTACAAGTGAACAAAGACATATTCTATCTACAAACGGAAAGTTTAGCGAGGTGTAAACTGAAATTACTTCAATTTACGTATAAAATATATGAAAATGTCACTCACTATCAAAAATAAATAAATTTACATTATATTGTTATAGTTTTGAGAAAATAATAGCAATGAATTGGATTAAATTCGAATAGGCACGTGAATTTGTGAAACTAATATTGACCAATACTTTTAAATATGAGTTTTCATAATAAAAATTGAAATAGTCACATTGAGATTTTTAAAATATTGGAAGTTTGTTGATTTAATGATTGTCAAGTCTGTTACTACTATCATTGTAAGTACAAAATTTCAAATTACATGTAATGAATTATTTCCAATTTTTTTTTTGTTTATTCCGAAGTTTATTTATACATACCCATTTAGTTGATTTTTTTTTTAACTGTCTAGTCCTAATGACCTAGGCATATGCAAAAGTACTAGTAATAAGAAGAAACACGCATATCAATTTGATTTTTCTAAGTCTAAACATTTCTAGATTTTGGTGTTTGGAGGTTGCAGTGTAATTGTAAAGGTTTAAAATGAACTTACTCGTGCAATTTATTCGTCAACTAGCGGTGGTTCTTCATAATAATGACAAATGCTGACGTCATTCTGCGGCTTCATTACATAGACCGTTTTAAAACGATGCACACTTTGCCATTTCAAGAGCCATGTTTAAAATGCTAAGATATGAAGAAGTGGCAACACCACTGGGCAAGAGGCCGGTGCGGAGAAGGGAAAAGTTGAGCATCAGTCCATACATATTTGACGGCGATATAATGCTTCTCATTTTCAATTAAGAATTTGATTTGTGTTGATTATCCTATTATGATGTAGATATATGTAAGGGCGAATGAATCCGCCCTTTCTGTTGCAGTTTCCGCTTTAGCAATCCATACTCATTCGTGTTCTCTTAACAATATGCCACAAATCAAACATCCTTAATTAAGTAATTGTATCCGCGTTATCAATTCCCCTGATTGACAACAATGTCCGCATCCTGAATTCTACAATCGAATCGCCAATCGGCTCTCGGGCGCTCCGCTCAACAATCCACTATACTCGCTCGTCGCTTGTTCCGTCGTCTGAACAGTTGAGCAATCACGAGCAGTCACTGCCTGCTTTGATTCATTTCCCAATGAAATAATGAACAGCTACACGGTTCGTATATACCGAGTAGGTATATATGTGCATGTTTGGTCGCCTATAAATCGTCGCCGATTGCGGGCATAACGCGCATTACGCCTATTGAATCGCCCGCCACCGAGTTTTGGATTTGTACCAAATGGGCGTGGTACGTACAGGAACGGATTTGTGTAAATTTCAATTCAGTCAACGCTTGTTTTATGCGTATAAATAGTTTTTCAATTCATTTCATTCATGGCTCGCGATCGGGAACGATTAATTTTCATCGTACTGTGAAAGAACTGCTGCAATCCACTCGATGAATTTTAAATTTAATTTTCTCTACATACATACGTATATTGTAAAACATAATACATATTTTCATATTTACAGTTCATTTAATCCAACACGAAGATTCACAAGTAATGCCATCGACATCACTAAAAACGTTTTACACTGTCTTGTCAAATAATAATTTTAACAAATATTAAATGCCCAGAAAAATACCTAACATAATGTAAAATAACTTTTTTTACCAAGCATTTGCTTTTTCTTTTTTTTTTACTAAGAATTGTAAAATATACTTTTCAGTTTAATAAATTACAGAACATTTAAATTATATAGTTTTTTTTTTCTGTTCTACGTTTTTTTTTCGCTTTTCTGTGAATTTTTATTTTCGGCCAGAATGACGACACATGCCTTTTTTGTTGAATTTTATAAATAATTCATCAATTCAAAAACATGGTCACTTATAAATCGTATCCAATTTGTGTCATTATACCTCTCGAAAATTATATACTCCAATACGGGGGTAAGAACGGCTTTTATGACGCGATGCTACGTGCTATTCGGCCAGCCTCGTGACTTCTCGGCTCTCTCCGTCTCGCCGTCTCTCGACTCGCAGAGTGTCGTTCGTTTTGAGCTCGAACTACATACATAATTTCAACAGCGGTAAACATTTGCATTGTCTACAAAATAAAATGTAATTTTAGTTTATTTTGTAGACAATGTAAATTAATTTCGATATTTCACATCTGCGAGGCGTCCCGCAACGGCTAACATTTTTTTTTTTTTAAATTAACATTTGAATGACATTCATTTTCCATGAAATTTACAAAAAAAATTTTGGAATACGAGAAATAATACTATATTAAGTATAACAAGTAAACGTCTGTATAGCTACGAGTTTTTTTGACGAGTGTATATAAAAAAAACGAATAACTAAAAACTTTATGAAACGAGTCACATACCTACTACCTCTATATTCATTTTACGGTGGCAAATTACAAATAGGATACAGAAACATATTTTTAGGTTATTTATTTTTATATAATAACAGCTGATTCAAAGGAAAATACAGGAAGCCAACTTCAGCTAATGAAACACCTGTTAGTAGTTGCTATCATCACGCCGTGTCCAATACAGTCGAAGCTGCAGCTTGTCAAGTTGTGATTAAGATGCTGTTAAGTACCTACCACATTCTATCAGTGGGAGTAAAAATTGTTTTTTTTTACTTACTACACCAAATAAGTTCAAAATTGTATTAAAGAAAATTGTAATATTTATTGAAGAAAATTTAATTTGAAACTAGATGAAAACAATGTATCATTTTAAGTAACATACACATATACCTATTCATTTCAAATAAATTAAAATTTGCTTCGTGAAACATTTTAAGAAATGGAAGCTAATAAAACCAAGAAGCAAAACAAATGAGAATGTAATTTAATAAAAATATTGTAGCAAGAAATGTAATATTGTTAGTAATTTTTATAATGCGTGAAATTACGGAAATATTAGGTTAAGAACGAAATTCATCGGAAAGAAAAATAAAACATTCCGGCAAACAGCAAAACTGCAACGTAACGTATTTGCGGAGACGGAGAAGCACAATTTGCCAAACTTATACCCGTGAATTGAAGCTGATAAAATCGAAATATCATTTTCAAGAGCTCGTAAATTTCCATCGGCGAAAATGTCGGACTGGAAAAACAAACAAGACACAAGAATTTATATTTCACTGACACAGTTTCACTTGCAGAGTTTGCGTCGGTTTTGCAAAAACTTTGCGACAACTGACTAATGAAAATACATTCATCACACATATTACACGATATTATATATGTTTTTGTTTATTGGATCACCGGAATGAAACAAGTTTTTTGATTGGTTTGCTTTGGAATAAACGTTTTTGTTCTAAATATGTTTTCATTAAAACTTTTTCTATTTTCACGTCAATGCCCCATTCTTGTTTGTAATAATTTAGGGTTTCTGATTCAATTTAAATAAAAAAAAAAAAATGTTTCATTCCGACAAACAATGCTTCCCAGCTTAATTTTTATAGATAATGTAGGAACATGCTTTTGAAAACCCAAATTTGAATCTGGTTTAAGTGAGAGTAACGCTTTCTACAACAAAAATGGGTAGTCACTAGCGAAATTTTTCGCAGCAATTCGCAAAAAAGTGATATTATATGGTACGTATAGGTATATAGATTTCTTATTGCCTATAAGTTTTTTCCATTACAGTGCATATTATGAACGCGAGCTGAAGCTAATTTGCGCAACCACATGAGTGTAAAGAAGCATCACATCGCATAGTGTTCCACATTATACTTTTTGTAAGATTGATACAATAAAAGTATTCAAAGTATATTACATCCGAGGTGGTTTCGTCAAGCCGAGAGTTTGTGTAGATTACCGAGAGCCGAAACCTCGAGGTCAGATACATCGCGAGGCAGTGATGAAACTCCCACCGAGGTATGTATACTATTTCACTCACAATAATTATTGTTATACGTCGATTCATAACCTTTTAGAGATTGGGAAATACGCCATTCCTTACTGCAACTACAACCTCATGGGTGGAAAATGACCGATCATGCTTCCATCTCATGGGTGGAAAATATTTAAGTAGGGTTGCCTAGCAACATTGTTATGGATCCCTATAATAAAGTAGGTACTTACGCTAAATAAATTTTAATAGAGCTGTAAAAAATATTAATAAAATTAAAAGTTATAACAGAATTATTTATTTTGTAAATTATTGATTTAAAAATAGGATGATTGTGAATAAAATAGTATACATCATATCATCACAGCTTCGTGCTGTATCTGACCTCGAGGCTTCGCCTCTAGGTAATCTACACAAGCCCTTGGCTGTAATGAGACATCTCCCACCTCGGATGTAATATGCTATTACAGTTTACAGTACAATCGTGTTAGTATGCGAACAAAATAAATCCAGGTTTGTTCATATTATCAAACTGTTCACATCACCGAAGGTTAATAAAATATAAAATTAAGATAATATGATAAAACACGTACCGTTATTAAATAAATATAAATAAATAAATACATATATTTTTTAAGCCAAATTTACTATAATATATGTATACATACCTACAGTAATTTTAATTTTTAAAATCGCACTCTATGTCATCTCTAGCGTTAAATGACCCAGGTTTTTCATTTAATTTTACATGCAATTCCTTCGCTTTTTCTTTTAGCATATCTCCGCTAACTGGACAATTTCGGTTACGTTGTTGCAGTAACCATTTATGTAAGGCTAAAGGCTCATTCACAGCTACGAAAATAAGAAATATAAATAATATTATAAATAAGACTTTAGGGTTGGTGTTCACAGCTTCGAAAATAAAACATCAACTGTCATTTAATATATTCGTAATTAACAAGCAATAATAACAACTTCATACAACAGCTTTTTAAAATTACATTTAAATTTAAATCCTTTTACCAGACTAAAATTGACAGCTCAAATGACAGTTGTTATTTATGTGCTTATTTTTGTGTAAAATATTTAAAGCCTCATTCACAGCTCCGAAAATAAAAATAAAATTATACATAAAAATAAAAATAACGATATAAACAATAGATTCTTATGAAAGTGTTCACAGCTCTCGAAAATAAAATTAAACATAAGACATAAACACAAGGATTTGCAAATGTTAAATATTTTACACAAAAATAAGCACATACATAACAACTGTCATTTGAGCTGTCATTTGACTTTCTGGGAAAAGGATTTCAATTTAAATATAATTTTAAAAAGCTGTTTTAAGAAGATTCTTGAATTATGATTACGTACAGTGCATTAAAAGGTATGAAATTGTTATTATTGCTTATTAATTATAAATATATTAAATGACAGTAGACGTTAATTTATGTTTTATTTTAGAAGCTATGAACGCCAACCATAATGTCTTATTTATAATTTTATTTATATTTCTTATTTTCGTAGCTGTGAATGAGGCTTTAAGCCTTGTATTTATGTCTTATGTTTAATTTTATTTTCGAGAGCTGTGGACACTTTCATAAGAATCTATTGTTTATATCGTTATTTTTATTTTTGTGCATAATTTTATTTTTATTTTCGTAGCTGTGAATGAGCCTTAAATTTATATATTTTTTTATGACAGGATTACTAAAATTTGTTTAGCCTGCTTTATTATAGGGATCTATGATAATGTTGCTAAGCAACTGTAGATAAACATTTCCAACCTGTGGCACAGAATAGACATTCATACAGAAGCGACAGTCACAGAGAGAAACGAAAATTAGAGAGAGAGAGAATATGCCAACAAATTTAAAGGGCTAATCGGATAAAATCGGATTGTTTCGGCATATCTTCGTATCTTACGATTCTTTGTTCTTTTCATTATCTCGACGAGAAAATTTTCTATTAGGGGTCAATAATAAAAATATATTGAGAAACACAAATTGATTTCTAATAAGAACAAACATGTTATTTTTTCAACAAACGATAGGAAAAATTGTTATCATAAAGAAAATCATTATATTTCACATATTCTGGAAGAACTGTTGTCTCAGTTTGTCACGCCCATGTAGTTTAGGGTTATGGCTAATTCAAGCAAACCAAACACGTCTTCTCACTTTTGACATATGTCATTTTGTGAACCGTTTGTGAATTTTAGAAGTGGTGTTAGTTTCTAATAAAATGGAAAAAACGAAGAAGATAGAATCGGCCGGACTTGTTTGTTCATATAAAAACTGTATAAGGAGATTTGAAAAATGGAGAAAGCGAAATGTACGTTTTTTTCGTTTCCGAAAGATCCATAAATGTAACTAATGCAAAACGACTTCTATATCATGCAAAATGTATATTCACTTAATAAATATAGGTGTAAAATGTGACTCAAGGCCTGAGGAAGAGAAGATTTAATGGAGAAGGATATTTAGGACATATTCATTGAATCTGACGTTTGTGTTTCCCACGTCAAAAATATAGAAAATTCTGCATTGAACTGAATTTGTAAAATTCACGTATTTGTTCAATAAAAACATAATTATGTGTTTATTTTATGATTTCTTCTTAATTCGTTAATAAAATTAAAATTTTAGTACTTTTGTGTTCTAATTTTTCTTTTACCATATAAAACAATTTAAATTTCGCGCGTAAATTTGCCAACAAATTTAAAGTTCAAGGTCATAAATATCAAATCGCAACAACAATGGTGTAAACAAGGAGTGTCGCTTCTGTATATGTCTATTCTGTGCCTGTGGGGTGGAAGCGTGATTTGTTATTTCCAACCTCTAAAAAATTAGGAATCGACATATTACTACGATTACTGCAATGATTGTGAATAAAATATTTTCACTGTGCTGTCAAACAAATGTCAAATTCAAATGTCAAAAATCAGTCACAGCAACCTAATAACAATTTTATCTTTGCTAAAAAGTAAAATAAACTCCATAAGAAATAAATACATTGCATTATACGCACTGCAATTAAAAAGTCTGACTTCTCGTACTGCGATCAATACGTGAAGCAACTACTTCACGCATGGTAGTAGAAAATACTAGTTTATGGTAAGAAGAAAGGATACAATAGGTATCTTACTTGTAAATTTAAGAAAAAAATCTTTACGAGTATATGATAATAGTTTAATTGATGGATGTAGGTTTAGGGATCTGACGATATTTTTTCCATAACAACACATCTCCAATATCTCTACAGAAACCCTAATTTTATGAACGGCTTCCATATGAGGAAGAAAAACAATAACGTTTGTTAGATGGTAGTGATAATATCGATAAAGAATTACAACGGGTAATTGGTAGAATTGAGGCATGAAATCCCATATAGGCTGCCGGTTTTACTAGCCATTAACTCGGCATGGCCGCTCTTACGCTCGTAAATAGCCCAGCGCCCTGCCAGCCCCAAGAGCGACGGCGCTGTTCTTTATACGCCACTTGTGTCACCGCACAGAAGGGATGTGGATGGACTTTAGAAAATGTACTCAATGATAGCGTTTAATGAGGATAGGTGTGAGAATGATAATTAAATGGATGAAGAAATATTTTTAAAAATAATTTATAATTTTTAAAATGCATCATCGTAGCTTTTTATCTAATAGTGAGATTAACACATACTCGTAACGGCAAAAAGTAACTTAGAGCTCGGAATTATAAAACTGATGTACCTAATAAGATTTTTAGTCTAAAGTATAGGAACACAAACGTAGAGAGAGAGAGAGAGAGAGAGAGAGAGAGAGAGAGAGAGAGAGAGAGTTAAATGAGAGACTAATTCCCCAATAGAGCAAACTTTTAAAAACAATACCTAAATTGCCATGTTGAGCTTCTCCCATTGTTTCACTTATCGCCTAATACGCTTACCTACAGGTTTATTCTAAAAACAATCCGTTACATGAAAACGGACCGTTAAAAACTTTTGCGAATCAAGTAGATTGATATATGACAAAAATCCATTTTTGTTATATGTCAATCTACTTAATTCGCTTTTACATGGAACGAATTGTATTTAGAATAGGTACCTACATCCTCCGATATTACATTTGTTTTATTTTGTTTTGATGTAGTGCTTTATGTTTGTGTAAGATTTTAGGGGAATATATATGTTTACCAATATATTGAAGACCATGTGCCATTTATTTTTGTTTACTTTGTCATTCACTCGATGATAACCAAAAAATTTGTATTTCTTCACTGTTAATTACATTGCCCTCTGTTTGCATACTGAATTATAGTTTTAAATTTTAAAGTGCGTAAAACCAGTATTGGTATAAAATGTACAACAATCCGGCTACCTTCGGCACTGGCTATTGCTGGAGCTGAACCATCAAAAATGTAGGGCAACAGTAATTTATACCCTGACCAAATCTCGTCCTGATTCCGGATGATCAAAAATCCGGATGATTTTTGTAAGTAAAATAAACCGTTTTTACCTCTCGCTAAGATAGGTATTGGAATCATGCTGAAAATCGCATATCCAGATTTTAGTGGATAAGCACGTTTTAAGGTCCCTAGAATCCAATTATAACATTTTTACGATGTAATACGAAATAATTGGACAACCGGAAGTAATAGTTTAAAAAGAAAAATCTTCTAACTAGCATTTTTGGAAAATTTATAATATAAAATATTAAAGAATATAAAATTCTTTATCCAATACATTAAACATTTTCATTATGTCTTCTATAGACTCAATTATAAATATATAAAATAATCCATTCTATAATGAATCAATTAGCCTATGGAAACCAGTTGAAAAATTAAAATGTTTATAATTGACATAATTGCCAAATTGTCAATCTCAAAATTCCAGACAATACTGAAGACTTTTTCTGGGACGTACTTTTGATATTTCTTATTTTATCTAATTAAATAATTAAAATTATAGTTAGATATAGAATTCGTACATGGACACATTCAGATACGTAATCCTCAATTTATAGTTTATATATATTTTTCTTTTAGAAATTATGTGTCCATATAAAATGTCTGTTTGAAATGAGTCTGAACTTGGTACGTAACGTTGTGACGACAAATCATGGCTGGTTTTTGCAACTTTTTAAAAATATCATACTTTAAAACGATTTTATACGACAAAAAATATTAATAAAAAATAATTTAATCATACTGATGATGAATTAGACTATCCTTTTTCATTTTATACAGAAAAAAGGTACAATTATTTTTTTTTTGCATGACTTCATTCATCATATACCCTTCAGAAATACCACCGATCTCGTCAATGAATTGGAAGAATCTCAAACATATAGAAGAGTAGGAGGAAACTTGTTCATAGAATGAATTGAAAAATCAAGAATAAATGTAATTAGAATGTTTTGTGTGTACCAGAAATGTTAAATACAATACTTATATAGCCTAATATGAAAATGGCGAGAGGTATTGTGCTGGCCAAAACAGATTTTTACCTCTCGCTAAGTTTTTAAAGTGAAGATGGATAACATGGAAACGTAAGTAACAAAAATATAAGTTAACAATTAAATATTATTAATGTTAGCATCACGCCGTGTTTTATTATAAGGTGTTCTGCACGTAATATTAAATTGTTAAACAAATTTACATCGCAAACCCCTTTCCCTCAGGTACACCTATTATCCCTCTAATACTGCTAATAAAGCCATGTATGCATCTTACGCAGTCCTGGCACGGCGTCCCATGGCCGGGAACGGTCACACCGTCAAGCGACACTCAAACCATCGCGGATAAATTGGTCAATAGAATATGTGATGACTTTGCTAATAGCCGCTGTATACGGGACATTAGCCCTCGGGGCCGGGCTGGGACTCCGCTCTGCCCCACATGTGGCGCCCTGCGTGAGATGAGTGCATATTGAAGCTTCTGACACTATAGAGAACGAGGCAGGATTGTGAGGTTAGGTAAGAAGCAAAGATGAGGAAGAGAATGGATTATTTTAGATAATGAGTCTGGAAAAACTGATCAATGTAATAAATATTTATTTAAAAATGTTTGATGGACATTTTTATTTTAAATAAGAGCGTTTCGATGCGATCTAGCACCACCATGAATAAAAATATTGGAAGTACAACTAAAAAAATAATAAGGTTTTAATTTTATCTAATAATGTTTGTAAAAAAAGAATATTGATCATAATTACATGTTTAAGGTAAAAGTTATTTATTGTATTTAAGTTAATATTTTTCAGAAGTGTTGGTACAATTTAAAAAAAATATTTTAAGTAAATAGATTTATTCCACATATAGTGTACTAATAAAGAAGAGGGATATACGGAGTTTAATATGGGAAAGCAGTTTTCAATGGCGGCTGATCAGGGTAGGCAGGTGAGACAGTGCCTCGCCAGAAGAAATATCCCAGAATGTCATTTTAACAAATTAATAATTTTTTCTACCCCCATATCAGTAAATTACACCTTTTACACACTATCTGTCAAACAAGTAAATGCCTTCTTACGCAGTATGTTACGTAACGAATGTCACTAGTGTTACGTATATATATATATATATATATATATATATATATATATAGCTTCATGAATCAGGAATTTCGAGGCCATGAACGCATGAAAATCAACATTTTCGTGGCCATGATTCGCACTTTGCGGCCTGGTTCGAAAATCGCTTTTTTAAAATCTAATTTCAAAAGACTCATACAGTTTCAAAGCCTTATCATTAAATATTCACATTATATGTGTACGCGTCCTGAAAATTCGCTACAGTTATCAACACAATATTTATATGTCTGGAAAATATTCAAGAAAAACAAAGCTTATTATTTTCGGTAATTATGAACCCAACATTATGGCCGACTGGCCCGAAACGTCGTATATAATGGCGCCAGGATAGAGGAACTAAATATCATAGATAAATACTTAAATTTTCAATAGAGGACGTTAGCATGTCTGTATATCAAAAACAAGCTGTTAGTACAAAGTAATGTTGCGGTCCGTCTGTGTGTAGTTTTTCGCTGCAGATGGTTGCGTGCGGTGCCGTAGTACATTTGGTCTAATTTCACGCAGAACGCAAATATGGCTCAGATGAATGTTGAAGAGTTGGGCATTGACCTTTTTATAATAATAATAACAAGTTTATTTGCCCAACAGTTTTACACCAATTATAGGACGAAACAAGAAACAATGAAATAATATATAATAGTACAAAGAAATAGAATATTGAAACATAAAAATCAAGCACAATAGGTATATTAAACTAAGTATTAAAAAATAAAATTATAATGATTGTAATGTTTTCAAAATTGTATTTATTTTATTTGGCGGTGTCGTGAAAATGTCAAATTCATTTGCATAAATATTTGCATTTTTACACATCACGTACACTGGAGATTTGGTGAAGATATTTATTCGCGCTTTAGGACAATAAAAAGAGTTAACTTGGCGAGATGCTTGACGAGGTATCTGAATATTTATATTTTGCAATAAAAAGGCGTTATCTATATTGTATTGAATTAATTTAGATAGGAATATAATTGATTGAATGTCTCTGCGATAACTAATGGATTGGAAGTTAAATCTTTATAACAAATTATTATAATCAATACCTCTTTCTGGATAAACCCCATCACATTTTTACGATAAATTTTTTAGGAACCTTTTTTGAACTTTTTCAATTTCATTGATATAGTGCTTATAAATTGGATACCAAATTAATGATCCATATTCTAGTTTAGTTCGAAAAATGGAATTGAATAAAGTGACGAGGGTATCTGTATTATTAAACATTTTGCAGTTTCTAAAAATGAAACCTAGAAGTTTATACGCTGCACTGATCATTAGTTTTATATGCAAATGAAATTTAAGCTCGGAATCAAAAATAATTCCTAAGTCTTTAATGACAAGTGATCTTTCTAATAAAATATTATTAATGTCGTAGTTATATGTTATGGGATTTTTACTTCCTTGTACGAAGTAAAGGAAGTATTGTAATCGCGAAAAATTTCGGTTTCCAGATTTCAACGGAAATATCCATTTTGACCATCCCTGAATCCATTTTGACTAATTTCGTCGTGACGTCTGTACGTACGTACGTCCGTACGTACGTATGTACGTATCTCGCATAACTGAAAAACGGGAAGCCGTGGAATGTCAAAATTTTGTATTTAGGACTGTTATTACATCTAGTTGTGCACCTCCCTTTTTGGTCATTATATAACTTTCGGAAGTGGTACTTTACTTGAAGCCTATAATAGATTTTAATGAAAAACTATATTAAAATATAGTCCAAAACTTTTCAAATTTGGTATATAAGACTCTTATATCAATGGGAACAACATAATAGATTTTAGTTAAAATGGTCTACCCGGAAGTGGTACTTTACTTGAAGCCTATAATAGATTTTAATGAAAAACTATTTTAAAATATAATCCAAAACTTCTCAAATTTGGTATTTAATACTTTTATATTAATGGGAATAACATAATAGATTTTGGTTAAAATAGTTTAAGCGGAAGTGATACTTTACTTGAAGCTGTTATCAGTTTTTCTCGAAAAAAAATGGTGTTTTTTTGAATTTAACAATAAATGCTTCAAATAAAAGTTTTAGAAAATTGAATTCTGCGTCGAAAATATCAAGTATGATTAAATTAGCTCTTTGTATTAGCGAGATATGTAAATTTAAAAATTATGTACTTTTTGGTTTCTGTAATTAAGTTTGCTATGAATTAGGACAAAAAATAACAAAAAAATAAAGTATTTAATGTCAATGTCAAATTATGTACAATACGTGCAATATTATGATTGGGTCTGTTATAATACATATTTTAATTATTAACAAAATATGTATAGTGTAACAGGCGTACAAGGAAGTCATGTGGTGTCCACATCAGATATATTGTTCTATAAAATGATGCTACTTTACATTTATTGATATTGAGTTTTAGATTATTGTTTAAGCACCATTCCACAATTTTGTTTAATTGTAACTGAAGCAAGTTACAATCATTTAAATTATTAATGCAAGAGTATATTTTTAAATCATCTGCAAAAAATAAATGATTATCCTTCAGTAAGAGACTCAATAAATAATATAAATAGAAAAGGGCCGAGTACGGACCCTTGAGGTAGAGAAAATAAAAAAAAAACTCATCAAATGGTTGTATACGAAAGTAGTTAAAATATTTATGTGTTAGTGTTCTCGTAAGTCTGCAAAAGTCGTTGCAAATATACCTCCCGCTATCCTTGGGAAGGGTGGGTCGAGATTTTGGTAAATGACCACGTTATACTATCATTCAGCATATTCTGAAACCTTGTATTTGGACCCTATTCTAATATAGAAACAAACCTTTAGATTTTGGTGTAAATCGGATAACCGGAATTGAAGCTCATAATGGTGTTTCATTAAAAAATACCATGAAATGTCATTTTTTCGCATTTTATGTCATTATAAAAATTAAAGATTATTGAATTTTCTACAGGTATACATTAATATTTTTTATATATTTTACAAATAAAATAAACACAATTCCTTTGTTACACAGTTCATATTTCAAATGTATGTAAATGACAGGTAAATGCTACTGCAAAAAACTAATCGTTTCAAATTGTAATGGTGACATTTTAAAAAGAAAATAGTAAATAAAGCAATAGTTTTATATGCAAAGGAACAAACTTAATATAGTATACAGCATCAGTAAAAATGTAGGTATGTATTTAAATTAATAAAAACTAAATAGCGAGAGGTATTGTGTTGGCCACATCAGATTATTTTAATCTACTGTCTAGAAGTGGATGAACCCAGTATTGTTGTCATCTTTTCTAAGCGATGTAATTTTTGTATGTCACGTATACAAAAATGGGTCGTTTCATATTTCAAATGAGTCCCTAGTAAATGTAATGTATTCCTTTTCCTGTGTTCTGCGGTACCTAGTGTTACCGCAAGTTGAACGGAAGTGTGTGCATGCAACTTCTGCGATGCCGGTGCGTCGCCGCAGCGAGCCTGCACGTTAAAAACCTGACGTGTGCACCGGGCCTATGACCAAATGTACTACAGCTACGGCACAGTGCGACTGCCGTGCGGTGCCATGGGGAGCTGCGGCGAAAAACGACACGCAGACGACCGTACCACGACGTACGTTACCGGGGCTCCGTGTGCACTGCTGCATTTACTTACTATATAGTAGTGGTGGGAACCGGTTCCGGTTCGGTTCGGTTCCGGTTCCAAAATTACCCGGGTACCCGGTTATATGAATGTGTAACTACCCGGTTATTTGAATGTGTAACTACTCGGTTCTCGATTCCGATTCCAGAACTACCCGGTTCTCGGTTCTGGAACCGAAATTACCGGTTCTGGAACCGAAACTACCCGGTTCTCGGTTCTGGAACCGAAATTCATTGGTTCTCGGATCTGAAATCGAATCTCATCGGTTCTCAATCCTGGAACCGAAACTCATCGGTTCTGGAATCGAATCTCATCGGTTCTCGGTCCTGGAACCGAAACTCATCGATTCTCGGTTCTGGAATCGAATCTCATCGATTCTCGGTTCTGGAATCGAATCTCATCGGTTCTCGGTCCTGGAACCGAAATTCATCGGTTCTTGGTATCTTGATTACGGAATCCGAACAGATTGAGTCTTGAATATAAGTCGGAATATATGTAAAGTGCGTACTAAGTGCATTCTTGCATATTTAAAAAAAAAATTGAATAATACATGTGCAAAATAAAACACGTGTGCATATAATATGAAAAATTTTGACAATTATGAATTATAAATTATTACTTTAAAGAAAAACATTTATTAAAAATTTTATGTTCTGCTATGTGTAATTTGTATTTTGTATTTATATACATTATCAGGTATTTCCACTTTTACCACGGAATTTTCCTATTTCTCTACCCGACTCTTTGGTGTGAATTTGCAGTAAAGAAAAAGATACATATAAACAAAACGTATAATTGTCTATTGTACAAAAATGATGGATTTAAAAATTTTACATAAACAAACAAAATATTAAATGGCTATATTGATTGTATTTAATCGAACTGAAGTTAAGAAATTAAGAAATATTCCTTTATATTACAAAAGTGAGAGATCAAAATGTAAAGATTAAAGCAGATGCAGAATGTATAAGTAGTTCATTGAAATTATAGGAAATATTTATTGCTTTGTCACGTACACGTTATTATATGCAATTAAGTTACATAAAAAAATTAATATCGTTCAATAATATTTCTCAAATAAAACAGAAAATCTGTTTATTTCTCAAAAATAGCGAGGCTAATTAAAAATTATAATTGAATAATATCATTGGTTCCATAACCCGAATCTGAAGTTCTATTCCAGAGAACTGGTTCCTCTACCCGGAACTGGAACCGAAGATCGGTTCTATTACTCGGAACCGGAACCGTAGATCGGTTCCATTACCCGGAACCAGAATCGATGACCGGTTCCATTACTCGGAACCGAAGATCGGTTCCACTACCCGGGTACCCGGATAGTTTTGGAACCGGGTACCCAAAATTTTCCGGTTCTTGACTGCATTAATAGTAACACAGACCTGAACTCCGTCGCCGCAGCGTGCACGCAAGTTAAAAACCTGATGTATGCACCGGGCCTAGTATGCATACAACGTCTACAACGCCGTTACGTTGCGGCAGCGTGCACGCACGTTAAAAAACCTGACGTGTGCACCGGGCCTTAAAAATGATAGGCATTTTCATGTTGTGGTTTATAATGATACAGAATATGACGTTAACTTATGCTGTAACCATAGAGTTCCCCAAATTCTAAGTTCTACGTCATACGTCCTATTCCCAACTAATAGGAAGCGAGTATTTTAACACGTCTACGCCTTGCAATCAAAGCAAGCATTATTTGTTTCAGCTGATATATTTGACATTTTGTGGAGTTTGTGTTACGAAGTTTTTATTTCTGTTTTGAAGGTGCTTTCCTTTTACATGCGGGTGTAGCACTTTGCAGCACTTATCTCCCCCATAGTTGTTCCTTTAAATAGGGTAGACTACCCTTACCTACCCGGTTACCTCGTCCCTGCCCCCGCAAAGCACCAAGAAAATTGTACAAAAAAATTAAAAATAAAATAGCACTTTTAAGCTACTCGATCAAAGTAGTTTCCATTGAGACACTAGTGCGGGAAGTAAAACAATAGCGCGGGAATATGGACTTTCGGATTGTGAGTTGGCTGCGGGAAACATTAGTTTCTAGGTAGTGAGTACGAAAAGTACTTTTCACACACTAGTACTTAAAAAGTGACACTTTACACATTGTAATGAGTGCGTAAAGTATGTACTTGTAGGAAAAATCCATTGCCGAGTTCATTTTTGACAGATGAAAGTAAGGTTATGTTTGTGATTTTAAAGATTTTACGTATGATTATGAATCAATCAATGGAGAAATACATCATAAGTTAACAGAATAAGTTTACATCCATTATAAACAAGCGAACAAGCCTTAAGTAACCGGAATGCTGAATAAAATGTGGTTAAGTGGCTACTATATAACCGCAGGTAACCGCTCTGAATAAAAAACGCCTTTAATTTTTCCCATAAGTTTCGACATATATTATTTTGAAAGTTTACACAAGTTTAAAACAAAATTTATTAAATTACACTCATTTGTGAATATTAGCTAGTGAACTGGTGGCAATATAGGTAGGTACAGTAAAATTTTTGAAAGAAGTCCGATCAAGGCTATCTACGAATTGTATCTATGAATTAAGATTTTGTGCTGTCAAATTTAGTAGTGTCTTTTACTTAGTTTTTATGAGGGTACATAATATCTTGTGTACCTCATAAAAACTATGTAAACGACACTACTGCATTTGACAGCATAAAATCTTAATTCATAGATGTAATTCGTAGATGGCCTTGATCGGACTTCTTTCATAAATTTTACTGTATATGATTTTATTTTTGCCGATAATGATATGGAATGAAGGTATAACTAGAAAAATAAGGTTGAAATTTGCTTTTGGCGCCAGTTCATAACTTGAATTTCGTAGCATTGGTTTCATATGGGAGTTTGACTTTACAGACAAAAAAAAGATATTTTGCAAAACAAATTAAGCAGCTCTTGTGTGTAGAAAAGGTAAAATAAGAAAATTATTGTACATGAAGGGCCTGTATTTCCAACTTCATTTAAATATTTTTATTCCTAGAATGAATTTTATCATGGGGTTAAATATAAAAATCTGTTGTGGCCAGCACAAGACCTCTCGCCATTTCCATATTAGGTTATATAAGTATTGTATTGCACTTTGCTATCGAACCGTCGTTTTATAACAAAATATTACAGAACTTTACCCAAATATTGTTTTTTTATTGTATTTAATATGTCTTCTGCACAATATAATTCTAATTATATCTATTTTTCATTGTATGAGGAAGTTCCTAATTATCAGAGATTCTTCCAATACATTAACCATATTGGCTAATTAATAAAATAAAAAGATTAATTGTATTTCCCAGGAAAAGCTATCAGAATGTCACTAAAACTGTTGATTTTTGACACTGACATGTCATTTACAAATTATGTTATAAACATTTAGAATTTGTCAACTGGTTTCCTTATTGTAGTTTCGCCTATTAGACTTATTTTATCCCGATATTCTATATATTATAGCGTCTTTATCTCTAAATTTATAGAAGATATAATAAAAAAATTCAATGTATCAGATGTAGAATTTTGTTCTTCAAAATCAGTAATATAAAAAATTTTAAAAAAATAATATTTAGAAGATTTTTTTTTTAAACTACTACATACTTCCGGTTGTTCATTTGTTACCAAAACCTTTTCCGCTCTTCCCAGGAATGTCAGATTGAAGAATTCATAATTAAACAGGTCTTATGTCTTATAATTTTTGAGGAATCGTCCCTCCAACATCCAGCCATACACACACACACACACAAATATCTTTGTAAAAATGTTAAAATCGGATTCTAGTAACCTTGAAACGTGCTTATTCATTAAAATCTGGATATGTGATTTTTAGCATGATTTCAATACCTCTCTTAGCGAGAGGTAAAAATGCTGTATTTCCAAACTTGTTTTTTGTTTATTCCTGGGGTAAATACGCTATCTCGAGAATAAATTTAAACCAGGGAATACCTGATTGAAACGTTCGATATGACAGCGAATAAATATTTATTCCGTGGTTAAATTTGACATTTATAATACATTTATAATTATCGGCAGTGATTTTGAAGATATATTGAACGGTAATGACAAAGAAATACTTAATTATATTCTGTAAATCTATATTATTGATCAGATAATTTAAATCTGAGAAAATCATATTTTTGACATCTGTCAAATAATTTCGTATTTTTATTTTGTTTATATATTTTATTACATGCAATTATAATGTTATTTTGTACTTTAATAGGCTTGATTACGTCGGAATGGTACTATTTTAATAATGTCATACCAGAAGCGTATTCATCGCGACTCAGGAAGGTTTACTTATTCTGCTACCACCAAGCTAGCATACCACTTGCTTGTTGTCTTCGGATAATCTTTATGAATGAAAAAACTTCATGGACATTCAGAAAAAAAAAAACTAAAAAGAGAAGGAAAGAATAAGGGAACTTTTAGGGCAAAGAAAAATTCATTCCATTGTCTATTATACGAATATTGTATGGCTTGGACACGCAATTAATAAATCAATTTAAATAATTGGAATAATAAAAAAAATAATCGTTTTCTCCTATTAAATTCAGCATTTATTAATTCACAATTCAAAAAAGTAGGTAACAATAGATGTGTACGTTACATTCCAAACCCAAATTATTGTCGGAAAAATTTGCTTAGAACTAGTTTGAACACCTGAAAATTCCCAAACTAGGAAAACAGCCTCAATGCTTCTGGGTTTGGGAATTTTCAGGTGTTCAAAAGAAGTTTTGCGTAAATTTTTAGGGTACCTTAGAGTTTAAGTCTAGCACGTATACATAAAACTACGATAATTTGAAAATTCGTTCAATATTCATCCAAACTTCATTTTCTCCTTCCTCCTGCATCGGTTTTTTCTTGTTTGCTACTTTATGTTTGAAATTAAATGTTAGTGAAATTAAAATTTCTTTCTTGATTTACTTTCAGTCTACATATTATTACACTCTTCAACTGCTATAAAATTTTATACGCTTCAAAGAATTCAAACTTGGCGCGTTCACTGCATCTCGAATTACACTTCAAAAATAAAATTTACTTTAATTTAAACATGTGTAATATTTGCATTATAATTTAGATAAGGTTAACACATGCGCGTAGGATATTAATAAATCGTATATTATAAAAATATGGCTTCGATTTATATAAAATTGTTAACTAATTCTATTAAATTAAATATTGCAAAATAGGTATTAGAGATTTTTACGGAATTATAAGCTGTAGATCCGTGAATATATTGCATTTTATTATTGATTTCATTTACATTTGCGCGTAAGATTTTAGTAAATTGTATAGTTATTATTAACAGATAGCTTTGATTTATGCAAAATTGTTAACTAAATCTAATAAGTTAATATTGCAAAATAGGTGTCTGTAGATTCGAAGTATTTTATTACAGTTTTTATCGTCACCTACACTTAAGACTTTAATTAATAGCATCTTTTTTTTGTTGCAAAAATTCCATCAAATTATATGCATATGCCTATAACTACTTTATACATGTCAAATTGCGTTCCAAATATTGCCGCAAATGTATCTGGTAATTGTGGCACGTATCTACGTACCTACAGACCTACACTGCGTTTGCGGAACAGGCCGAAAAGTTTTATTTAATTTAAATTATTGCGTGGAGCCTAATTGCGCAATACAGCTTGCGCTGGAAACACATTATAATAATTTTTGAAAAAAAAAATACATTTAATAAAAGTATGGCTTTGATTTATACAAAATGGTTAACTAATTCTAATAAACCAAATTTTGCAAAATAGGTATTTGTTATTATTATGGAATCATAAGCCTTACATCCGTCAACTGAGAAGTATAAACGTCAAGGTTGCATTACTTTTTCTATTTTAAGGAAGCTTTATATTAAATTCACTTAAAAATTGTATCATTTGATTCTTAAAAGATGTAAAAAAATGGAATAATGTATTCAAATAAACTTAGAGTTACCATATCTTTAAATAATTGAGTTTTACTACTTTATTGGCATGTTACAAATAATTTGTTTAACAAATGCCTATTTACTTAGTTTAAACATTATTGTCAATCTTTATTGATAATAAATAATAAGTTTTCATTATAATTTTCTTAAAAATGTGGAATCAAAAAACGAAATTCACGAAATCAGAAGTATGTTTTTAAATGTTATCATTATTTTAATCACACACATAATTTGTTTAACAATTGTCTATTTAGTTTTAATAAACATGTAAAAATCGGTATTAAAGGTTAATAATTAGCTGCATTTTATAATTTTCGGCAAATTTGAATTTAACTTAGAAAAAGCGAAATAAGTAAATATTTTACTTCGATGACATACCGGGGACAAGACCTACGAGTACACCGGCAATCGAACCATCGTTTGCGGACATATGAAAATTCTCAGTCCCCGACCTGATATTATACATATGTATATGTATCTATATATGTAGTTTGTGTTATATGAGAATTATAAAACAAGTTGTAAACTTCAGAAGGCAATTATGGAATGAATTATTGATATAATAAGTAAGAAACTAGAAAAATTGACACGGTCACCGTCACTCATAAAAAAATGTACTGCATGATATAGCAGCTGCCTACGAAGCATCACATAAAACATTTTGTACAAAGTATATTTAAAAAAGTATTGCATTAAATAAAAAAATGTATATACAGGTGTTATGTAAGTGTACAACGCTTAATCCATGGTAGAACTTACCCCATAGATAGTAAATCTGGCAAAAAAATTGTTTTACATGTCGTTCTTGTAGAAAACAAGAACTACAGGCATTTAAACTAACCAATCACGTTATAGTTCAAAATTTTGTAAAAAAATAAAAATAAAAATCAATGTATTCTCTGGAAAAAATATTGATTGTCAGAACTGACGTTAAACGTTTTTTGCTTAGACGTATAATTTATATTGTTATTTTAATATTCTCAAAATGCCATTTACCTTCAACAAGCAGGAGTATGCAGACATGCATATGGTATACGGCGAGACATTACAAAATAGTCTTGTTACTCCAAAACGGTACAAAGAGTTATTTCCAATTTTCTTATATGTCATTTGTGAGAGGTGGGGAATTTTTTTCATAGATCGAATTTTACTTTTTTACAAAATTTTGGTGATTGGTCAGTTCTAAAGGCCTCTAGTTCTTGTAGAAAGCATGATAAACAAAAATTATTGCCACATTTACTATCTATGGAGTCAGTTCTACATTGGGTTAAGCGTTGTACACTTACATAACACCCTGTATAGACATGAATGTACAAAGTTTATTTATATCCTGGGTAAAGCGAAAAGGCCTTGGTGATCCAGTGTTCCTTTTTTTTATTAATAAATTTCGGACGTTTCGAACATCAAGTGGTTCATATTCAGCGCAATTTACAAATAAATATTTTATATTTCACAATTTTTCTGACATTTCACAATTTAGAGATCTCTTTTTATTAAAATTATTTATCCATGCATAATGGGGTCCTATACCATAATCATATTTTAACTATCTTAAATAAGAAGACGAAAATATACATAAATTAATGAGTATTAGTGAAAAAATTTTCTTTAAATATTGACTAGGTCACAAACTATAAGCGATTGAAGCTGATTACTAATAGGGTATGACGCGTTAGGTATTAAGAATTTGATTGGTAGCCTGATTTTAAAAAGGAGATTCGCGCGCGTGCAACGGTCACCTTTGAGTCACCTTTAAAAGAATATGAAATGTCATGTTGTTCTATAACCTAACAAAACATTTAACAATTTTGTGTTTGATGAATTTATTTAATTATAACATCTAGTAATATTAACAATAATAATATATTTATAATTAAATCAATTTGCAATATTAATTAAATTAATAATAATATTAATTAAATTAATATTGTAACTTCAAAACAGCCAACACTAGCGCCATCCGTCGTCATACTTTGTGTAATAATATTGTCAAACTGTTTCAATGTTCTATAATTTATTAGGAAAAAATGCTTATTATTTACGTTATTTATACTTAATAATAATTTCTTCATGAATATAACATATAAGTTTTTATATACAAACATTTCAGATATGCAAATATGAAAAAAATTGTTCCCTCTATAACTAACAGTTTGTCCCATTGTTTGTCGATCACTTGTTAGTACCTGATACGCCACGCACAAATTCTTGAACTTTAAAAATTCAAATCTCGCTTATTACGTAAAATTTTTAAGTCGCGTTTGCACTAAAATTCTTATTTTATCCTGTTCTTACAGAAAAAAAAAAAAATAAAAGAAAAATGGTATAGGACCCCATAAAACGGTACTGTGTTTTCGAATTAACATTTTACAAGAATTTAGAAAGTATTACTTCCGGTTTATCAATTTTAGAAAAAAATCTAATATGCCGTTTTAATTAATACAAAAGTCTTGAATTCCAAATTTGAAAAGTATTGGATTATATTATATTTTATTCTCCAAGTGAAGTATCACTTCTGGTTGATCAATTTTAGAGAAAATCTAATGTGTCGTTCTCATTAATACAAGTCTTAAATCCCAAATTTGAACAGTTTTGGAATATATCATATTATATTTTTCATGAAAATCTGTTCACAGCTTCAAGTGAAGTATCACTTCCGGATGATCAATTTTAGCCAAAATCTAATATGTTGTTTCCATTTACATAAAAGTCCTTAATACTAAAATTCAAAAGTTTTGAAATATATTTTCAAATAATTTTTCATTAAAAACTGTTATAGGCGTCATATAAACTACGACTTCCGGTTGTCCAATTGTTACCAAAATCTAATCAAATGTTCCCATTAATGTTAGAATGAGGAATACGTATTTTCAGAATTTTGTTGAATATCGTAATCGTGCTGCGACTACATCTCCACACACACACACACACACACACACACACACACACACTCACTCACACACACACACACACACACACACACACACACACACACACACACACACACACACACACACACACACACACACACACACACACACACACACACACACACGCCCACACATGCATGCATGCATACATACATACATACATACAGACATCATCGTAAAAATAGTAAAATCGTATTGTAGGGAACCCACAACGTGCTTGTTCATTGAAAACTCGCCATTGAATTTTTTGACCAAATCTATAGGTGACGGAAGGTAAAAGGAAGGATAATTTTGTTGTATACTACCTTTAAATTGGGTACAAATATGCCAATATAAAAATTATTTAAAAAATTCGTTGTTGCGTAATTACAGTAGAACAAAAAAATTAAAAAGAAAATATATCTCCTCTACTGCAAAACTTTTCTTGACTTACAGATGTGGTCTCGTATGTTAAAATAGGGTACTGTACATGTTTTGCCTTATACATTTTCTTAACATAACGTACATACTAGGAATGACAATGGGTACCCGGGTACTCGGAACCTACCCGGTAATAATGTACCCGGGTATAAAATTTCTTACCTGAGTACCCGTAATATACCCGCTGCCCGTTAATTACCCGATACCCTTTAATTACCTGAACAGTTTTCAGCTGCCGGACAAATTATATCTAAGAAAAGTTTTTTATTACCATACCATAATTAATATAATTTATGTTAAGTTTTTTATAGAGATACAGTAGGTATATTATTTATTTGTATTACTTTTTATTTAATAAATATATGTAGATAATAATAATGAATTTTATTAAAAAGCAAACTGCTAATATAAGGGTAACTGGTAACTAACAAATTAAAGAATTATGTATATGGACTTAAAGAATAACGGGTAATTAAAGGGTATTGGGTAATAAACGGGTAAAGGGTACTATCCGGGTAGTTGTTTCGGGTACTCGGGTACCAAAATTATCGGAATTCGTCATTCCTAGTACATACGTACAAATGTTATCCACAAAGCTAGCGCGAGTCCTTCGCGCGCCCACAATTTAAAAAGTACACTTCGGAGTAAAAACAAAATTATACCGCCACCACAATTAATACCTAATTCCGGTTCAGCTTGTACTCCAGAATGTACTTTTTAAATTATAAGCGCGGGATGTAGTATGACTCGCGTCAACTTCAACTTTGTGTACATTTTTGTTCGTTATGAAAAGAAAATATACGAAGCAAGATTGCAGGGCGATTTATGTCCATTTTGAAACAATGTGTGCTCGTTGCAGTGTATAAATTTAATTATATTTCCATGTATTTTGTGAATCAATAACATTTTCTCCTAACCTATATATATATTTTCTGTCTACCTATACGAAAAGTGAAATTTTACGTACTTATTTTCGGACGAAAAATGACACTTTTCTGAACGTTATCACTTTTCGTCCGCAAACCTTTTTCGTACGCTAAGCCTACTACGATTTTATGATTATTGTAATTGTGTGTACTACCGGAATTGTAAATAACAAATATCAAACGAGCAAATAAAAATATTATTTTAATGATAAAATTAATTTAAATATGTGCGCAATTAATAATGAAATTAACTATACTAAAAATTATTAATTTTGACATGACTAATTGTTAATCTAAGATGCCGCTGGATAGAGTTGTTTTCGAGGTTATTTGTTGGTTTTGTTTATTTTCACCTGTCAAATAGTGTTGATGTGTCTGTGAGTGTAATGTGTCTTCCTTCAAACTAAAACAGAGCTAAGAATTAAAATTTTGTGAAAATGGCAGAAGATATATATTATTTATTCATATAATAAATAACAGATTTTACGAATTTAAAAAAACGTGTATTTATTTCTAGATCTATTACGTTAAGTAAGGTAGACAGAAAAATGTAATATGTACCTCGGCAAAAAATGCATATTATAGCCGCGCTTGTTTGCTTTACCTTGGCTTCGCCTCGGAAAGCTCTGCTGTAATATGCAATTTTTTGTCCTAGGTACATAAATAACTATTTCAGTTAAAATCGAATAAAAGTGTAATTAAAATTGTAGGAATTACTTTGATTATTTGAATGTACAATTTGGCTCAAGGTCTGTAAATCAAGGAGAAGAGCTTTTAAATGTCGAACACATTGGTGGATTTTAGATTTACCTTGATTTGGCAAAGTTAGAAAAAGAAAGAAATATCTGCGGTTCTTCTATTATATGGCCCAATTCTCAATTTTCACCATTGTGATATGAAATGAAATGATAAATTTATATCATATCACTTGTCAATGTCATCGCATTTGTCAATTATCAGCAACCACATGTACGAAATTCATATTTTCTTGTTACACGCATCCAATATTATCAACATACAATATCACACTTTCTCACTCATTTATATCAGATCACTTTGCAATTGAGAATAGCGCAAAGTGATAAAGTGACAAATTTTCACTGCATATCATTTCGGTGAAAATTGAGAATTGGGCCCATGGTATTCCCTGGCCCATAGCAAGGTTTGTTATTTTAAATTTTTGATTGGCGATGAGTGCTTATTATTATTTGTTGCTATGTTTTAGTAATTCGATTAACAACAAGTGTCCGCGATTATTCTATTATTTATGGGCTACTTTATTTTAAATGATTGCTAATATGTTCTTATTTGTTGTTTTGTTTCAGAAAATCGATTAACAAATTATTTCTGACTAGCATGAAGCCTTCTCTGTCACAAAATGCCTGGCTTCGAAATAAAGTTTACTCTTATGTAAAAGAAGACTATAATAGTTATTTTTTCATTAACATGGCTTTGAAATAAAGTTTACTCTGATGTAAAAGAAGACTATAACAGTTATTTTTTCATTAACATTTAGAAAAGGAGTTACTTTGTTCCACCTTAAAAATGAAGTACATCGGAGTAGATAGTGCATTCATTGGCGGCCGCGGTTTATAATGTTTGGCGCCCTGGCGGTGTAGTGAACTTGGCGTCGCTACGTTCTTGCAGTCAGCGGTTTTAAATTCGTGCGCCAACGCAAAGGCTGCCAAAGTAGCTTCTGAGGAGTGGGGTCAGGATTTTGCACACAGAATGATAAACTGTCCGTAACTAAACGTTTATTGTAACTTGAAGTGTGAAATAAAACAATAACAAGTGAATAATAAAGAAACTTAACCCTCGTTTCATGTGACGATTCGTGTACGGACGACTTTTGCGGCGAGCAAATATCTCTTGTCGCATGTAAGTGAATAAACGAACGAACGATTAACCCAAAAGACAGTGAATAAATGAATGAACTAATAACCCAAAAGATCAGTGGCGTAGCGTAAGGATTTGCCGCCCGGGGGCAGAGGTCAAATTTGCCGCCCCTCCTACAAAATTTAAAATTTTTAAAAACACAAAAAGAAAATAAATTATGTAATGGCAACTAGAAAAAAAGGCACCGCAGGCGAAATTTTTTTTTCATTCAAGATCAAATGCCTTATAATTGAAAGTTACATTTTTTCAAGGGATGTAAAGGTGTATGAAAAATAACCCTCAAATTTAGCGCGTTTGAAGAAGTGCTTAACTTCATTAATGTCTAATACCAATATGAATAGAAAAAATCAAATTTTAATATTTTGTAACCATGAGCTTTGTGAATAATTTAAACGTTATTTTTTTCGATTTGTTTAGGTACATTTTATTTATAATTAAAAAAGTAAAAGTGTTAGATCTCAGCTTCTATTAACCTCTTACATTTGAAATTTGGTATGTTGCCTCAAAATGAAATATTAATATAAAATATTAATATATTTTTTATTTCAAATTGATTAGTTTAATTTTAATAATTTTATCGTTAAAGGACACCATGCGTTAATGCGCATAAACATTAAAAAAGTAATAAAATTAAACTAATAATTTTTAAATAAAAATTTATGAATATTTTATATGAAAACTGCATATAGTCTATAAATGAAAGTGCGTTTCACATTTTTAATTTTTTTTTAAGTTATTGAGTTTCAAACTTAACTGATTATAATTATTTCCCTGATAGTAGTCTTTTTAATATTAAGTCAACTATAGGGAATTTGCCGCCCCTAGCAAAGTGCCGCCCGGGGCGGGTACCCCCTTTGCCCCCCCTATGCTACGCTACTGCAAAAGATAGTGAAATCTACACTATCATATCCCAAATTTTAACCAATTAAAATTTACCCCAAATGACCGATTTCAACAATTTATTCTAATGCCCATATTCATAACACTCGTAAAGTTTCAAAACGGTTCGTTATAATTTTTGACAAATAGAATCAAACTTGACAAATAAAATTTCGATTCTTCTGTCAATGTCGACTGTTTTTATTGGATAAAAATTATAACGAATCGTTTAAAATTTTTACGAGTATTTATGAATATGGGCATAAGTCCGTTAATTCAAATAAATAAAGATTTAATACAATGAATATCCCAATATACTAGCGGTTCTAATATAACAACGATATATTTCCACGTACACTTGCGGAAATTATCTCGGTAACAACTCACCAAACTCAACTTATACAGTTCATTCTCTCTCGGCGGCGGATTTTTTGGCAACTCGGAAGAGCAAGTCAGTCCGGCAGCTCTCAACCCTTTGCGGCCAACCAAGCCTGCTCAGGGAGAACTGAAGAACTCTCCGGTGCTAGTATTTATATCCCGAATTTGCAAAATCTCGTAAAAACCCGCAATTTTTGTAGTGAGATACAAGTTTAAATTCTTGGCGTTTGGTGGCGCTTTGAATGCGCAAATGACAATGAATATTTATCAAAATTTATACGGTCCACAATTCGTCAACATTCAGCAAAAAACCATAAAATATTACAATACAAATTACAAGACAATATTCCATATAAAAATGTTTTCATATCTGGTGTGCTTGCAGCTGACTTCTCGGTGTGGCATTTGTTGTTGTATCTGTATAAACAAATTGTAAAACAAGAAAATAAAGTATAAAACAGTAAGTGAATAGTGTTGATCACTTCCTGGACGTCTATTTATTATGTAATAGCCCCAAAACCTGCTTCTACATCGTCAGATAGGTAACTAGTGAACATATGTTTGTTGACAGTGAATTATAGGTTACTTGTGTTTCAGGTTTTGGAAATCCTATGTAATCTATGGCCCCAGATAGGCTTCTCGTGTTGTTTTGGCCCATCTTTGGCGAGATATATCCGCTTTGTGTGCTCGGTATTGTTGCCAAACCCTGGCACATCGTAGGAAAACTTTTGAGTGTACTGTGGAACGTTCATCAGGTGCGTATGTACAACGTGTGTAGCCCTGTTCTAAGTTTTAATATTTCCTAGGAATGCGCTTCGCCAGGATACGTACTGTGCTGTTTTGCAGAACGGCGGTTGAGGCGAAATCTGGAAGCAGCATGGCTTGTTGCGACCTATAGCACCCCTAGAGAGCTCCAGAGTCGCTGCAGGATGTCAAAGACTTCAATATAACCCATGGAAATGGAACACGAGAGCGTATGGCTATTGTGGGATACCAAACGGTTCATCACAAATTATATAAAATAATAAGGAAAATATGTTAAATGTATTTATTTTGTAATATATAAACACACTTATTATTAATAATGCTTTTATGGCCAGTTGCGCCAACGTAACTTAAATATTTAACTTAGCTTAAACTGACAATAATGCATTTTGTTTCAAACCTAGCTTAAAATTTAAGCCTAGTTGGTGCAACTGGCCATTAATAGTAGAACTACATAAAATATACAAAATACAAATTAAATCTGCCAAATGTCAAACCATAAGTAAATTATCTACATTGTAAATCGTTGTCGATATTTATCCATTCATGGTTCGTAATTATAAACCGTATTTCGAGGAACACTCTATTCTTAACGTCAAATAAGGTATAGCATCACAATATTTGTACACAGGTACAAGTAATTTCCGCCGTTCTGAAATGTGGATTATATTTGTTAATTTTTGTACATAGGATAGTCATCATTCACTTATCAACTTTCAACAAATATCAACGACAATAATTTAAAGCAAAACAACCGTCATCTAAATTTAAATTGCAATTTGAGTTGTGGACGATACATTAACATTTTGTATGTGAAATAATTTTATTGAAAATTGTCATACATACCTATAGTTATATAGACCACATCACATTATTATATAATGGTGCTGATTATTTGTGGTCAAATACTAATTTTAATAAAAATAAACTGGAGACACAAATTTCCATACCCAAGCAGGATTTGAATAAGTTATATATTTATACAATAAATATAATAAAATGAACAAATTAGAGCATTTAAATTGCTGTTAAAAAAATGTGTTACGTTAAATTTACTATGAACTACATTTAATTGAACGTTTAAATAAAAGAAAACTTGTTTCTTATGTATTTAAAACTTATTAATCATAAATTGTTATAATGTATACCTACATAAACAAAAAACAACAATAAAGTAAAAACTTGGGAGGCAATTACTTATCCTGTATACAAACCAAATAAAAAGAAAGCATTTGCTACCGACATCTATATGTCTAATTTTTAACTAAAATGGTCTCGGAATTACTAATACGCAAAAGCGTTGAAAAACCTCTCTAACTTGAAAAATATTTAAGTAAAAACTTAAAAAACTTGGAATACGGACACTACAAGTATGTTTTACAGAATGATGTAGATAAATTTGGATTTGCTTCGTGGCCTCAAAAAGCGTGGCCTCAAAATTCACGCTAAACGTCTATATATATATATATATATATATATATATATATATAAGTATAGTACACCGCACGATTTGTAAAGCAATTACGTATGAATAGATTACACACTCGCCTGACGGCTCGTGAGTAACTCTTCCATTCGCACGTAATATGCTTCTTACAACTCTCGCACTGTCATATACTATTACTTAATAAGCTGTAAATAATATAAAGTAGTTCGACACGATGTACTCTTTTGCATATATTTAAATAGAGGCGTTTCCTCTGCATTTATAAAATAAAATGCAATGCATACTGCACATTAAATGTTTTATTTTCGGTTAGGTGTTTAATTTATGGACTAACATGATTTAGGTATAAAAGGACAACCCAGGTGGAGTAGCGGTAGCGTTATTCTTTCACCCTTCAAGGGTCCCGGGTTCAAATATCAAGTAAGGCATGGCTGTATGTATGTGTGTGTGTGTGTGTGTGTGTGTGTGTGTGTGTGTGTGTGTGTGTGTGTGTATCTTTTATAATTTCATTTTCATTAGTATCGAATGAAAAATGCAACGAGAAAACTGTGTCATGCGCTTCACGTCATCGCTTATACATAATATACGAAATGTAAGAGAAGCATGTGTTAATAAATAAAATGAATATGATTTAAGAGTAAAATTTAATTATCTACAACTTTTATCTGAGACATTTTTGTCTGAAATTTATTTATTTATATATTTATTGGAAAGTTTTGTGAAAGGAAAAACTGATTCCTTATATTGAACGCCTATATGGCTCACTTTTAAAAACAATACACAGAATATAGAATAAATCGGGTCTGTCAGTCTGGGCGCCACCTTCGAAGGAATAAGAGTAAGTACTGTTTCCGGTTGACTAATTGTCCCAAAATCAAATTATCTTCTCATAGAAATGTAAATTTGAATTCCAAATTTCAACCGTGAACAATATAAGTTATAATGTTTATAATGTCTTTTAATAATGTTCAGTCCTGGTTCCTGCTACATTCATATTTACAAGTGAAGTCAATTATTGGATATTAATTTATATTTGTATTTGTAGAATAAAAATCAGTCATTATGTATTTTTAAATGAAAATTGTACTTTTCTCATCATTTATAACAAATTGTCTGACAAAAATCTACCAGCCGGGCTGTTTAAAAGCTCGAAAGTTATCTGATATAATTGCAAATATATGAAGTTTATTTGTAAATTCATGCATAGCTAAACATTTTTATCCGGCGCTATTTTTCGCATACTAGATACGAGTACACTATTTTAAAAACAACATTAATTTTCTCGCAAACAGTCGACACAAATTAATTCACCCCATATGTGCACTACATAGCTTAACAAAAATACATTATACTTATATGTAACCAATAAATATAGGTAGTTGCTGTAAGCAAAGAATGTGTTAAAATTCCTGTTCATGTAGTGGGTATATTTTACTCATGATACAATAACAGTGGGGGAGGGGAAAATGTTTCAGAATGACGTCACTCGCAGCAGCTGTGAGGATTATAAAATTAGAGATCCCCCGCTATGTACGGAGAGAGTAAAGACTTACGTATTTAACGGCCGCGGTTATGTCGTTAAATATACTCACATGCACTCGCGTTTTACTAACTTGCCAATGATGAAGGAATATAATTTCACTTACTATTGTCACGTTATAATGGCTATAAGTTTAACTTCAATGGAAACTGAGTTAGGTACTCAAATGTAAACTGATGAGTGTTTAGTTTTAGATATGAAAGATTGAAATTCCCTGAAAATTTCATGACTGACAAAATCCAATTTATTACATATAACATAGTTTCTTGTAATTTATATTGTACTTGCTAAAGATGATAAAACATATGAACAATTAAAAAAAAATAAAAATAAAGGGGTAAACAACAACTTACGGGCCATTCAAATAATAATTGATTTCGGACAGATTCGAATTCCGGTTAACCAACGAGAATCAGACAATGCACATGGTTAAGGATTCCCGGAATTAATAAAATACTTTATACCACTTGGTGTAAGAAAATTAATGTTTACTAAATCCATATTTTACTAAATTAAATACATTAAATTTTAAGCCAATTGGCAGCGAATGAAACATACTTAACCTAGCCTAATAAACATGATGTAAGTACTAAGAAAATTAATGTTTCAATAAATCACAATCACAATATAAAATTCGTCATTAAATTATCCTCATCCAGAACAATTAAGAATTGGAACTCCGATTGTCGAACGACTCTTTTTCAACAATTCGATTCTCGACCATATTTTTCCGCTTCGGTTTCATAACAAAAACAGAAAGCAGAAAGAGAAATAAACCAGAAGGACAATTACCTGATTATCCTCCTAAACAATAACATCTATCCCCTTGCCCTTCCTCTCTCGCACTCCCTTCCATTTGCCATTCTTTCTGTAAAGGTAAAGGGAAGTTACATTTTCGTCTACACATTTGTATTTTGTTGATGTCTTTATTCATATTTTACTAGTTAGATTTTACGCAGTTTTTTGTTTTTGTTAAACCTTTATTTTAAATGCAAGTTAAATACAAAATACAATTATTTATTCAATTTTGACGAAATAATAAGAACAACCATTTGTAGTTTGGGCACAACAATAGTTGTTATTTATTCAATTTTGATGTTTCATTATTTGTTGCAGAGTGCGGCGCGTTCGCGCGGATCGTCCTCTCCCATCATTTGTCGGTAAATATTGCACGCGTCAAAAGAAACCCTCGGCGTGAGATGGCGCGGCGAAGAAATTAACTTACTCGCCCTTACGGGCTCGTGAGCTAAACTTTCTTCTCATGAATAAACATTACCTTAGCTCACTTGGTGTGTAAATAGCTATTATAAATTTATATTTAAAGTTATTTACTAAATGCTATTATCGTGGAACTGAAGATTGTACCATTATATTCAATTTTGAAAAATTATATTCAATGTGTTTTTTTTTCAAGAAAAACTGTTAGGAGCTTGTATAAGTGATACTTCCGGTTATCCGATGTACACTAAAAACTAATGGGCTTTTCCCACATTAGTATCGAATGGGTATACAAAATTTCAAAATTTTCTGATTACACTATTTGAGTAATAGTGTTCACAGGATCCACACACGCACACTCAAACACCACACACACATACACACACACACACAGACACACTCAAAAACACACACATACAGCCATCATCGTAAAACTAGTAAAATCGTATTCTAGGGACCCTAAAACCTGCTTATTCATTAAAAACTCACCACCGAATTTTTTGAACAAAGACAAAATCTTCCTTACCTAAAGGTGACGGGATGTAAAAACAGTAAGTATAAATCAATATAAAACCGTATTTATAACTTATTATTTGTTACAAATTATAAAACAAATAATATACTTTTATTTTATTTTTCCTGAATTTATATTTTAACGTAAGTAATATCAGGCTTACTTTCAATGTCCTAGTTTTTGTGTCATTTTGTTAATTCGTTTACTACTTAAATATTTGTTATTTTTTACAATATGTGAATTTTCATTCAAATTTTCCCTTTGTAAAAGATACTATTAATATTACTCAGATAAGTGTTCATGTTTTCTAAGTAGGGCCGCTCCATATTAAACTTGTTATTTGACACAAAAGTGACCCCTGTGGTGCACTCTCCACCCCAGCAATTAGTGCCCGTGAGGTGACGCCAAGTAAACGCCCGGACGGAACAAATACATTACTTATATCATTACTTATATCAGTGTATAAATCAGATTGGCATATGCAACTATGACTCGTCATGATATATTTATTTATTTAATTCATTCATTTCTTTAAGTTTGACACTAAATAATTTTTTTTAACAAGGAACAAGAAAACTATTTATTTGCAAATGAATGTAGAATTTTTAAATCGAAATACGAAAGGTCGTTTTTATATTCCCGGACAAGGCATGGGTACAGGTATTACATCTTTGCAATAACTTCTTTAATCCATTATAAAAATATTCCTTTGTTTTAAATTATTAAAATATCTTTCAGAACTCATATTAATAATTGGAATAATACTACCTTTTTAGTTTATGTTCTGTATTTTTATTAAAAAAAAATGCCTTTCAACGGCCGCTAAAAGTTCATTATTATCCCTAAAAAATTTTACCCCTTACTGATTTTTTCTGAGATATGGAAACAAAAAATAGTCACAGGGAGCTAGATCTGGAATATAAGGCGGATGGTCAATTTCTACGAAGCCACATTCAGCAACGGCAGCTTTTGAAAAGTCATGGCTTGCGGGCTGGTAATTTGTCTTGGAGCAACAGGACACCTTGCGTGACAACACCAACTGTCAGATATTAGAACTAATATTGCTGCAATTGTTTTATAAATTGTCACACATTACCAAGGAATATGTGACTAAAAAACAGTTTAATAAAAAATTACGTTAAAATTGAAAATTGCCTAGTCCGAGAATATAAAAACGACCCCTCGTACTCGTACAAATCATATATGTATTTAAATTTTAAAATAAAAGTAGATACCTACTTTTTATTTCAATTACGTGGATGCAAAGTACATACTATGATGATATTCTCGTTAGCAAATTGAAAATTCCTCGCATCATACCATAACCAACAAAATTCGCTCCAAAATAAAATCATGTTCATAAGCAAGAACAAAGTAATTACAATAAAAACGGGCAGTTCCACTATTCAAATGACTGTCTGTGACATTTGGAATGATTCCAAAACAACAATGCGCCTGGAAAAGTTGTGCAGCAAAAATTAATTCATATCCAAGTGGGCCGGTCAACCGTACTACTGTGCCAAAAACATAGGAACATCGGATTTCGCCCTGCAGCCCAGTCGGCTATGAGCGTGCACCTCATTTGTTTCAGGTTCGAGTTTTTCTCCTAGCTAAATGTTCTTCACAATCAAAAATTCATTTGTCTAGTCATTTTTAATTGCACTTCAAAAGAAACGAATTTATATACCTATGTGAATAATGTGATATTTTGTAATTATGAATATCTTCCAATTTCAGCATGAAATATAAGATAAGTTTTTGCAGTAATTAATACGATGAGTTCTTATGAATTTACTTGCCGTACAAGTTAAATGGGATCCGGTAAAAAAATGTTACATGTATTTTATTTATCATATGAAAATATGATTAATTTTAATGATTATGCACTAAAATATTTTTTAAATATAACTTTTCATTTATAATTTTAATAAAAATTATTGGCGCTATACCCAAATCATTCAAGCAGCCAATACACGTCATTAATAAAAATTGAATAAAATTAACTAGATGTGTGAAGTCATGTTCTGGTCCGTTTGCAGAGGTTTTAGAATCTTTATGAAAAGAGTTATACAGATTGCAATCTGTATTATCGACATGGTCATGAACTGTCACAACTACAAAATAAAATAAATACTATATTTTAGTCACTGTCCATTTCTATTTAAATTATTTTATAATACTAACCTTTTTATACTTATGTATGCCATATAAAGAAAATAAATAAAAGTGAGCCGAATTTCAAAGAAATATACCGAATTCTTCTGATTGATTAGAAGTGCTACCTTTGGTAGATTCACAGATTCTGTGTTTGCGTTAACGGTCACGTTACGTCGTTGCGTTCCGTTTAACATTACTTTATTATAAATAGGCCTTTACAACGAACAAAAATGTTTCAAACACGATACAAATATTTTTCAAATAATAACTTTGACAGTATGAATATACAAATTATCAATGTTGTCAACTATAGCAAAAATTAACGAATAATATGACGTTGATGTACATTATTTATATATTATTCATGTAATATACGATAAGTAATGAACTTTACTATTCATCTTAATAATAATTATATAAGGCTATACACTTTTTGACGGTTAAAAATGATTAAAATTTTATTTCATTTTTCACTATTAGTGATTTTAATGCATTAAGGTTTTTACACTAAGTGATGACGTGCATTGGCTGCTTGAATGATTTGGGTATATAACGATATGACGTTACAACTTCAATGAAATTATAGTACTACGAGTGAGTACTACGCAAAAAGAATATAATTTTATATTTTTCAAAATTTGAGAAAATAAAATCAAATTTATTTATATATAATTATATATTACATGGAAATGTATAAAATACTTATCAATTTTGAAAAAAAAAACATTATTGCAAGTCTTATACAACAGATTTTTTCTTTGACAAATGTACAACCATAGTTTTCTGAAAGTAATAGTCAACCACCTCGACATTAATTTTTAGCAGATTATTTTAATCTGTTCACTCAAAAATATCTTCCATGTTTTATAAATTACAAAATATTTTTAAAAAATCTGATGTGATCAGCACATTACCTTTCGTCAATTTTGTACAAAATTCATTCAGAAAGTTTTTTTGCAGAAGATTATATGTTTCCAGTAAAATTATATCACGAACATACCATGTATATTGCACTTGACACTGACTTCAGTCAATCAGAATTATCTTAGGGTGGATTGCATGAAAGTGGGCTAATCCAGGGTTACTGTTTAGCCGTAAAATTCATATTAAATCGTTTCGCATTTAAATTTTTATCAGAAATGTTAAACAAGCAATAAAATAATCTTTACTAATAAAGCACAAACAAATTGAAATTAAATTAAATTTCTGGGAATAATGATACTATCATGTAGCGAGAACGACACTCATATAGAATAAATATATTTTTTTAATCAATGACTACCTATATAATATTACATATATATTAAAAAAGCACTAATTAAAGTAGAAAATAGCGTAACAAAATATACTTATGTACATACATCTAGTATGTACACTTTCTCGTTATTTATTATGTATTTTAGCTCTTGCTTAATAGGATCTATTCCACGAAAGTTATAATTAGATAGATACAGAATTTTCTGCAGTGAATGTCGTGTAAAACGAGTTGAATTTAGTAGTAGTTATTGCTAGAGAGTAGAGAGGAATAGTTTTTATGACGATATAATAACTGGAAACAATGGTCAGCAAGTGAGAAATGCTTACAATACATTTAAGCAGTCACATACCCTCTCGTATGAAATATCATACTCATTAAAACTAGGCTAAATAGCACAATAACCGAACAAACCACGGTAATAACACTAACCAGAATTCATAACGCATACAATTCCGCTAGTGTACGAGTAATCCAATTTGATATTCGCGCGATGCCGGGCCACCTCAAAATACGATACGTCTAATTGGAATGAAATCTAGTAGCCATATGTTTCAGATGTAATGTAAACAAAAGCCAGTGCGCAAACAATCAGCCATGTTGACTCTCCATCCTGCTCGTGCCAGTGGGCTGTGCCACTCCAAGAGTAGAGGACAGATAGAGGCGAAACGATGCGAACGCTAACTAGCGGAGATTAACATTACCAACACGATGTTGTAACTGCATTAATCCATACGACAAATACGACGATAATGACCGAGTTACGCGGCAATTTTCAGTGAAATGCTGTGCCCGCTTCGATGGGAATTTATTGTGTACGGCTTTGGATAATTAATTACTCAATTGGTTAAAAATCGCGCTGGAATACTGCAAATTGCCGATTAAAATTTTTATACATTCGCACATTAATGACAGAAATCAAATATGCTGATCTATGTATTAAACTGAATTTGAGTACTTACAACTACTATTGCAATGGACTCTTTATGCACGTACCTGAAACAAAAAGAAATATTATATATAAATATTTATTTTAAATTATCTTATTTTATTATTTATTTTTATCAAATAAAGAATGCCCGTCTATAAATAATATAGGTACCATAAATTATAGTATATTAATTCCTTTATAAAATGTCGAAAATAGTTCAATATTATTACTTCCGGTTTTCGTAAAATTAATAGCAATTTTTAATTTTCAAATGGAAAACCTTATATATTTTTTTTCACATTTGAAAACTTCATGAAATTTGCTATCCAACAGTATAAAAACAGTCATATGTTATATTATTACAAAATACAATGGCGAATGATTAAAATATTACATTTTTATTAAATGTAGGAGGCTTTACAGCACAATTATTTGAATAAGAGATATTCTAATGATATTTGATACAATATAATATGTATAATATTTAAATGTCGTATTGTAGTCGATATACATCAATTTGAATATTTGATTAATTAATATTCTACGCAATGCAAAGGTAAAGTCGTAATGTAAAATTGGGAAATACAAAAAAAAATAATAAAAAAGTAATACTTTATTCATTCGTCATTGATTTGTTTTTAATAACATAACATACGAATATACGATTGTTTTTATGCTGAATGTAATTTTCAAATTTGCAATAATAGAGTGTTCCATTCGAAAATTAAAAGTTGCTATCAATAATTCGAAAACAGAAAGTAATAATATTAATGCACTTCCGAAATTTTATACAGGAGTTAACATCAGTGTTGCCAACCGGAGGGATTTTTCCCTTTTTTATGTATTTTTAGTTATGCTGAGGGAAAAAGGGATTTTTTGATACTTTGAGGGAATTTTAGGAAATACTTAACAAATTTACTTAATTCTTATTTTTATCCGTTTTACCATGTAGGAGCATACACAATTAAAGAAATTTAACAATTTTATTATACGAAATTTTAGCTTGCCCTTGCCATCTAGTTATATATTTAGGAACTAACTTTCAGTTACTATGGTTTTTTAAAGTGTTTTATTATAAAATAAGTAAGGGAGGGAATTTTTATTCAAAAAGGGAATTTTAGACATAATTTGAGGGAATTTAACTTCTTTTGGGTTGGCAACACTGGTTAACATACAGTGATCAAAAATGGCTGGAGCGTGTGCCGCTCCACGCGAATTTGACATTTGTCGCTTACTTAATATGACAGCATACTATCCATGGGCATTCCTTTCGAATTTCCTGTCATAAAAATAATTTCAAGAAACGTCTTCTTTACGTTCACCACAACGAAAATATGCTTTAAAAACAAATTTGTGACACTCTTCATTAAAAGCCGTAATGAAATGAAAATAAAGATTTTTCACGAAGATATGCGAAACAACAACGTACGGCAATGATATTAATTAAATGTGATGCACATGCACCAGTCATCATCTGTCATATGTGGAATATATTAATTTTGATGAATTAAGGAATATTGAAATATAATTTTGACATTATTTTGAAACAAAAGTTGTCACGTAACCTTCAGCCATTTTTGACCACTTTGTATAGTAATAAAAAATAAAAAGCGAGATAGCAATAAAACGAATATTTCTTTATCACTTTAACAATAATTTTTAAAAAATCTTGCCTGTATACGGTTCTTATATACTATGAATATAAATATTTAATTTAATTTTGGTCAGTAATCGGTAACCTATGACCCGCGGATAACTAAGTGATCCGTGAAAGCGTTTGAATTGACCCCTAGAAAGTTTATATTTCAAATCAAACAATTATATATATATATATATATATATATATATATATATATATATATATATATATATATATATACAGGTGTCTCTTAAATAGGGGGACATGGCTTAACCACAGATTCCTGAGGCTAAAATAAGACGATTTAACCAAACTTGCTTCTCCCGGAAAGTGTACCATTTAGCCAGAATTCTGCTTCAAAGTTCTTCGAAAAAAAAATTAATTTTGCTTATAATAATCGGACGCTTTATTTGATTTGGATGAAGTTTGGTATGACAGTATATATGGTTATAGGTCATCTTTTAATGTGATACATATTATTATTAGTGAACCACTAGTGTATGAAACTTAGGTGTCCCAACATTAATTAGACCGTAACTTTTTAATGGCAATGCCGAAATCGTGAAATTATTTTTTTTTTTCGGAAAGATTCATTCAATAGTAAACTTTTCTCTCTTTGTGTAATTTGTGATATCTGTTACGGTTCACACAGAAAAAAATAAAATCTGAGGCTCGTAGTGCGAGCTCGGTTTTAACTAAAACGCTGTTTTAAGAAATGTCAAATTTCATTATTTAATAATAAAAATAAATAATATCAGATTTATCAAAATATGATTTTTAAGCAGGACATGGTTTGTATTCAAACAAATATTTTTTAAAAAATCGTTCTTTAAATATAAGGGCGAAATTAAATATTAAACTTTGAATTTGACATTTCTTAAAACAGCGTTGTAGTTAAAACCGAGCTCGCACTACCAGCCTGAGTGTCTGCACTGCTAAATTTTTAAAATAAATTTAATCTAGCAGTCTATCCAAATGTCAAACAAGTAATTTTTAATGACAGTAACAATTGTTTTACGGGTTGTCAAAAATTTTCTTCGCAATATTCTAAAATTAGTAACATCTGTTTGTTCGGCCTAATAATATTTTACTACCATTATTATAAATAAGACGATTACATATCTCAGCTTACTCCTAAACAAGTTGTGAAGATTGACAACTCGTTATTGTAATTAAAAATTACTTGTTTGACATTTCGATAGACCGCTAGATTAAATTTATTTTAAAAAAAATTCACGATGTAGTCACTCAAGTTTTATTTTTTTCTGTCTGAACCGTAACAGATATCAAAAATTAAACAGAGAGAGAAAAGTTTACTATTGAATGTATCTTTCTGTAAAAAAAAAAATAATTTCACGTTTTCGGCATTGCCATTAAAAAGTTACGGTCTAATTAATGTTGGGACACCTAAGTTTCATACACTAGTGGTTCACTAATAATAACAAGTATCACCTTAAAAGATGACTTATAACCATATAAACTGTCATACCAAATTTCATCTAGATCGAATAAAGCGTCCGATTATTATAAGCAAAATTAATTTTTTTTCGAAAAACTTTGAAGGAGATTTCTGGCTAAATGGTACACTTTCCTGTAGAAGCAAGTTTGGTTAAATCGTCTTATTTTAGCCTCAGGAATCTGTGGTTAAGCCATGTCCCCCTATTTAAGAGACACCTGTATATATATATATATATATATATATATATATATATATATATATATATATATATGTATATATATTGCTAAAATGTGATGTTGAAATGAAATTGCCCAGTTTTATAAATATTTGGAATAATTGTTGCTATGTTCATGAAGTTTTCTTACGGATATGTAGTTTCGAACCATATTCTGCAAACAATGTATCGCCAAAAAACAGCAAATATGAAAGTGTATTAAAATTTCCGTTAGGGCAAGTGTAACTTACCATGTTTCATATTTGCCCCAATCGAGATTTTTTCTTGGGGCAAGTACAAACCACATCATTGAAATATAAAGTCTTACAGATTCAAAGAAAATTGCGTCATTTGTTGTTAAACAATAACTTTAATAACACTTAATTAATTATTTGAGTAAACTTGAGAATAAAATATTATTTGTGAAGAAAGGTTTATTATTGTTTTTGATTTAACTTTAATAAGTTTTTGACATTTATAAAAATTTATCAAACAACAAAGAATTACGCAGTAAGGGTCGACGCATCTACAACATCAAATGACATGTCATTCCGCGTTTGGTAAAAAAAATTAGCACAATGTTTAGTTCACATTATGATAAAACTAATGGACCATAAGTGATACTATACTAAGGCAATAATTAACAGTGCAAATTTGGATGAGTCACACTTACCCCAAATTTACACTTACCCCGGTGTACCTTACATTGAAATTGTGACGTCATATCGTTTAGTGCCCATAGTTTTTATTAAAATAATGAATGAAAAGTTTTATATTTTAAAAATAATTTGGTACAAAATCATTTGAAATTGGTCATACCTTCATAAAATGACCATATGTATGCAACTTTTTTTTTAGTACCGGGCCCCATTGTTAACACCTACAGTTCATCCGCAGAGTCGAGAGAATGTGGAACTAATTCTTGAACAGTCATACTATTTGTCAAAAGAGGAACCGAACCAATAGTATTAGTTCCTGTTCAAGATTTAGTTCCAAATTCTCTCGTCTCAGTGAGTGAAGTTTAGTTTAAAATTTAAGTTACGTTGGTGCAATCTGTCATAATTTTTTCAGAAGGAAAAAGTGTTTCATTAAAGAATGAACAATTGTTTTAAATTCAATGTAATGTCATTTATGACATATGTCATATGAAATTATGAATCTGTTATATTCATATTTAAGAATGGATAGAAATATATCAGTCTGTGCAAGATCAACAAGAACTGTAGGAGGAACTTTTGGATTGTATAATTTACTCCCTTTCATAATAGAAGTATATTTACTAAAATTTACGATAATTAAACATAAAATGATCGAATACTTCGCAGATATTTCTTAAACAGCCAAATTCAGGTGCTTCTCATATATGTAGTGGTTCACTTATATCTTATGACTGGGTTTTAACAGCAGGTCATTGTGTTTACAGGTAAAATACTTCAAAATTAAAACTAGATCTTTAGTGAATAACCTTTAACTAAGGTAATCAGTATTTAATATAGTCTATAATTTCAAAAAGATTTCTATATTTATTCCTTTCGGCAATTCATTTACATAAATTACAACTCCAGAGTAAAAAAGTAAATGAGCCTTTTTAAAAATATAATAGTTCTTTATATCTCACTAAATTCCAATACTTTAATTTGTTTTCAAAAATATATAATTAAACTGTAACTATATTAGCCATTAACGTTTAGTGCATAAGTTGCAAAATACTCCGTCTAATTCAAAAAGATAATCCAGAATGTTATCTACCTAGCCACGAAACAAAAAGATAAGCAGTTGTAATTTTTGCTCTGAGTTTCTGTACATTCGCAAATATAATTTCTTTGCAGTGTATATTATATGTCTATTAGTTTCAGTGGGTTTCCGAAGGACCGTAGTTGCACAGTAAAATTCTTATGTACACTGAAAAGAAACTATATTTGCGTGAAACGCCAAAATTTTCACAGTAGCAACGATTAGTATTAATAAGGAGGATTTAAGTCATTTGTTTAAATGATTGCTGACAAGCTATGTTTATTCACCATGTTTGCTTCAAAAGAGTTTTGCAGTTTCTGCAAAGGTTTGAGTATCTACAAGAAAAGACTGAGGTAGAACTGTATTAAAGTTGTACAATTCATGACAAGACACAAATAATTTATGTCATGAACCATACTTATTGTGGTATAAACATTTTTGATGATTGAGGATGACAAATGCAGAAAGCCTGTGAATGGACGAAGAACATCAAAATGGTTGAATAAGTGATTTTAATAGAACCGTGGATGAAAATATCAGTTATTTGAAATGAAATAGAGATGCCAGAAGGAATTAAATTAGTTATTTATGCAACAAGAGTAAAAAGTATAGTCTTATTTCACGAATAGGAAAGTTTGACCGAAAGAGCCGTAGGCTAGTTCGTCAGATCGTATAAGTGAATAAGATATGTACTTTTTACTCGAGTTGCATACAATTTTTTTTACGTCTGCAATAAAAGTGTGAAAAAAGTGCCGTAACGTTTCATTATTTTACGCATTTGCGTTAAAAAAGTGCACTTTTTTCACTTTTGTTATGTTAAAAAGACACTTTATAAATCCATTTTAATAAAAAAAGTCTACTTTTTTAACAAACGCAAAAAATAATACTTTACTATTAATTATGTTTCTTCATGATTAGTTTGATAACATTCTAAATCACTCTTGTACAATTTTAGTGAATCATAGAAGCAAAATTATGTTAAGCAACTTCATATTTGTTTTAGACCACGTACCGAATTCTACATTCTTGGTGCAGGTCTGCTCAATAATTCACACAAACACTCTCTATTTGGTTCCATTAAATTTAAATCTGGTCAAACTAGACGATCTAAGTACGCTATTTACCATGAAGATTTCGACAATGAGACAATATTAAATGACATAGGATTGATAAAAGTAAAAAAAGAAAAAAAATCAAATATAAAATCCATTTTCAAAATCATTTTACAATTTAGACTCGGGTACCGTTTACTCAAGATCGTTACATATCCCTTGCCAAACTACCAGATAGAGTATTTACTGATTTGTCTGAAAAATACAAATATTGCTACACAGGTGGATGGGGTACGATTGGACCGAATAACATGTTAATATACGACCACAAATCGAAGATTTGGACATACCATTCGTAAAGTACTTATTAATAATTTACATACAATTTTATAATATCTACGAAAAAATTGCAGAGATTATCTTCACAGTAATCGCTTGAGCCATGTGGTTTTACCTTTAATTTCCAACAAACAATGTAGAAGAATTCATTACGACGATGTAGGATTTTGGTTCAATGTGGACGATAGTAATATTTGCACTTTGTATTATCCCGGACGAAAGTCTTTATGCAGGGTAAAAAAAGCTTATGGAAAAAGTTAAAATATAGAAAAATGTTCTCTTCCAGGGTGATTCTGGGAGTCCGTTGATATGTGGATCAATGCAATATGGAGTTAGTTCCTGGTCTTTTGCATGTGGCGCACCACGGTAAATGTTTATAATTTTAATTATAATTCTATAGTAAATGGTAATTCATATAATCTTTCACCAAATATTTGAGTTTACATGTTTGTATCTGTAACACAGTAGGTAGGTACGGGAGATCCAATAATCATGCTACCAATTTCTAAAACAAATTCTTAAATTAATGGTAAGATCTGATTAGTTTCTGGTAACAATTATCTAACTGGAAGTAGTATTTTATTTGAAGCTCTATACAGTTTTTCTCTGAAAAATACGTCTAATAACATATTATTATATGAGGAATTATGGTAGTTATTATTCACGAAGATGAGTGAATAATAACAGTAATCCCGAATATAATACTATACTTTTTCTACTCCTGTAAATTTGGAAATAACTTAAATAAATATTTTAGAAACAACAATATTTATCAAACAGAACATTAAAATGATATTTGATTTACGATATTTAGGGAACTATGTAAACAATGTAAATAAAGGAATTTCTGAATATCAGCCACTAAAATTTATTCAGTCTCGACCGTTTCGACCCCACATGGGTCTTCTTCAGGAGCTATACAATAACAATTATTTATATGAGTACAGAATTACTATTTTTAACATAAATTATATGACTAGAGACTTACATGAACTTTATAAACCAGTAGCAATACATGTAGTGTGTAATGTAGTTTAAAAAATAAATAAATAAATTAATAAATAACATGGAAATTCATAGAATTCAAATTGTTAAACATAATATTTAACACAGTCGTCAATATAAAATAATACATATAAAAATATGATTGTCTAACATATATAAAAAAATGAAAATATATGTTAGACAATCATATTTTTATATGTATTATTTTATATTGACGACTGTGTTAAATATTATGTTTAACAATTTGAATTCTATGAATTTCCATGTTATTTATTAATTTATTTATTTATTTTTTAAACTACATTACACACTACATGTATTGCTACTGGTTTATAAAGTTCATGTAAGTCTCTAGTCATATAATTTATGTTAAAAATAGTAATTCTGTACTCATATAAATAATTGTTATTGTATAGCTCCTGAAGAAGACCCATGTGGGGTCGAAACGGTCGAGACTGAATAAATTTTAGTGGCTGATATCCAGAAATTCCTTTATTTACATCACCATTTCCAGCCAAGAAATAAACCCTTTCTCATATGTAAACAATGTATCATACTTATTGGCGATTGGCGTAAAGATGTAGGTATTGTAAAATTAGTGCCACTGGTGTAAGATTCAGAGACGGAGGGGGGAGGGATAGTTTAACGTAATTTGGCAGTTTTCAAAACAATAGAAATTTGTTGAATAACGTAAACATAAAAATACAAAATGATAAGTGACAACAGTGACAATGACGCAACTAACAGCTCAGCCGGCCGCAGGAAGGGTGATCGTGCCAGAATTAAAATAAACGTGAATAATTGATTTCTGGTTATGTGATTGGCCGAAAAGAGACAATTATGAATTCATAATTCACGACAGTGAATTATGGCTACTACAATTAATAAAAAGAAAATAAGGGGTTTTATTTTTACAGAGGTAGAAAAATACAGTTTTTTTTCATAATTTATGATAATATGTACAAATATTTCTTTCTCTATCTATTCGCATCTAATTTTCATATCTTTTACGACATTAGAGATAAAAATAAACCAATATAAAATATTCTTATGTTACTCCAAAAGGAAACCAGTTAACAACTTCAAATATATGTAACCACAAATCAAATCAACGTGAAAAATCAAGTAGTTTACATAATAACAAGAACAAGGCTCTTTTAAAAAGTAAAATGGAATTTGTGGGAGGTAATTTACGGTCTGCATTAGATTATTTAGTGCAGACAAGTCATAATATATTTTAAATTTGGGCACAGAATTAAATTATTTTATTCTGCAAATAAACAAACAAAAAAATTCTAAAAAAAATTTGAAATTGAAAAAATTCCAAACATTATTATTACGTTTTATTATTAAAATTGTAAATCATATTTTAATGAAAAATTTATTTCATGAAAACAAGGACCTGTTTATAATAGCTGTTGGTGAAAATTGACATGAAAAGCAATTAATTAAATTAATTGCAAGATCATATTGTAAAAGTCGCTTTTACAATTTAGTAAAGAAGCAAGCTAAATTTTTAAGAGGAGTAAATATAAGAACATGGCTTAATAATAGTATTTTAGATTACAAGCCAGGAAAAACGGCGTTTACTGTTGAAAGGAGGAGATGACTGGTGAGCCGAGTAGGTGAGCCTGTCACCTCCTTTGAGGTAGTAAAATAGTTTCCTGGTGTGTACCGTACATTATTTTATTTATGTCTTACTAGTATATTATTGTTTTATAACAACCTCAACATTAGGTCCGTTATTGAGTAAATAATACCCTAGGGCGTATTAAGTTGCTATGGTAATGTTGACAACAAACTGAGGTTAATAATACTGATACTAACATAAAGTGCAGTTAAGGTTAAGAAGCATTGTGAATTGTAGTCGTTTATAATTATATTTGTTTCATCACAAATACAAACCAGCATACTTCTTATTCTTAGCAATAACATTGCTCGTCCATATTGACAGAAAAATACCACAAGAAATATATTTTTTGTTTGAAAAAATGCTTTGTTTACAGAAACATAATATTACCTAGATACCGCATTCACAGGCTACTTTGTAAGTTGTATTAAAATTTTGTGATTTTTTTATTATTTTTGTTTGAAATATTCTAGTCAGACAAAATGTTTATTAAGAATTTCTAGTAAGACATAAAACGTTGAAGGCACGGGTGTTAATCGACAATAATGCCTGAGGTCAATAGTGTACTGTCGAGGGCCTCTGGCCCGAGGCGAGTACGTTGACCGAAGTAAGACATAAAACGTTGAAGGCACCACGGGTGTTAATCGACAATAATGCCTTCGGTCAACGTACTCGCCTCGGGCCAGAGGCCCTCGACAGTACACTATTGACCTCAGGCATTATTGTCCTTATAACAACCCTTGGTACCTTAATTACTATTGTTACTCACTTGTAAATCAAATTTAAAGTTATAACCTAAATCTATCAGTCGCAATTGAAACTTATTTTTTATATGTATAATAGTTTCATCAGCTGTAGATGACAATTTGTTTTTTAGTTTTATTAAAAAAATAAAACGAAAAAATCAATATTAATTCCTCATTCCTCCGTGACTTCTTAAATATTCTCTCAGGGAGTGGGTAATGTTGTACATTAGTTATTTCAAATAACCATAGTAACAAGTAGGTATATTATGAGTCGGGGTTGGATAAAAATTTTTACAAGTCAGCTGTCAGTGACTAGTAAAGATTAATTTACGAAAGTAGTAGGCAGTATCAATTAATGAAGTTTACAAGTGAGTAACAAATAAATTAATTTTTTTCAAGCATCAATGTATAAATTAAATATTGATCTATTGTTTAAATTTTTCCTTTATATTAATCTTTTTTTTTAATTAAATTTCTGTTCTTGATGTCCTTCGATTCATTGCAGAAGCTGTGTTACCTATTTTTACTTTGAAATCTATTATAATCAATACAAAAATTCAAAATTCGCGGTTTTAAAATGCGGAGGTAGAGTAGTATGGCGGCCTCAAAATTGAACCCTAAAGCAAGCTCCCGTGAGTGCGCCACTGTCTTGCGGTAGTCAAAAGTCAAATGTTATTACTAAGAATAAAATATATCAACATTATTTTGCACAAATTTTTTATTGTATTAAATTGGTAGTGTAAAGTTTTATTTTTTAAATTTAAAAATGTCTTCCCTATAGAGTTGGTGCGGATGTATATACACGTGTTGATAAATATGTGGACTGGATCAAAAGAACCATGTCAAGAAAGGACATTTTAGATGGTCATCTTGAAAACTCGGAGATGCTGGTCAATGACGATTATTATGACACTTATGGGCGAGCTACTACTTGTTGTGCATTACTTTTCAGATTAATCTTTCACTATATTCTTATTGTAATGCTAAGGTAGTTTTGGATGAAAATTACAAATAAAATATTGAAAAGTTACTGACTTCAATTTGTTCTTAAACGACTCACGTGAGTGACTCATATGTTTGCTTTAATGAATATGAAATTAAGTAATAAGTGTTAGTAAAACTCACAACTAATAAGTAACAATAGTGTCTAAAGGTTGAGTGCTCTGAATTTGGGCTTTAATTTGAAATATTATCATTTAATATATAGAAATACACTTCTATACACTGCTCTTAGAAGATAGAAGATAAAAATGTTCAGTGTAAACCAAGACCCGGCATCTTTTAATAGTAATTGTAGTGCTTCTTTCACCAACACCAGTGTGACTAGAGATGCATTCGGGCCGGGTCGGACCGAGCTTTGAGGTTGGATCGACTCGGGCCGAAAATAAAAATTGCCGGCCCGATTCAAAGATCGACTCGATAAAAAATTAGTTGGCCCGGCTCGAAAATTGACCTGAAATCGGGCCGGGCTTCGGGCCGGGCCGGGCCTAAGCTCGAAATTGAGTTCATTCGGCATTCCTAATTTTGATTTTTATGTGAGGCGAAATAAACTTTTTTCGTGTCAAACTTAAAAAAAACCTCTACATCCTTATACCGTTCCACATTAGTTAACAGAAGTAATTAAAAAAAGACACTTCTAGTGTAAGTTTGTTATAAAAATTACAGACCTATCCGTATTTATCACTTTGTTTACCAAAGGCGTTCGAAAATTGTAACAACTTTTTCAAAAATCTTATACAAAAAATATCATTTACATAATGATTTTTTATCTAACTTTGTTTGTGCTCAAAAATACGACAAGAAATCATTATGATAGGAATAAAAATCGCTTTTATTTAAGTTTATGAGTAGTAACAAAAGTAATAATAACAACATCACAATAGAATTATTATGCTTTAGTGAATAACCTTGAATTCTTGAAGTAAAATAACATTTATATTTGTTAAGATGTGAAGCATGATGTTATTAAATCATTTTGATCCTTTTTAACTCCACACATTTTCATTAAAATATTAAGGAAACTGTGCATTTGATTGAACAATAAGATTTTTCGGGCCAAAATCAAAAGTCCGCCTCGCCTCAACTTTTACAAATGATTAGCCCGAAAAAAATCTTCGGCCCGGCTCGATGATCGACTCGAAATCGAGGCGGGCTTCGCCGGGCCGGGCCAATGCTCGAAGTCGAGTGCATCACTAAGTGTGACAACATTGATATTGTTTACATATTTACTATAGCCTTGTAGGAATGTACAGAGTGGAACAAATTCGAGTGCCTCATAAAAAACTTTCTTATTATGCACTACAGAAAATTGATTAGGTCTTTATGGTCCAACTTTTTGAGACAACTTTAATAGGTACCACAGGAATTTTCCATCGTCTTTTGTTTTTGAGTTACAGGCTAAAACTTGTTTTTCGCATATTTTGAAAATACGTCATATCTCGCTTATTATGAAAGATAAGAAAGAAAAAATGTTTAGATACTTTTTATACTGTTTTTTTTTACGTAGAATAACGTGATGTAATAAGATTTTTCACGGGCACTCATAGCTGGTGTGGAGAGTGCACCACAGGAATCACTTTTGTGCGATTAAAAGTCTGCACTGGCCGGGATCGAACCCGGGTCACCAGATTGGTAATCAGACACTATACGCACACGACCCATATATTATACGTCATATTCTATTTCAGATCACTTCATTTTTTGAAAATATTACCCAAATTACAATAAATAATTATTGTATTAATTTGAGGCTATTTAAAAAATAATATTTTTAAAAATTTAATGCTTATAAGGCATATATTTTTTTGCAGCAACAATTTAATTACCGTATTTACATTCCAAAATTTTACGTACGTAATGATCAATGATAATATCGCTACACCGGCGCCACCGCGAGTAGAATTCAGGACCTTTTCGCAGCAAAAACTGATATTTAAGTTCGCCCCAAATTTGTAATGCTCTAAAGACCATATTAAAGAAAATAGCCATTGGTTCTTATTTTTTCAATCATCATGTTTTTTGTTTTGATTTCCACATTACTGATTATTTCGGTGCTATAATCATCAATATAACTAAGGCAATTATGACGCATCCCCCCGACTTTCCTAGGCTAGTGTTGGTAATGACTTCAGGTCAGGATAGAGAATCTAGGTGGGGTAGCTGGTTCCGGGAGACAGCAGGAGGGGATGTCGCTGAAACGACGACACGTGAGCAGAATACAAGCGTGGTACTTTCTACCTTCACACAACCCATGTGTGTCAGAGGAAGAAAAGAGCTTACAGAACCGGATTACACTACTCGTAGTAGTTTTAACTTTTTTACTTTAATCACAGAGACAAATACGTTCAGAAGTGACAGTCAAAATGAAAAAAAAAAAAAAAAACAGAGGGTGAGAGAGAGAGAGAAAGAGAATATGTCACACAAATTTAAAGGGTCAACTGATTATTATCACAGCATTTTGGATAAATTTATTGCTTCTGTAATATATGCAGGAATTGCATGTTACCAACTACTGTTTTAAACACAAAAGCATTTTAAATTTTTTGTATTGAACATAGAACAGATTTAAAGGAGTAATGTGTTTGTTCAATGTCATTCAAAACCAAAGTGCAACTCTCTTGCTTTTTATGCATTTCTATTCTATGCTTTAATAACTACATAGTTTTGAAAGACTAGAAAATATGAATATAATCGTGATATCAGTAAACGATTTTAGTATAACTGAAGAGACCACTGATAAATAAATATTAGACCCTAGTCTGTAACTCAGTGGTTAATTTTTAGCAAGTCATTTTGTCAAATATCTACTGGACAACAATTTAAACCAGCTGTAGAAAGTTAAACACTGTGTTACTGAAATGTCAAAACTTATGTCCAAATTCATAAACACTTTTCTTTCAATATCGACTGTTTTTATTGGATAAATATTATAACGAACCGTTTAAAATTTTTACGAGTGTTTATGAATACGGGCATTAGTGTCAAACATTACTAATCTACAAAAAATTGCCATAGAATAAAGTTAAATTTAAAAGGCTTGTGTTAATCTTCTGTGCTCTGCGTTAAAATGTTTCGATTATTAAACGCCTTTATTAACACACTTCTCTTCGATAATATATTGCTTTTGTAACGAGATTTCAATGGTTAAAATGTCGTTGGAAAAAATACGATGTTTGATATTTCATCGAATGTTAGATTTTTTGAAATCGTAATAAACAACACTGCAAAAATAACATGTCAAAATAATGGTATACTGCAAAATTGCTAGCTCAATATATGAATAAATATGTTCTATAAATAATTCATAATAATTTATATATGAAGATCAATGGTATCAACGTTTTGAAAAAAAATATATAATAATTCTTTAATAAAGTGAAAAATTCTTTTAGAAAATTGTAGAAATTTTGCAGTTTTTTAAAACCTACCTCAAATCCGTTTTATGAAAACAGCAAATTTAGAAAATGTACTTATTTAAAATGATAGTTTAGTGTCGGTTATAAGAACGAGGTAGCATCGAAAAATTGCCATAGGTATGTGTAATTTTTAACTTATTAACTTATTGCTATAATATTGATGCTAACTTTTAACTGACAGTGAACACACTGTTTAATCGGAGATGAAAATACCAGGGCTAAATAATTCGTAAACCAAAACTGTAACATAAACTTTAATAACTATTAATAAAATTTGTAATAATATATCTGAAGTGTATTAAGAGAATGAGGCAGCGTTCACTAATTTAACACTTTGAGGAATATAGAAAGTTGTAGGATTTGCGTGAAACTAATTTATTGCCAACGATATTAAGCTATTTAACAACTTCCTCCAGAACAAATAAATAAACTAAATTTCAGGTATATCCACGTTGTCGCTTACAGAAAACTATAAATACTAAGTAAAGTAACTTTCCAACTTCACAAAGTACATTTGCAGGAACGTCTAAAATCCGAAGTGAATGAAATATGAGTGAAATTCGATTTCCTCCCGGGTTTATCTTGTCTTCGTGTGTTTTAAAATGTTAAAAGCAAAGCCTACTTGAAAAGGCTAATCTAAGCTGGAACGAGGAATGATTCCCGATCGAAAACGGATTTTCGACACTTGTTATTTATACATGAGCTAAGTTGGACGGTAGGCGTTCTTGCTTTTCTACTCAATTGTTATTTTATTGTTATTATTCCAAAACTTCATTTGCATGCAGTCATAAGTAATGTCTTAATATATATTCGTAATATAAAAATTGTTATTAGTATTACGGTTAAGAGAATGTTTTTTCTAGAATAAATTGTTGATGTAGAATTATATGTTGTTGATATGTGTTGTCGTTAGTTAATTATTATTTGTAATTTTTGTTCACGTGAACAATTATCTTTTTCACAGATTACACGAATTTACAAGTATGTTATTAATTTTGTTTGTAATAAAAAATATTGTACAAAGCTCTTGCAAGGAGACATCATTCCAGGATTCGTGTAAAACAGCGTTCATGTGGGAAGTATGTCTTCCCGCACTTAGTTTGTAAGTACCTAACTAATTTTAACTCAAAAGAAATGACTCAGTTATGGTGTCAAATTTCCTGCTCGTGAAATAAAACACCTCTTTTTACTCGTGTAGCATAAATAATAGTGGAGTAATATAACGAATTAATAATCAAAGCTAAGATATAATATAAATAATGAAGTAGTAATTAAATTGAATAATTTAGTTATCATTATCATGTAACAATAAGTTACGAGAGTCATGCTAAAATTATTGAGAATAAGACACGCATGGGTGTCGGCAAGAATTTCTGAAAGGCGGTGAATTAAATGCGAGGATTAACACGGTTGGGCAGAAAGGACGGACGTTTTTTAAAATGTCATAAAATTGATACCTACTTTTTCTTAAGAAAAAGTTATTGATAGTTCGTAATGACATAGCATTTGAGTAAATCAAGTGTGGAAAACAACATCTTGCATGTGGTGTCCGTGATCATTAATGCATTTCTACCTACTTCTTAAAAGCTCCCAATTAATCTTCTTTTAGAATGCTTTTAAATTAATTTCTGACTTAAAAACAATCAAAGATGCCAGATTAGTTTCTGCCATATCTATTAAACTAAATACCGAGGCACTTAAAAACTGTAAAAATAATTTCAGGCTGACTTAAAAACTGTATAATTATTAATCATGATTCGAAAATGCTATCTTTTCTGGTTAATTCCGTACTTTCATTTTCAACAATACTTAAAACAATTAATTAACTAAGTTTTAACTAACTTATCTTTTGCAAATGACATAAATAACTTTCTAATGCCCATTTGCACTATAACAAAGCTTAAATTTTAAACTAGGCAGAAAAATGCAAATCGATATTTTGACAGTAATGTATTATAATTCCTTTGACATTTCATTTCGATGCAATATTGTCAATTTAAGCCGAGTTTAATAACCGGCCATAAATTGCACAAATTATGTTTTCAATGGGTTACCCGATTTCCTTATTCTTAAAAATTTATTATATTGTTATATGTCAAAAAATCACAATTACTTACACATGAAACGAAAAATCGGTTCTCTCTTTGTGCTTTTCCTTGCAATTCGGCCCAACACAGTATAAAACCATAATTGCAATATGAAAAAAATTTAAGCCGAGTTTAATAACCGGCCATACATTGCACAAATTATGTTCTCAATGGGTTACCCGATTTCCTTATTTTAAAAAATTCTAGCTTTTATTCTTACTACATATTTGATTATATTTTTGGACTATATTTACATTTTCTCGTGCCGTAGAAAATAGCATCGAAATTGTTCGATTAGCTATTGAAAAAAGAATCGTACGCCACTGGCAAAGTACCGAAAGGGGATATGGTAATAGCGTTATATCTTCTGGTTTTTGAACAGAAATCGTGCGTACATAAAAACAGGGCCGGCGCACGCGAGCGCTACTCGGCATTATCTGCAGACTTTTATTTTTAAATTTAGATTTACGATTGTATTGCGTTTGGGAGTCAGTGGCGGCGGTACAGTGGAGGAGGACCAAGGCTAGCTGGATTCGTAAACGTAAATAAATACGAGAAATTTGCATTTTCACACGACAACCAGACCAGGATCGAATATCACAGCAACTGGAGCGACGTACGTGGAAGCGGGGTAGTGTGTTACGGGTTTCGGGTGCGGCCGTTGAACTCGAGCGACGGAAATAAAATTTACTGTGCAACATATTCTGGACTCAAGTAGATAGTAGTATTAATAAAATACGTACGTAAAAATGAGACACTTTAAATATCTTCTACATTACACAGCTACAGCTGAAAATTTTACCATGTATTTTATGTTCTAAGACATTTCACGTTATATTAAAATTTTCTTTCATCTTAGATATTTATGAATATTTTCACTGAAAGTTAAGTTATCGTTGCGTCTGTATGATATAATAATAACAATTCACTGCTGTGACAATGAAGATATGCTAGTACAATACCTATGTTATTAAATAACAGTTAAAAAAATCCATAAATCTTAGTAACATCATGATATTTTAATATGGATATTTCTCTTTTAATTTTGATTGGTTTAAAGATAAGTAAAAAAAAATATAATTAAATATTTTTCCTATAATTACGTATAAAAAGAATTTACTTGTTAATTATTCCAATATCTGCTTATTCAACGAATTTTATTTAAATAAATTTTAATTAAAATCTTGTTCAAGTAGAAAAATCTTAAAGATAAGTAAGAGATAAAAATTTATGATCATAGTCCGAACGACATGCAGAGCTGTCAGCATTGCATAGCGCTATTAAATTTTTGTATTACCAGGTGCTCAGTTCAGTAATTAGCGTTCATAACATCTTGAATAAGAATTTTACTGTGCAACTACAGTCTTTCGGGAACCCAATAAAACTTTTGCCTATTTAAGTAAATAGTTTCTTGTAATTTTCAACTTTCATAGACAGCCCGATTCACAAAAATGTTTAAGCTAATCCTAATTTTTGGATTAGTGAATTCTATTCTATTCCGGTATTTAAAATTTAATTTTCATGATATTATCAATAAAGGTAGATACTAGGAATAGATTAGACTGTATTTTAAGTTATAAACTATCAAAATTACAGTAGAATTCGCTAATCAAAAAATGAGGATTAGCTTAAACCTTTTTGTGAATCGGGCTGATAATGTACAGTGAAAAGAAACGCAAAAATTTTCACAGTGGCAATGACTAGTATTAATTCGGAGGATTTAAAAGTCATTTGTTCAAATGATTACTGGACGAGTTATAAATATCAATATCAATATGTTTTCATTTTATAACATTGTGTTATTTTAAATCTTGTTCAAAACGAATACAGATTTTGTAATTTCAAGTTGTCATTTTGACACATGATAATATTTATTCTTTTTTTAAATTTTATTTGTAAAAAGTAGGCTAAAATAGGGTCGTTCTCACGTAGCGCATCTAGCGGATTTTCAAGGAAATATAAGTATCATTCAGAACCTGAAAAACATTGAAATCAATGGCAAATGGAATAAACAGTAAACAGTATATTTTAAATCGCGCTTTAAGCTCATAGCTCATGGCCCACTGTAAATAAAATACCCCAGAAAATTACATGTTACGTGCATGTAATAGAAAAATAATCTATAGAAAATTTAACTTTGTTTACATGTATTTAACTTCTTCGAGCATGTACTGATTAGAGGCCGCCTTACAGTGTTTGTTGTGATTCGCACATATGCATTAGGGTGGATTTTGCGAGGACGGAAACCGTGGTGTATTGCGGGCTGCGTATTATCTTAATATTTGTACGCAGTTCATGCTTTTGAAATACGAAAATCGTTATTTCCAAAAAATTTCAGCCACTTTTCTCTAACATCGTTGTTAGCAGGAAACCTAAATTTATAACTTGTTTATTATATTGTTATATGTAAAAAAAAACACAATTACTTACACATGAAACGAAAAATTGGTCCTCTCTTTGTATTTTTCCTTGCACAAGACAGTATGCAACCATAATGACAATATGAAAAAAGGTAACAAAATAAAAAAAATATATATTACGAGTTATACGAGCCCTGCCCCAAAAGAATTCCCCTACTTCCCTTCCCTTTACAAGGTAGCTACACATTTATTAATTATGATAGGGCATTTTATGTAAGCAATTAATTAACTTTAATAAAATATAAGTAAGTTTAGGAATAATAATTCGATAAGTGTAAACAATTTCCTTCTATATGAAAAATTATAATAGGTAAATAGATATGGGCGAATTCTTTTGGCGCAAGGCTCGTATGACTTAAATGGCAAGTGACATATAACATAACAAATGCAGCCTGCAATAGACCATGACTTCCAGCCACGCAAATAACCCCTTATATCTTCCGATCACAACATGCTATAGGTATAGGGAATTACTTCTTTAGTCAGTATATGCTGGAAGATTTAACTGTATATTTAATATTTATTCCATCATTTTACTAGTATACATTTTAAGCTACACCGTTCGTAAGTATAACGGATTAAAAATACTTGGGCTCCCCTGGTAATTATAATTGGGCGCCCCACAGAAACAGTAATAAAAAAAAATATTAACACTATAGGAAAATGTCCAAAGCCTGGGCCTCTAACCACGTACCTAATTGCCGTAATGAGTACTTAATTCGATACAAAATTATGCAATTTTTGAATATTTACAGCCCGATGCACAAAAAAGTTTAGGCTAATCCTCATTTTTGGATTAGCGAATTCTACTTTCATTTTGACAGTTTATATCTTAAAATATAGTCTAATCTAATCCTAGTATCTACCTTTATTGATAATATCATGAAAATGAAATTTTAAATACCGGAATAGAATAGAATTCACTAATCCAAAAATAAGGATTAGCTTAAACTTTTTTGTGAATCGGGCTGTTAAATTTTAAATGCCATGGCAACCTTGTGAAAAGTTACAAATCTATGCAACTATAGGAATAGGTGTTTTAAATTGCTTCGTGATATTTTATATATACATTGTGACAAAGCCACTATATGTATCACTATATGTATCACACACTTATATGTAAAAGGAAGAAGAAGAATTTTACAAAGATTAAATGTTTGTAAATCAACAAATGTACCAAGAAATAAAAATAATTTTCATTATTTTTAAAAAAAGGTATCTACAAATAAAATAATACGTATTCGACGGGTACACAAAATTTATATTCAACAATAATACCTTAATAGCATTTATGAAGCAACTTATTACACGAATTTATCAATTTTTCAAATGTCAAGAGAACATTATTTGTGAAGTATGTGCGTTGAAAATAAAATAAAACGAGACTCAATTAAAAGCAAATCCTCATATAAATTTTCACTTCGAGTAAACCGTCTCAGTACATTATATGTATCGCTTCAGTTTAATATAAATATATTTTGAAACAAATTCCAAATAGCAGGGAAAAGCAACACGCAAGATAAAGCAAAATATATAGGATGGCATTTACGTGGGATCATAATATTTCAATAAAATCTTCTTAGTCATTTCTCTATTTTTATATAAATGGAACAAAAGCTGATTTCAGGATAATCCGCATTATGTCAAGCGATACGTGTTTCAGTACCGTATAATTAAATCAAATAATTATACCTTTGATAAAAATTTCTACATATGTATGTAGGTATTTAAAGCACTTTAGAAAACAGGATAAATAATTATTTAACACGTTGACCGCCCCACCATTAAAATTTTTCCGAATAATATAATATAATATATATATATATATATATATATATATATATATATATATATATATATGTTAATAAAATGGACTTACATATCGAAAACATCTGTTGAATTAAATCTCAGCCCATACACCCCAAGAAAACCAGTTGAGAAATTTAAATATTTGTAATTGAGAAATAATTGTCAAGGTAAAAATTCAAGAGTAGTTTATGAACTAAGTTCGTGATATAATTTTGATGGAAATTCTTTTCTTTCTTGACAAGAAAATGTATCACTGAATATTATTTTCCTCTTTTTCTGTTCCGTTGATGGCTAATATCGACTTTAATTCCGTCTGTGTTAATTAGTAAAATAAATATAAATATTTTACGAAAAGTCGTCTGTAAGTAAAAAATTAGTATGTATTAAATTTCAGAAATAATAAAGAAATTTGGAACATTTATTTGAAAATAACAACCAACGAATGCGGGTTACGGATCATTTCAATGTTAAACCTAGTAACTTACCAAATCTGCTTGTGTATTTATAGTGTTATTTAACTAGAGCTTTTAATTACTAGGATGTGACTGTACGCTGGATAATCCAACCCCGAATTAAACAATTGCACATAAACAATTCAATTATTTAAGTCCAATTAATTCTCAATTTCAATATCCCATCTCTCCAACTCCCTTGTCAGTGTCAAGCAATTCATTCCAGCATCCTGCGATCTGTTATACATCTCTGTCACGCGTGTCACGTTCAGCTTCCTTAGCGCGTATGCGAACGCGTGAACGTGGCTGTGAGAGTGTGTGTGACATGTCACCCGGACATTACCTTCGCATCATCGTGCGTCTGTGAATTTATTCGTCTCTTCCGTTTCCGGCTGTAATAAATAAGTCAAGCGCCTGAAGAGTCCTCTACGGCAACCAGTCACACGAGAGTGTTGTGCGGGCGAGAAGTGTGGAAATTATTTTTTACAGTTTATTTTGCTGACATCAAAGAGGTATTATATCTTTTGAAAGTTGTATGTGGAGCAAAAGGAAGTTTATTGATTTGAGTATACTTACTCCATCAAAGCCGACATTGAGTTGTACTAACTCATTTATATTTTTGTAGCACATGTCTATAATAAAATAAAAAAATATGATGTGGCCAGCACATTACTTTCAGCTAATTCTATGTATTTTGTACAAATCCCATACCAAAAGTTCCTTGGCAAAGATTCAATATATCCAGTAAAGTTGTAACACGAACATACTATTTTCTACATATTCTACACCGAAAGTTCCTTGGAAAAGATTCTATAAATAGAATTATTTGAATATATCAGCTGTTTTCACGATTATAGTAAAGCTGGCTGATTTATGAAAGATAACTCTTTATAATTCTTTAACTCTATATCTACTAAATATGAAAGAAAATGTATAATCAAACCGTATACACAATAATATATTATTTCATATTGATAATCACATAAAATAAAAGATATTACGGTTGACCAATTATAACCAAAATCTGAGCAGCTCTTCATATGGGTGTAAAGAAGAGGAATTCGAAAGAATTCTAATTTTTAGAATTGTAGTAGGTACTGGAGTTAACGTCGGAGAAATTTTTGTCACACACACAGGCACACACATACATACATACATACATACATACATACATACATACATACATACATACATACATACATACATAAATACATACATACATAAATACATACAGACATCATCGTTAAATCGTATTCTACGGACTGTAAAACATTATTATGATCATCCATCTCAACTTTTACATCAATTGTCGCTTTCTTATGTGTGACGTCAAAAGTAAAACCCTGAATAATTGATAATCTAAAACTGATTTGACAATTTAACCACCAACCATATATATATATATATAATTATGATCAGTGTCCGTGGGGTGACACCTGGTAAGTGCCCGCGCGGTACTAATATTTCACCATCATTACCGATATCTGTGATAAAGCAATTGGCACATTCAAAAATTATTCTGAGCTGAAATTAATTTAGAGCAGAACTTTCGGAAATTGTAAGAGAAAATCAATACAGGTGACATCTGAGTGTTTATAGGCAAGATGATATATTTATACTGTAACGGGTGTGTGGGGACAGGCTTATCAATTCTTATAAATCAATTTCGAGTTGTTTTTACGAGTTCAGCCTTGTGACTTTGGAATCAGAGCCAGTAAAAAACGAAGAGTGCAGAGATTGAGACCAGCAACTTTACGGGAACACTATTAAAAAAGTTTTTAGAATTACGACTGTTTGGTCCATTTTGAAGCGGTGCTTTCAATTTATTGGTTATAGGGTTTATTGGTGAAATGTTACGATTCGATATTTTGAGGTTATATGTTAAAGTTAGTTGCACACAGATGTGCCCTAATCTCAAGGGGCTGAAAATTGATGTTATATAAGAAGAATTTGGTCCGTTGCACATATAAAATCACAATAGCTCTTCTATGGAAATATAAAACATACAATTTTGAACCAGTAAATTTGAAATAATTATTTACTTAAGAAAGATGTAATTTGTTTCTGTCAATATAAATTCTTGTAAAAAAATAAAATAATTGTAAATATTAATAATAAGCAGCAAAAATTTGAAGATAATTTGGTAATTTATGCGTTTATAATTTTTTAAAAATATGATATAATGAAAAAACGTTAGAGTAAGAAATAGAAATTGTTGTTGACAGACATTACCATGGTGTAACCTTTGAAAAATTAATTAAAAACTGTTTATTTTGTACCTGATTAACATCAGCAGTAGATAAAGTAATCAACAGTAGGGCCAGTATTTTTTTTATCTATAGGTATACACATTTTTATTTTTATCGACACTTTATAAAAATAATAATAATGCATAATATAAACAAAATAAAATAATATATTGTACACGGACGACGATAAAAAGTCTTTACCGACTTTTTACACGTCAAAAAAATATAAAGTTTAAACCTCCATAGAAACAGCTAAAATTTGAGTTTTCATATTCAGCAGCTTGTGAAACAATCAAATTCCTTCATATCAACGAACTTTGATGTTTTTACTTTGGTCGCGTCTATAATTTCAGACATGACATTTCCGAGTATGACTTGAGGAAAAAAGTGCTTATAATAAATAGCCTTATTAAATATAAAAATTCTAAATAGCAGAAAAATACAAATTTCTTAAACGCTCCCAACCAATGTCAAAAGTTTCTATTTAAATTTGCTTTTCAAAGAATTTCACATAGCACCTGAGACTAGCTGGTCAAAATAATATGACAAAAATGTTTACTTTGATCTCGTAGGTAAATTTACAGTTTGAGGAAAAAATATCGTATTTTATGCGGAGATAAAGAAACTTTTTCTGATTCATTTAATGTTCAACCAGTATAGATTCACCATAAAATTACCACTGTAGCTCCTTGTGCAATAATATACTATTTTTTTTTTCTGTAATAATAAACAACATTTGAGATTATTCTATTTATGTAAACAAAAATGAAAAATTCAGGAATATGCCCATTGTAACAATACAAAATAAAACAAACCGTTTTAAATAGAGAGAGATAGGAAAAAAGATTGAAGAGAAGGAAATACCTTTGTGTTGACAATTTCAGAAGGGTACCGTCGAAACGCTGTCCAAATTCATTTTTAGAAAATGAAATGAATATTTAAAATGACCTTAATATTTTCTATATTTAGATTCAATTAAATATCTCTGGCCTCTGTGGGCTTTTAGATCGACAAATATGGGAAATAAATATTTAAAATGGAAAAGAATTGTGTGAGGCATTCCAAGATAAATGGAATATGAATTCTATAGGAATCGACCTACACATTGCATTATTTGTTGTTTTCATGAATACGTATTTTTTAAATACGAGTATAAACAAACTGATACATATACAATACTTTCCAAACTTTTAATCCCAACTGTTAATTTAACTACCAAATTTAGCACATCTGTTATGAATTTCATTATTATTTTTATTATGTAAATAAATTTCTATTCGGATATATCCCGCATTAATAAATTTTATAAAGACTGAATTTAAAATTTCATAACAAATAGCCACAATAGTTTTTAGAAAATATTATATTACATATCAAGGCTGGAAAATGTCATTTTATCTGGTTGAGATAAGCAAGGACGATCTGCAAATAAATCCCGAAAACTAGGAAATTCTGTAAAATGATTTTCTGCAAAAGGTGGCGCCATTGAATTATCAGCTGGCGACAATATAATGAAAAACAGAATAATTACCAAAATGTTTATATAAATAGTAATAAGCAACAAGTGTAAAAGGTGTAACTTTTTTTAAAAAGTGCTCTGATGGAGAACGAGCGATAATTAATGCTGTGAGATCATGAGTTAAAAGAACCCATTCTGTATGAGCGGCGTGTACTATACTTTCATGATCATATCCTGATAAAAAAAAATTGAAATAAATTAGTCGCCGAAACTCAAGGTTACATCAACGATATATTTGGAAACAAATTAAAGTTTACAAAAAATATAATTCAAGAACATGATGTTTCAAGAACTGCCACTGCTGAAAAGATATTTAACTTACATGAAAGAAACATTCACAAAATACATTTGATTTTACCTTCGAGCTCTGGAGTACATTTTAGCAACATTACTGGCTGTATTAACTAATACTAACCTTAATTTTATTGGAATAAATATAATCTTAACACGGTTTCATTATTAATTTTAATGTAATTGCTTCCTGACAGTGACATTTGTTTAAATATGTCAAAATTGTTATCAAAATATTATGTTTTTGTTTGACGCATAGCCATAGACAAGATGATATACAAAAATAAATTATTTTATAATTTAATATTTAAAGTTATTTCAAGTTATTTACTAAATGCTTTTATCGTAGAATTGAAGATTGTACCATTATATCCAATTTTTATTAGTAAAAGTTGCTAAAAAAAATATTTAATGAATTTTTTACAAGAAAAACTGTTAAAAGCTTGTATAAATTTTCTGATTGATAACATTTGAGTAATCGTGTCCACACGATCCACGCGCACACACACACATACACACACACACACACACGCTCACTCACAGACACTCCCACACACATACATACCTACAGACATCATTGTAAAAATGTTAAAATCGGATTCTGGGGACATCAAAACATGCTAAGACACCAAAATCTCTATATGCGATTTTTAGTACAATCCCTATAACCCCCTTACCTAGGGTAGCGGGAGGTAAAAAGTAGATTTTGTATTTGCACAACTTCCATAAAGAAAAAAAATATTCAAAAATGTTAATATTAAAAGTCAAAAAATATCTACCTCCTTGAATTGTAGCAGGTTGTATATATATTTAATTTTCGAAAAAATATATGGAAAATTAAAACTGATCTACCTATTTTAATTTACTTAATTTTGAAGACAAAGTAATTGCGTGTTAAATAAATTGCATACGAGATTTGAAATAAAATTCTAAATAATAAATAAATATATCATCACGGCATATTACCCATTTGTGAGTGTGTCAGAATCTGCTTTATAGCAGATATCGGTAATGATGATGACATATTTGTACCGTGCGGGTGCTTACCAGGCGTCACCTCACGGGCACACATTGCTGGCGTGGAGAGTGCCCCAGAGGGGTCACTTTTGTGCCATTGGAAATATTTGCCGTCGATCGGGATCGAACCCGGTTCCCCAGGTTCGCGACCAGACACTCAGGCACGCGGCCACGGGACCCCATAAAATTCTAAAACTATTTATATTTGCAACCATTATTACAATTATTTTTATCACACTTGTTGTGTTGATGTGTCTATGTTCCCCATATAGGAGTTTATAGGCAAAACTTAAAAAGTGAATTCAATAAATAAATCAGTAAAAACTGTGATTTCGTATGTGTCACGTTCGAAAAGAAGAAAGTGTGACGCCGAAACAGGAAGCGTAGGTAGAGCGTCTTGTATTAAAAGTTAACGGTGCACGATCCGCCGTGCTGTGTGATTGCGTCACGTTCTGATTGCAACCGGAAGTTGAGCCAGCAGCAGGCAGCAGGATCGCGAGCAGGACCGGGAAACCGTCAGCAGGGATCGTAAAACTCCCGGAAAAACAATTTCTTTCACGAGCAATTATTTGTTTATCTGCCCTAAGGTGAGAAGCATTCCCGTCAATTTATGGACTCTGGTTTTTATAACGGATGTTTCGTAAAGCACGTTTCTAAAGGAATTTGTTATTATCGTGCCTTCTTTTTTATATTACTGGGTGAATTCATCTAAATACTGATTTATTATTTTGCAAGACGGTCCAACAAATAGAAAATTTTCATTGAAATTACGATAAAAGGAAAACATTACATTAGATTTTGCAAGAGTATAAAATATAAATAGAGCTTTATTGTTAATAATTGTTTATTTTATTCACAAGTGAAAAGTTTAGTGGTAATTTCTTTACTCTCGGGCTGTATGCCATTTTTTGCACGATTGGCTTTGTTACCTTCCGTCACCTTTAGGTAAGGACGGTATTGTCTTTGGCCAAAAAATTCGATGGTGAGTTTTTAGTTGATGTCTGTTTGTGTGTGTATGTGTGTGTAGGTGCGTGTGTGTGCGTGTGTGTGTGTGCGTGTGTTTGTGCGAGTGTGTGTGTGTGTGACAAATTTTAAAAATTATGATTCTTTCGTATTCCACTTCTTTACCTCCATATGAAGAGCTGTTTAGATTTAGGTTATAATAGGGGATTCCAGCTCAATCGAATTAAAGGAAAATAATAAAAAAATACGAATGTATATGCTGAATAACGAATATTAATTAAAAAAAAATGAAATGGTATAATTGAGATATTTCGAAAATAAGGGGTTTTTTGTTATAGCGCTTCGACACGAATATGAAATCAATATATAATATTTTGATTGGCGACCGAAAGACCGCCTATACATGCATAACAAATAGCGTGTTAAGAGGTGGGGGTTACTACCAATGGAAGGTAAGAAATTCAAATTCGAAAGGACGGGCTAAAATTCTTGTACTGCAGTTTTCAAACAGTTTTTATTTTAACATAAATTTCTTGCATTAAATTTAATAATTTAAATACACCTGTAATTATAAAGTATGTAGACTTATACAGTGTTATAATATTCATATTTTATGTAAATATAACTTAAAATAGCATATATTTCAAGAACATTTAGGTCCATGATGAAAACAGTTTGATAAAAAAACACATAAGCGTGACGTCACGTTAATCTTTTCAAAATGAAGGGAGACCATAACTCGCTTATTAATAGGAATTTTTTCACCGGATTTTCATCAATAGTCTTAGTTTTCCTAATATTTTCAGATGAAATTATAAAAAAAGATGGTGGAATCCTCCATTGGTCAACCGGAAGTTCCCTTATTTGAAGTTAATAACAGTTTTTCTTGAAAAACGCATTTAAATATCATTTTCAGACATTTTATGTGATTATCAATATGAAAGAATATCTTTTGCTCTACCTATACGGTTTGATTATACATTTTCCGTCATATTCAGTAGATATAAAGTTATACACTTATAAAGAGATTAACTTTCAAAAATCATTCAGCTTTGCTAAAATTATGGAAACAGCTGATATATTCAAAAAATTCTAATTGATATATGTCAGTGTCAAGTGCAAAACCAAAGATGGAAAATATAGGCTCAGAAAGTTGTATAAGTGACAGAGTGTTCCTCGCAAGTGACTTGTAGTTGCAGTCTCGCCTCAAGAATTGGAAATTTCAATGCCGGGAGTACGAGGGAGGCCAAAGAGAAGATGGAAGCAGAAAATTTGAAAGAGGAAAAACTGTGTGAAGAAAATGAGGAATGAGTAGAAAGTAGAAGAGAAGAGTAAAAAACAGCGACCCCTAATAAAATAGGTTCATGTTATAATTTTATTGGATTTATAGAATCTTTTCAAAGGAACTTTTTGTATGGGATTTGTACAAAATACATCGAAATGACGGAAGGTCTTGTGCTGGCCACAACAGATTTTTTTTTCTTACCGATTGAGTATGTTATCTTTACAAATTACAAAGTGTTAAGTGATTACTTACCGATCGGATGGAGGTAAGTAATAAAATTTGATGTGGCCAACACATTACCTCCTGCCATTTATTTTTTTCAATTTAAATACGTACCTTCATGTTTACTAATGTTGTAAACTATTAAGTTCTTTTCCATATAACTATTTTTCTATGTACTATTTCCTTTCTAAATTTTAATTTTGCTATTGCATCCATCGTATTAAAAAACGTAATGAGCATTGAGGGCAGGAAATGTCCTATCGGTATCGAATGTATGTATTGGAAATCTCGATGGTATTTCGACGGCACTGCATTTAATGTAGTTCATTCGTGACAACCCTAATCAAGTGAGTCATTATATTTATACTCATTAAAAAGCTGTATTGTTACTTTAAAAATTGATAAAATAATTTTTAGCTTCAATTGATGAAAACCAAATGTGTAATTTACCTTTTTACATTAAATTATAAAATAATTTACTTTTATACATCATCTTGCCTATGCGTCAAACAAAAACATAATATTTTAATAACAATTTTGACATATTTAAACAAATGCCACTGACAGAAAGCAATTACATTATAATTAATAATGAAACCGTGTTAAAAAGATTGTATTGAGTCTAAGGAAATTAAGGTTAGTAAAAATAATATATTTTCCATCATACATAAATATTAGATGTACAGAATAAGCAAACATTTTTCGAATAAGCACGTGTTATCAAAGTGTCAAATATTAGTTATTAGTTAACAACTACACATTAACGAAATGGATCATGTAAAACAATAGATATATACAAAGAAACTTAATATAGTTTTGCAGGATTAGTAAATATGTGGGTATGTATATAAATTAATAAAAATTAAAAAGCGGGAGGTATTGTGTTGACCACATTAGATTTTTTTACATAATTTTTTTTAACATAAGTTCTATGTATGACGTCGGTAGTATCGAAACATTGGTTTTTATATAAAAAAGTTTTAATTTTCTACGATTTTGTTACACATTTTTCTTACATAATTTACCATACTTCGAGTGAAATAAATTAGTAATTATTTTTCTGATCGCATGTGAATTAAATCTTACGCTGAATAGTTGATTGTAACATTGCCAGTTCACTTAACACTTTATTGTGCACATGCGCAATTGCGTCAAAAATTTAATTTTTCTTGAAATTGCATCCTTTTACGTGCGATTTCTCAACAATGATAGCGGTGTCTCATAGTTTTTAAGTTTTTAATAAATGTCTTGAACATCATTTCATTTTTCAAACACGTGTAGATATGTTGTCATATTAATATTTTCTTATCAGTTGTGAATATATTGCTAACCTCAATATACGCGATGTATTCCAGCGTCAACTTTAAATTCAATTATTTTCGATATTTCAATTGTTACCTATAATTTCTAATTCTAATAAATATTTATTTGAGTCATATTTTGAATTGTGGCGATCAACGGATGAACTACCTTAATACTTAAATAACTACATTTCACATCTGTTAAAAAATCTGCACTTTTTTAAATTAAAATTGGTTCATAAAATCTGTATTTTTTTACACAATAAAATTGTGAAGAAATGCACTTTTCCGCAAGTGGGTGAAAAAATTGAGTTCGCGAAGAGTCGTAGGCTATATTTTTTACTCATGTTGCATAAATAACAATTTTGATATTTTCACTAATTTAACATTGAGGACGCCTTAACTACACTAAATGCATTTTTAACACGGAAAAATAGTTCACTAGCTAGTATTATTTTTATGTGTGTATATAATCACATATTCTTCAAAATCGATGAATCCAAATTATTTATAAAACAAACCAACAATAAATTGGCAGCCAATGTGCTAAAATATTTTAAATTAATTTGCAGTGTGTAAACATGATAACTAGAGCTATGAATTATGAATATATCTTGGTCTCCGCTATTAGGTATGATGTATAACACAGAATTAAAATCCATTTCATTCCTATATGTGATTGGAAAACTGCCATTTTCAATTATCGTCTGACAGTTATTGATTTCAGCAATTATTTTAGAATTTTCTTCTGTAGATATAGATAGACGCGCGCGAGATGAATTTAAAATGTTCGTATATGAAAGATGTTTCAAACTCTCATTTATTATAGTAACTTCAGAATTTGTTTCCTTTCTCGTATACACTGTTCACGGCGTAGTTTCTGTTTCTCAACTTTATTAAAGAAAATAAAGATTCTTTTGCACGTAAATGTATTTTATATTACCTACCATGTTTTTCATCATTCATTACTAAATAATATATTAATATTTAAACATCCGTACTGCTTATCTTTAGAATATTAAATAAATAATAATCTTAATAAGCAATAACGTTGTATATGAAACTTTTAGGTGTCTTCTTATCTAAAATTCTACCTAATGTAAAATCTTGAAATTTTAAATTTCAATATATATATATATATATATATTGGTATTTCGACACTTTTGTGAACTTAAATTTGATTTGAACTCATGTCATCAATCGCACATATCTATGAACTTTAAATTTTCAGGATGGCCAACAAATTCAAAGGTTGAAATTTCATAAAATTCTCATGACAAGTTAGTGGCTAATCAAATAATACATATGGTTGATAAAGTACGTATATCATAAAAAAATTATAAATTAATAATAAATGCCCTCCACAAGAATTCAAAAACTATTTTCCCTGGCTGTTAATAAATTTTTCTATGATATCCAGACTTTCCGTGATTGTTGGCCTTCTTGATATTATACATATATTATTCCAGGTGTCCCAAATATTGGTATACTTAGATGTTTAGAACGAAGAAACATAGACATACAAATTAATTTTAGTTGTAAAGCAAAATTTTGCATTCTTTCATACCATTAGACCTCGTAATCTCCTATACTGTTCTCGAGATCTCCATGTTGAACAAGTTATACAAAAACATCTGTTGTGGCCAGCACAAGATCTTCCGTCAATTCGATGTATTTTGTACAAATCCCATACCAAAAGGTCTGTATAATTATGTAAAATGCTCGAAGGACCAATAGACTTTAAATAGTAAACAACAAAAACTCGCAAGCTGAGATTGTGGTGATTGTCAAAAAACTAAAGAAGCACTGACCTTGACTAGAAAAAACGGGAAGTGACTAGGAGGCAGGATCTTGATGGGACTTGGAAGACTGGATGAATTCTGCAGACGGTAACTGGTCTGGAAGCGGTGACGGCCAGATTCAGTAAGGTAGGAGGTTCAGAAGGAGGAGGCCTCACACGTGGTTGTGAGGCTGGCAGAGTGACGCCACCAAGGGCGCAGGGCTGAATACGGGCAGAAGCTCCTGCAGGAGGAACTCGAGAGGAGGGCAGTGTAGAAGCAGGGGCGTAATTTGCCGGATTAAAACCGCCAAGTGGCGACAGCACGGTTGGTCCAATTCGTAGATTAAGGGGTGTCCGCTGTTTAGTACAACAGCGGTCTCGGAGCACAACACAAATGCACAACACTTTACACTTTCCTGAAAATATAATTTTGCCCCACTACTAAGTAAAGAAAGAAACGATTTTATGAAAATTATATAATTTTGTATTAAGATAAATTGAGGCCCAAAAAAAGGAATGAAAGAAAGAGGAGCTAAATTACTTCTGAACCATTACTTGGCTCATTACTGACTTATTATTATTTTTTTATTTTATGTTGCTATGAAGCTTTTTTTTTGTTGCATTCCTTTTTTTTTCAGATGCCTGTGATTTTTCAAAATAAACAATACATGGCTAACTTTTAGCTTTAAATTAAATGTAATAACAAAACATGTTAGTCGCTTGCCAGCTACTCCGATAGTTGTCTTGACAGTCACCACAATACCTGACTTTACAACTTTACATATTCCCGGGCGCCAGAAATTCGCGTCTAACAATGAATTATTTGATCTCGCAACAATGCACTGCAATTGAACGGTTGCTAGGAAGCGAGAAGGAACGAATGATCAACTCGACAGAAAAATCGAGTGACAATGAACAAATGATGTTACGTCTACTTGACAATGTGTCAAAGTGACGTTGTGTCAGAGTGACAGTAAATAAATTAATAACAATAATGCAAATTGATGACAATTGAGCTGTCTATTGCGCTGGCAGTGGGCACAGTTTATTAACTGGGCGTTTGATGACGCTATTTTCCAACTTAACCAACGCGACGCGAGCTATTTTGTCATTTCCAAAATATAATTTGGTAATAATACCTAGTGGCCAGTCTAAAGGGGGCAGTCTATGTTCTTTAACTATGACTATTTGCCCCAACTTTATTGGACTACTTGACGTTAGCCATTTTTGGCGTGTTTGTAATGTTGTCAAATATTCTAACTGCCACTTTTCCCAGTATGATTTTATTAATGAATCTAATAAGTATTTACGATGAATTAAATTGGGATTAACTTCGGCAATAGGTAAATGCTTTAATGGGGTTTGAAGTAAAAAATGGGCTGGGGTCAACAATTCTGGATTGTGCTCTGAGCCTTGGGCACACAGAGGACGGGAATTTAAGACTGCTTCTATTTGTGTTAATAGTGTTATCAACTCTTCGTAGCTTAACAATTGTTTACCTATGACCCTAAATAGATGTTTCTTACAACTTTTTATTGCGGCCTCCCAAATTCCTCCGAAATTAGCACTGAAGGGAGGGATTGTTTTCCATTCTATTCCCTTCATTGCTAATTCGCTGGATAGTGTTTTGTGGAATATAGTCGACTGCACAAATTTATATAGCTCGTTGAATTTATTTCGAGCTCCTATAAAGGTGGTGCTATTATCTGAGTATAAATGAGAAATGGGCCCCCTTCTTGATGAAAATCTTTTAAATGCGTTAATAAAGGAGATTACTGTTAAATCCGAGACTACTTCAATATGAATGGCCTTTATTGTTAAACAAATAAAAAGACAAATGTATGCCTTTTTTGCGTGCTGACCTTTATGCCTAGATTTTATGAATTTAATTGGGCCTGCATAGTCTACGCCTGTATGAGCGAATGGCTTTACTTCAGTTACGCGATAGTTAGGTAAATCCCCCATTTTTGGTTGTGTATTAACCGGTTTTGTCCTGAAGCATTTGTTGCATCTGTACAATTTTTGCTTGATGGCGCCTCTACCAGCAATGATCCAGTATTTTTGCCGAATTATTGCTAGCAGCAAATCTGTTCCAGCATGACAGTTTGAATTATGATAATAATCTATGATTAGTTCTACTATGTGGTCTGACTTGGGCAGTAAAACTGGATGTTTGACTTCAAACGGTAATATTGCGTTGGATAGTCTTCCTCCTACTCGCAATATTCCGTTTTCGTCTAGGAATGGCGCTAGTTTTAGTATTTGTTTATCCTTTATAAGTTTTCCTCTTTGCAGAGTTCTTATTATTTCGTGGAAATATATACTTTGTAAAGCCCTTAGTACATGTGATTCTGCCATGGCTAAATCCGATGCGGAAATATAAGTTTTAAAAAACAGTTTTTTACCGAATTTTAAAATATAACTTGTTATTCTTAGTAACTTGTGCCAAGAAGATATATTTTGTGCCAAAGTATATAAAACGGAATAATCATTCGTAGATGAGGTAGTAGTAAAAGTTTTTGATCTTAGTTCAGGTAGTTGATCAACTGGCAAAGGATTTAATTGCTTAATAGGCCAATTTTCCTCCTTTGATTGAAGCCAGTTGGGACCATGCCACCATGATTTACAATGAATTAATTGAGTTGGGAGTGCTCCTCTGGATATTAGATCACTTGGATTCTGTTTCCCTGATACATGAAAGAAGTATTTAGGGTCCAAGTTCTCTTGTATTTGAGCTACTCTGTTGCTTACAAATGTTGACCATCTATGTGGAGCTGATTTTATCCAGGATAATACAATCATAGAATCCGAAAATGCATATATATTTTCGATTGGATATTTTTTAATTATTTTTTCACTGACATAATTTACCAACCTTGCCATAAGTAACGCCGCGCAAAGTTCAAGTCTAGCCAGGGTAATAATTTTCATGGGCGCTACCTTTGATTTCGAACATAGTAATCTGCTTGTAATATTGTTAACTTCCGTTATTTGTAGGTAGATGGCGCAACCGTATGCAACTTCGCTGGCATCGCAAAAAGCCACAAGATTTACTTTACAGTTTTCTGAAATACCGATATGGCGAGGAATTGACATTTCCTCCAAATAAATAAATTCTGACATGAGATTGACAAATTTTGCAGAAATATTGTTGGGAGGGATGTCATCCCATGATATCCCAGCTTGCCATAATTCCTTTATTAGCAGCTTGGCATATAGTATAACGGGTGAGACTAATCCAAGTACATCAAACAATCTTGCAACAGTTGATAATATAATTCGTTTCGTACAGTGTGATGTGTCAAAGTTTGACGTTTGGAAAGTAAATGTGTCAGTTTTCAGAGCCCAGGACATGCCTAGAATTTTTAGCTGTTCTCCATGAGAGAAGTCTAGATTTGTTTTGTGTGAATTTGGTAAGCTTTCAATGAGTGATTCATTATTACTGGCCCATTTTACTAATTCGAATCCGCCAGCTGACATTAAGTTAATTGAATCGCGTATAATATTGCTGGCTAAGTTTGTATTTAATGCCGATAAAACTAAGTCGTCCATGTACATTTCAGAGGTTACTAATTGCGCGACATTTGGATAATTTTGACCTTCATCGTCAGCTAATTGGTGGATAGTTCTCATTGCTAAATAAGGGCTAGATTTTATGCCAAAACAAATACGATTGAATTGAAATACTCTGATTGCTTCAGAGGGATTAAATCTATAAAGAATTTTCTGATATTTTCTGTGATGTTCTGACACCATAACTTGTAAGTACATTTGCTTTATGTCAGCTGTCAAAGCTATCGGAAATAGCCTGAAATTTAATAATAAATTGAACAAGTCTGCTTGTAAATTTGGGCCCGGGTATAATAAATCATTCAGCGATAGCCCCGTATGAGTTTTAGCGCTAGCGTCTAGCACTATTCTAACTTTCGTTGTAGCCTTGTCTTCACGAATGACAGCGTGATGTGGAATGAAGTATCCGTCTTCGTTTGACGTTACTTCTGACAGATAACCCTTTTCTAAATACTCATTTATTATGGCGTTATACTGGCTTTGTAAATTTAATGACTGGGAAAAGCGTTTTTCCAAATGAGATAGCCGGCGTTCGGCCATTAAACGAGAATTCCCCAGCAAATCTGGATCCTTCTGAAATGGTAAGTGTACCATATATCTGCCATTCTCCAAACGTTTGGTCGTTTGTACAAATATTTTCTCACATTCAGCATTTTCAGGACTCATTATTGCATTGTTTGGCATTTCTTCTAGCTCCCAAAACTTATGTAAACAGGATGCTAAGTTATTTTGAGTGAATGCAGAAAAGGACGAAAAAGACTCTTGTTGTAATAATTTATTGTCAAGTTCTCCTAAAAGAACATAACCTAACGTTGTTTCATAAGCTGTAGGAGCTCTTCCTACTCGTTTTGAGAGAAGCAGCGACGGATATATTTGAGCCCCCAATATTACGTCGATTTTTCCCGGGATATTCCAAGTATTATCGGCTAAGAGAATGGATTTGAAAGACGGATATTTGGAAACGGTTAGCTTGCAAGAAGGTAAGTTATCCGTTATATGTTCGACTACCAGAGCCTTTAAATTGTATCTATGGGGCGAAACTCGGGATTCTATTTTAAGATTTACATACCCGAAAGCCGGGCGACTTGTCATCCCGATCCCCGTGACTTTTGAATTTTTAAGGGGGGTAATTTTTAATTTTAATCGTTTGCAACAATCTTTAGTTATAAGGTTATTTTGTGACCCATTATCCAGCAAGCATCTGATAACTTGTTTACCCTTGTTTATATCTGTAGCGTAAACTTGTGCAGTTGACAATAGAATATAACCTTGGTTGTTTATGGATACATGACATGAAGTGTCATTCTCCGATTCCGCTATTTTTTTGGCGGGAGATTTTGGAGGAGTTGAAAAATGCAAAAGTGTATGGTGTTTCCCGTGACATACCCGACATGTGGTGAGCAAGGCACAGGCTTTACCTGCATGAACATTGGATAAGCAATTATAACATGCATTTTTAGATTTGATAAACCCAAATCTGTCTTGGACTGACATTTTAATGAATTTATCACAATAATACAGTTTGGAATGTTCCGCACTGTTACACAAAATACAAGATTTTGGTTTGAATGGTTTGATTGGGGTTTCATCTGCCGCCAAAAATGTGCGCTGATGCTTCGCCATTTTTGGTGGGCCTTTTACAGATGAAGACCGCTCCAGGATTTTTGCTTGATCCCGGACAAATTCTAAAAAGGTTTGGCAAGAGGGAAATTCCGTTTTACGGAATATCGTATCAAATAGTTGTACGATCTCTGAATCGACCTTTTTAGACGCGCAGTTTAATAAAACAAAATCCAGAACGTCTGGAATTTTGAGTTGTTTAAGAGCTTCGACTGAAGCTGAGAATTTATTAACAAATGTTATTAAATCATTTGGGTTTCTTGAACTAGACTTTATATTTAGAATGTTATCTAAGTATTGCTTAGCCATTGTTCGATTATCCTGGTATTGCTTTACCAAGCCATCCCAAATAATATTGTAATTTTCGGGTGTGGGCAATATCCCTCCCGTTACTTCCAAAGCATTACCAGTGAGTTTACCTATAAGATAACTAATCCGTTGCTCGTTTGTGAGCGCCACGTTCTCGTGAACGTTTGATTTAAATGACTGGTAAAATAATGGCCACATTTCTACTTTTCCATTAAATGATGGCAGTTCAATAGGGGGAAGTTTTTTAATTTTATTAATTTCCGTACCTGACTTTGACTGTTGTGCCTTGGGAGACGACAAAGCTAGCTCGCTACGCGTTCGTTTGATTTTCGAAAAATACATTTCAATAGTCATTAGAGTTTCGAAGCTAGGTTCAAAACCAGTGTCATTAGCCAGCTCAAGGTCATTTATACGGATACAGGCGTTTTTAAATTCATCTCTCAACAAATCGACTTCTTGGGATTCGTCCAAGAAGCGTTCATTATTACGCGTGTCAGTTGGAGTGCATTTTTTCGCGAGTTCGTGCAATTTTACTATACGAGATTCATAGCCCTTTGCTAGGGCTTTCAATGACTTTAATTGGATTTCCATATTATCAAATTTTTACCGTGGAAGATCCGGCTCGAAGGACCAAAAATTATGTATAATTATGTAAAATGCTCGAAGGACCAATAGACTTTAAATAGTAAACAACAAAAACTCGCAAGCTGAGATTGTGGTGATTGTCAAAAAACTAAAGAAGCACTGACCTTGACTAGAAAAAACGGGAAGTGACTAGGAGGCAGGATCTTGATGGGACTTGGAAGACTGGATGAATTCTGCAGACGGTAACTGGTCTGGAAGCGGTGACGGCCAGATTCAGTAAGGTAGGAGGTTCAGAAGGAGGAGGCCTCACACGTGGTTGTGAGGCTGGCAGAGTGACGCCACCAAGGGCGCAGGGCTGAATACGGGCAGAAGCTCCTGCAGGAGGAACTCAAGAGGAGGGCAGTGTAGAAGCAGGGGCGTAATTTGCCGGATTAAAACCGCCAAGTGGCGACAGCACGGTTGGTCCAATTCGTAGATTAAGGGGTGTCCGCTGTTTAGTACAACAGCGGTCTCGGAGCACAACACAAATGCACAACACTTTACACTTTCCTGAAAATATAATTTTGCCCCACTACTAAGTAAAGAAAGAAACGATTTTATGAAAATTATATAATTTTGTATTAAGATAAATTGAGGCCCAAAAAAAGGAATGAAAGAAAGAGGAGCTAAATTACTTCTGAACCATTACTTGGCTCATTACTGACTTATTATTATTTTTTTATTTTATGTTGCTATGAAGCTTTTTTTTTGTTGCATTCCTTTTTTTTTCAGATGCCTGTGATTTTTCAAAATAAACAATACATGGCTAACTTTTAGCTTTAAATTAAATGTAATAACAAAACATGTTAGTCGCTTGCCAGCTACTCCGATAGTTGTCTTGACAGTCACCACAATACCTGACTTTACAACTTTACAAGGTCCTTGGAACAGATTCTATATAATATCATGTAAAATCGAACACGAACACATACTATTTTTTACAAATTCTATACCAAAAGTTCATTCGAAAAGGTTCTATAAATCCAATAAAATTATAACATAAATATACACTAAATAAAATGCACTAGACACTTCCTTCATTTTTCTTCAGCTATCTCCTATTTTATTAGAGGTCGCTGTTTCCTCTTCTCTTCCACTCATTCCTGTCCAACGCATCTTCTTCACACAGTCCTTCCTTTCTCAAGTCTTTTGCGATACAGTCCTTCTATCTTCTCTTTGGCCTTTCTCTGCGTGTCACTAGCGAGGAACACTATGACATATTAATTTTAGATCCTATACCTTCCATATTTGGTTTTGCACTTCCAACTGACATCTGTCAATTAGAATTTTTTGAATATATCATCTGTTTTTATGATAAATAGCAAAGCTGACTAATTTTTCAAAATTTATTTCTTTATAACGCTTTAAACCTACATCTATTGATTATGAAGGAAAATGTATAATCAAACCATATAGAGAAGAATATTTTCTTTAATATGCATAATAACAAAATGTCAAAAAATAATATTTAACTGCGTTTTTTTAGGAAAAACTGTTAAAAACTTCAAATAAGGGTACTTCCGGTGGATTAATTATAACCAAAATCTAATCAACTCTTCTTATGGTTGTACAGAAGAGGAATACGAAAGAATTATAATTTTTAGAATTGTAGTATTGGAGTTATCGTCGGAGAAAAATTTGTCACACACGGACACACACATACACACACGGACACACACACACACACACACACACACACACACACACACACATACAGACATCATCTTAAAAATGGTATATTCGTATTGTAGGGACCCTAAAACGTGCTTATTCATTAAAAACTCACCATCGAATTTTTTGACCAAAGACAATACCTTCCTTACCTAAAGGTGACGGAAGGTAAAAAGGATATTGTATAAATGTGTAATTTTATTATATGATTAACATAATATTTTGGTGAAATTTCACCAACTCCGAATTGATTCCGTAATAAAGAATTTTACAATACAAGTAGACCATTTATACCTTATATTTTCACCTTTAAATTATTTTTACTACGTGTAAAAATGATGTAGGTAAGTATTAAAAATGTAACTCGAACGTAATATTTTATTGTGTAGTAGATACTACTTTAAAATTAGTTATCGTCAATAAATTGGTGACATAAATATTAATGTGGTCTATTAAATGCTGGATGTTAATCACATCATTGTGTATAAAAATATAGTTGTGATATAATTACTCGCATACTCTTAGAATGAGAGTACTAACTACTGTCCCTAGAATTCAATCAGTTTTTAATACACACGTACAGGGTAAATACATTTACCATTAAGGAACTGAAAATAGAAAAGTAATCTAAACGTATCAATGATACCTTTCAGTTTTTGCCTTTTTGGAGGAAATTAAAATCAGAAAATAATTAAAGTTTAATCCAATTATCAGACATATCGGGGCGTTTTCACATTAGATCTAGGCATTAAATAATCTGAGAATATCATTAAAATCGCGAACAACTCTAGCGTAATTATCTTGAGTTTCAATTAAAACAAACGAAACACTTTCCGAAGCTTAGCCTCCATTTTCCGGATTCCAGGTCGTACCGTTCGCATTCGCACTCCCAATTTCAGCGCACAACGCATAAGAACGAGTAGTTACATTTCATTACAAGCGAAGATTATGCTCATAAACAATTTTATCAACGCGATCAAGATTCCAATTTCGCAGAAACTATTCCTATTAAGTTTTTACGAGCGTCGGTGGGAAGGAGGGAATATAGTTTTATAAAGAAAAGTAATTACCTCGTTTTTCTGCGCCAAAGTCACGAGAAATATTAAGCATTTCCGGTGGCAATAATAAAAGTTTGCCAACTACAACTACCCGCATAAAATGCTGAAGTCTGAACTGTCGGCCTTGCTCTCCGTACAAGAAAGAGTTCTGTTTCTCTTTAGTTGTTGGTTGCTGAAGGAGTTATAGCTGTTTGTCAACTACTGTTATGCTTTCTGTTTTCCAGCTCTTGCCATCATAGTTGTGCGCTTGTGGATTGTTAATATTAAACACTCAACATAATATACGACTTGAGGTTGAGTTTAATATTTATAAGTGATTTTCTTGGAGTAGGTCAAAGTTTTTGGAATGGAAATATTGAACAGCATTTAAGATCATATAGTTTAATACCAGTACATGCTGAAATTAAGATTGGTAATTTACGAACTTTCATTTTCCAAATAAAATTGCACATAACACAGAAAAAGAGTTGAAATTTTGTCTGTTTATATTTAGATATTATTTTATTGGGAAATATGTCTAATAATTTAATATAATTTACAAATCTTACTTTAGCACTAATCCGACACAGATAATAAATATTTTTTAAAAAATTGTCAATTTCAATATGCAAATAGTTACTTTAATTAACTATTTTAAATTATTAAAATATCTTTCAGAACTCATATTATTAATTGGAAAAATACTACCTTTTTTTTTAGTTTATGTTCTGTATTTTTGGGTTAAAAATAAAAAAATACAGAACATAAACTAAAAAAAGGTAGTATTTTTCCAATTAACTATTTTATTTTATTTTACTATATTTCTATCACCTCACTGCTTTTTCACTTGAAATTTTGGTAATTTATCTAATGAATATGATAAATTATACTTATATATAATTTTTGTTATTATTAGTTTGTTGTTTTCTTGTCATGATATTATGCACAGCCGCTCAAGTATTAGATATGTTACAAATTTATAATACATTTCGTAATTTTTCTTATTTTCGGATGATAATAGAAAATATATTGGATGCATCATATGAGCAAAACGTGATTTAGAAACCCATGTAAATTCCAGAACTCGCTGCACTCGTTTCGGAAACTCGCATTCGTTTCAGAATCCCTAATTTCGCGTAGCATTTTTGCTTAATTCTATGTATAAAAATTACATGTATTTACAGTTACAGTTACAAACATTGTCATTTTTTATTAACTTGATAGGGGACAATTATTAATTTATGAACTAATACAAAATAACACAAAATAAAGAAAAGCCTAGGATATTTATTTAAGAAACAACTATTATTTATTGTAATGGGTATTTACAAATTAAAGATGACCTACATGTAATAAGTTATAAGAAACGAGAAAAACTGCAAACTACAAGGGAACAATTAAAACCATTTAATAATTATACAAATTATTCATGTTTTCTTCTTAATAAAAGGAAAATAATAATATGCAAAAAAGTTTATTAATGAGCGTCTTGCGTCAACAATTGTTTTTTTTTTCGTTACTGTCAGTTTCACGGCTAATGATATTTTTTCTTAATTGTGCAAATTTTGAAATTTATTTACTGGTTTTATATGAAACAGAAATGTAATGTGTTTGGTATCAAAAAATTCGTAATTTTTTTCTTTATAATATGCATTAATTCTTTTTTCAATAAATTAATACAGAAACTTTTGGCGTCTGAAAAATTGTTTTTCTATGTTATAGCCCTATGACCCGTTTTAAAATTTACACCCTGTATATATGTGAGAGAATGAAAATATTATGTATAGTCAGAATTAAATTCTCTAATTTTGAGTAAATCAGTTACGTGACTAATGCCCAGTTGCGTCGATACCACTTAAGAATTTAAGTTTAGTTTAGCCTTAAGGTTAGTTTTATTTCGTTGCACCGTGCGCTAAACTCTCCATAAATATCTTAAGGCTTCCATAAATTTAAGCCTCCGAAATAGACAGTTTAGCTCGCAGTTAAGTAAGTAGTGAGGTTATATTGAATGCAAACGTTTTTAATTTCTATCAGAATCATGAAAGTTATTGATTTTATTGACGATGATGACGATTTAGATGCGTTGGATTTAATTGTATACGGAATACCAAGGAAAATATACGACAGATCTGATCATTTTCGTAGTCTTTCTGAACATGCTTTTTTTCAACGGTTTCGATTAACCAAATATACAGTATTGGAATTGCTGATTTTAATAGAAAATAATATTGAATTTTATAATTGCATGTACGTATTTCATACTTAATAATAAACATCTTTCATCGTTGATGTAGTTAGCACTTCATGTTCGCTTTCTTTTTTCGTCTGATGCCAATTTTGCTAAAAAAAAAAAAATACAATGAATATATTTAATTACATTTCAATTCTATTTGAATCGAAATTACCAATATAACCTCCAAACTTTTACACAAACAAAATCACCTATGAAAAGTCCTTAAATTTTATTTTTCTTGTTACTAAAAGTACAATTTAAACAGTTTAAAAATATATAAACTACACTTAGTTAAGGTTATTAAAAAAATATGTGTGCAACAGTAGTTAAAAATTAAGTGATACTTAATGTAAGTTCAGTTTTATTAAGTGTAATTTTAAGAAATATTGGTGCAACCGGGCATAAATAACTCAGTACTGTTTTTATAAAAAAATCGTGTCCGCCAGTGACATTAAATATATGCAAGAACCATGACCTTAATTTTGCGTATTTTGAAAAAAATATTTTTGACTGCGAATCTGCACTTGAAATGTCCTTACCCTTTATTCTTTTTTTAACACCCTGCAAAAAGTACTATATTTCATTTTCTTCTTCTATCGCGGTCAAAATGTGTGATTGCGATAGATAATCATCTGGCCCACTTTCATATGTTTGCTTAGTACATTGAAAAATAGTTTACTTCATATTTTCTAAAAATATGCAAATGAAATATGAATATATTCAAAACACTGTTTTGTTTAAGAAAATATTACTCTTTTACCTAAATATAGCATGTATTTTAGCGTAAGTTAGTAAATTAGATTTTTCCATAGCAGCTATACTTTTATCTATAAGATATTATATCCCGATAGGATTATCTTTCTATCAATATTTACCTACTGGTAATGTATTTTATAGGTATACTATTTGTTAAAATTAACATTACAAAGATTCGTACGTCAACTATTTTTGTGGGATACTTTGCTTTGGGAACGGCATGATGTAAAACAAAGTACAATCAAAAATACCTGAATCAAATGTCAATCCTTTTTGAGAACTTAAATCATAGAGCAAGTGATTTAGAATGCTGGATTCTGGATTTATCCATTTACTCCGGTATAGTAGTGTAGTGTGCAAGGTACGAAAACATTGCACACTGTATTCCACTTTACCATTTTCCAAAACAAGTAAAGGAAAAACACCGGCAAATGCGTCAAGCTTATGACGTCACAAACTACAGATAACAGCTCGTGTTATTCCACTGTGCTTTTACATATCTGCATCTAGAGCTGGTGCTGGAGTTGCTATAGTGAGTTGAGTAGTGCATTCAGTGGCAGATCCACAAGTTTTCAAACTTCATGGTCAATATTATTTCTTTTTTGCTTCTTGTAGCGTTTGTAAGTAAAATATACAATTGTAAATATGAACTGCATATTTTTGTAGTATCTAGTTATATATCTAGAAGTTGGTAGTATATTTGTTTGTAGAAATATTTGATTTCAAGAAATACAAAGTATTCAAAATATGATGTACCTATATGCTCGTAGCCGCGTACCTGAGAAACCGGGTTCGATTCCGACCGACGCTTAATATTTCGAATTTTCAATGGCACAAAAGTGATCCCTGTGGTGCACTTTCCACGCCAGCAATGAGTGCCCGTGATATGACGCCTGGTAAACGCCTGCACGGTACAAATATGACATTATCATTACCGATATCTGTGACAAAGTAGATTAGCACACCCACCTAGAAATGGGTAATATCCGTAACGATACATTTATTTATTTATTGTATGTACCTATATGGAATTATAACTTTTAAAACTCATTTAAAGTAATATATCCAATGGGGTGCTCCACTATTATTTTTTTTGTTTTAAATGAAAATTCGTTTAATTTTGAAGTACTTCGTACTATTAAAAATTGATAATTGTTTTTAGTTTACCTGTATTCGATTTTAAGCGAAACCATTGCTATCATCAGTTTCTATAGTAGACAGCGCGAGAAAGATAGCAATACTGTGACGTCACTGTGACACTGAAAACAAATTCAAATATCTCGCAAAGTTTTTATTATTTTTTTTATCTTAATCGTTTTTTATTGAGTAGTACTTTAAGTTTAAAGTGTACATTTTATTATTTTTTGTTATGGTGGAGGACCCCATTTATATAAGTTGATTTTTATAATTTTATCTGAAAATATTAGGAAAACTAAGGCTATTGATGAAAATCCGGCGAAAAAATTCTTATTAATAAGCGAGTTATGGTCTTCCGAATTTTGAAAAGATTGACGTGACGTCACGCTTATGTGTTTTTTTATCAAACTGTTTTCATCATGGATCTAAATGTTCTTGAAATATATGCTATTTTAAGTTATATTCACATAAAATAAATGAATATTATAACACTGTATAAGTCTACATACTTATTAATTACAGGTGTATTTAAATTATTGAGTTTAATGCAAGAAATTTATGTTAAAATAAAAACTGTTTAAAAATTGCAGTACAGAAATGTTAGCTACTCCTTTCGAATTTGAATTTCTTTCCATTGGTAGTAACCCCCACCTCCTAACACGCTATTTGTTATGCATGTGTAGGCGGTCTTTCGGTCGCCAATCAAAATATTGATTTCATATTCGTGTCGAAGCGCTATAACAAAAAACTCCTTATTTCCGAAATATCTCAATTATACCATTTCATTTTTTTTATTAATATCCGTTATTCAGCATATACATTTATATTTTTTTACTATTTTCCTTTAATTCGATTGAGCTGGAATCCCCTATAATACTTATTGATAGACCTATTTCCAGTGAACCCTGTTTTACATTATACTTTTATTCGAGTACTTATTATATTTAGATTTTTTTACTATGTTTTAGCTCCTGCTACCCTTGGTAAGGGAGGTATAGGGATCATGCTAAAAATCACATATCGATATTTTAGTAAATGACCACGTTTTAAGGTCCCAGGAATCCAATTTTAACATTTTCACGATGATGTCTGTGTGTGTGTGTGTGTGTGTGTGTGTGTGTGTGTGTGTGTATGTGTATGTGTATGAATTTTGTCTTCGCTCTAACTCAAATACTATCATTCAGATAAATCTGAAACCTTGTATTTCTACCCTATTCTAATATGAAAAGAAACCATTAGATTTTGGTGTAAATCGGACAAACGGAAATGGCACTTTACTTGAAGCTCATAATGGTTTTTCTTCAAAAAATACCATTAAATGCCATTTTTTCGCATTTTATGAAAATTAAAGATTATTGAATTTTCTACATGCATACATTAATACTTTTTCTATATATTTTCTAGATAAATTTAAAAATATTTTTTTTAATCCCGAAGCCTAAGATAAACACAATTCCTTTGTTACACAGTTCATTTTTCAAATGAATGTAACTGACAGGTAAACGTCACTGTCAAAAAACTAATCACTTCAAATGAATAATAGTGACATATTAAATAATAAATAAAATCGTTCAAAAAGCAATAGTTATATTCAATAGAACATAATATAGTTTGCAGCATTACTAAATACGTAGGTATGTATTTAAATTAATAAAAATTAAATAGCGGGAGGTTTTGTGTTGGCCACCAGATTTTTTATCTATGTAAATAGTTTAGTTAAAGGCTCATTCACAGTACTGAAATTATACTTAGAAATTATAATTGTAATTAAAAAATATAATTAAAAATTATACTTAAAAATGACCGTCTTAAAGCATGTTAATTAGATGTTCACTTATAAATACAATTTATAATTAGTATTTTTTGACATCTACAATATTTTTGTTTCTTTTTATAATCTGACATAATATTGTCAACGTCACTTAAGATACAGCATAGAATATTTATAGACATTGTTCATTTTGATTTTTTATCTCCTCTCTCGTCCTTGCTTTCGTGGAAATGAACATGAGTATGAAAGAATTTACTTTATGTATAGTAGAAAATTCACATTTATGGAATAAAAAAGATAAAAAATTTAAGGATACCATTAACTCGGGAAAACGTGGAGTGAAATTGGAGCTAAATTCAAAATGACGGGTAGGTAATTTAATTGGTAGGCAAGGAAAACAATGAATCGTCCTTTTAATATATTTAAATTATTTATGTTCATATTGATGAAATTAGTGTCAAATTTGACGTGACGATTGTATTTGTAATTTTTTGTTCAATCTGATTGGCTCACTTATATTTATAATTATAATTATAAGTGAAATATATGAAGTTTGCATAAAATTCTTATTTTAAGTTATTTTAAATTAATTTCAGTACTAATTTGAAGCTTTCGAACGCTGACATTTGAATGCATTGATATAAACTTAAATTTATAAATACTAATTATAATTTCGCTGAATTTCAGAGCTGTGAATGAGCCTTAACTACTCTTACATTATTTGACAACAAACAACAAACAAATATAATATTTTGACGTATAAACCTTACTGGCAATACGCAAGTCTAGTACGAGAATAAAACTTTATTGAGATATAAGTTCGGAATAAGATTCAAAAAGTTTATAATGTGAAATAATTCTGTAACATTCAACTTTTTTTTTAACAAAAATCTATTTTCAGTATCGGAACTACGTAGAATTAAAAATATTGTTGAGTAAAATTAAAATTGTCAAAAAATCTCGGGTATCCAAAATATATGACTTATAGTCTGTTGCTGTAGAATGGAAATTTGATTTGTGTTTGAGTATATACTTAAACTTAGTTGAGTACTAAGCAAATGGACGTGTTGACGTGTAAAAAATAGATGTAGTTTCTTTTAAATTTTTAGTAAAAGTATTCAGTCAAAAGTATATGATTCCTTTTGCTTCATTTGCAGAAAATCTTATTTTCGTTACAGCGGACAAAATCCTAGGAAAACAGAGTGACGTGATATTTTTTATTAATGTAGAAATTACAAAATAAATATATCATCACGGCATATTACCCATTTCTGGGTGTGCCAGTATCTACAACACATGTAGCATCGGTAATGATGATGACATATTTTACATAATATATATATTTTGAAATTACAAAAAAGAATAGAAATACTTATTGCAGAATAAAATAATAAAAATAAATATTTTTATAAAGCATTTTACGAGTATATAGGCAAACTATATAAGGCCTACGAAAAGTTCTAATTTTAAAGGTGCAATTAGGCTAAGTTTGATGAACTTGGTTTAGGAGTTTAATAATGCTAAAACTATTTATAAGGTAAGTCCAAAAATTACTTTATTTTCCACAAAGAGGGTTAGTATAAACCGGAAATGATTGTATTCATGCAGCACACACTTCCGTTAAAATGGCAAACTGGAATTCAATCTTAAAGCATAAAATTTTACCTGAAATTATTTTGTACAGCATAAAATAGTAAAAAAAATATAGTAGTTATTTATGCAATGGATGTAATAAATTTATATTATAATAAAAAAATATACCTATTATATTTTTAATTAAAACGTGTAAGTATACCTAATATATACTAGCAAATATACCTATTTGATGTGGTCCCCAAAGGATGCGCCACTGAGAATGTAGTAATGCAGTGGCTATGCCCGTGCAAAGCGCGATGCTGCTTCATGTTTACAGAGAAAACAGCGCGTTCGCGTCTTAAACTCGCCGGCTTTACAACGGACCAAACTGTAAAATAGAAATTTTCATCGCTGCCGCCTCTCTGAATGCTGCTTTTATATTCATATGCTGAATTCATAGTTTTTACAAGGGGTATAACTTGCTATGAAAATATACAGAAATTTTAAAATAAAAATTTTATTTCTGGGGAGAGGTTTATTGAAATTTTAAATAATTTTACTACATACAAATTTTATTGCACTTTATACCTATGTTACATTAAATTGTCTGAATTTTTCAACTGACGAATGCACTATGAATAAATTTTACCTGAATTTTAGGACGCAATAATATATGATAACGGTATTAAACATTTTTCATTTTTAAATTTATTCTTAACCTGGATAATACTCATAAAAAACAACAGTACTTAATTTCAATTCACATCCAATTTTTTCTTTTTCGCTTTAGGAAAATATTGTTTGTTTATTTTATATGAAAATAATCTTATATTAATGCTCATTTGGACCGTTTAGAATAATTTTTTTTACCACTGTTCAACGTAATAGGTATTTACGATTAGGACATTGGCCGGTAGTGAATTTATATATATTTTTTTTGAATATTAAACAAGAACCATTTTGAAAGCAAATAATTTGGTAAAATACTGATACCTGTCATAATGACAAGCAGTCAAAAACGTTTTTAAATAAAGCATTTTAAATGTAAAATGCGTATTTTTAGGCTCATGCCCATATTCATGAACTTTCGTAAAAAATTTAACGGGTCGTTATAATTTTTATCCAGTAAAAACAGTCGACACTGCAAGAAAAATCGAAATTTAATTTGTTAAGGGCCAGTTGTACAATACACAGTTAGTATCTACGGTTACGTAACATACAGTTAACCTAACCGCTGGTTAAAAAACATAATTAGTTGTACCATTTCTATTTTTCTAAAAGTTTCCTAGCAGTCTGTCAATTAACACTGGATCAGTTTTTCCAAATTAAACTATATAAAACATAAATTTTATTTTATTTCAATTTTGACATATACGTCAGTTTTCATAAAAATTAAAATTACAAAATGTCAAAAATTAAGCGTAACAGAACACCTAATTTTGCGCAAGATGATTGTTTACAATTAATGGATTTTGTCGCCCAGTATAAAGATATAATAGAGAATAAAAAAAAAAAACTGATGCGATCACAACATATACATATACATAAGGTAAATAAATTATTATATAAAGTGCATGAAGTATTCTTGGTTATTGGATAAAAGAAATAAGCAGGAATGCAGTCAATGTATAAAATTTTATTTAATCAAAAGCCGATGTTTCGCTTCCTACTGAATATTTTAAAATATTTTTTTACGAGTGTAACAAATTATTTAAAAATATTAATCTTTTGCCCTGAAGGAGGAAACGAAACGTCGGTTTTTGACTAAATAAAATTGACATTGACTGCACTTCTACTTATTTCTTTTATCCAATAACCAATAATACTTCAAGCACTTTATATAATAATTTATTTACCTTATCTTATGGGGTCCCGTGGCCGCGTGCCTGAGTGTCTGGTCGCGAACCTGGGGGAACCGGGTTCGATCCCGACTGACGCCAAATATTTCCAATTTTAAATGGCACAAAAGTGACCCCTGTGGTGCACTCTCCACGCCAGCTATGAGTGCCCGTGAGGTGACGCCTGGTAAGCGCCCGTACGGTAAAATATATTGTCATCATTACCGATGTCTACATGTGTTGTAGATACTGGCACACCCAGAAATGGGTAATATGCCGTGATGATATATTTATTTATTTATTTATTTATTTATTTATCTTGTATTGTGATCGCATCAGTTCCTACTTCTTAAAAACATATTTTCTAATAATTCATCTTCAGAATCAGATTCAACTACCAAACGTTGCCGAAAAGCATTACAAATAGTTTAACAAACGTCAAATGTCATGCGTTAACACTTTGTTAAATCATTAACCCCTCATTTCATCAAAAGTTAAAAATATTCTGGTTAAGAGGCATGGTTACGCTTAACCCGTTATCGTACAACACATTTTTTGACTAACCAGTTGTTAATTACTAACCTTTGCCTTAACCCTTGATTGTACAACTGGCCCTAAGTTTGATTTTATTTGTCAAAAATTGTAACAAGCCGTTTTAAAACTTTACGACTGCTTATGAATATGGGCATTAATATTGAAGAACTGAATATATTTTATAGCTTTCTAAAAGATAATAAAATCTTAATTCTAAGTTCAAACAAATAATGTTGTTAAGTGCTAGCGGTAGACAATCGATTATATTATTAAACAAAAAAGTGTAAACGGTTATAACTTGACTGGAGAATTAGGCCTAAGAGGAAGTATAATAAGTATAAAAATGATAATGTAAATGTATAATAAAATAAATATAATAGAAAAAGTAAAAGAATATTGAATAAAATAAAGAATATCTTTCCTCTCTACGAGGAACTTAAAGCAATAGAACGAGAAAGTGCATAGGTCAGTGAGAGGGTCATTAATAACAAATAGAGGTTGCAACATTTTCTTGGCTAGAAACCAATTTTCGAAAATAGCAGTGACAGAAATTGTTTGGTCTCTGTTTATGAACATCGTTTATAGAAAAGATTGCCTTATAAATTTGAAAGCAATTAAGTATTTTTACTTATTCGCATTTATTTTTATGAGAGTAATCATATTCAATTGAAAATTTTATTTTTACATAATAGACACATAAATAGACTATACAGATGTTTTTAGTAAAATAAAGAAGGAATTTGATATTCAGTGTCAGAGTCACAACCTACCATATTATCTATTTTAAATTCATGATTGCTAACATGTGTATAAACTGCAGTGTCATACTCTAAATATAAATTAAGAACCAGATTTATAGAATAATAATTATAAATAAAATATGTTACAGTAGCAGCAAGTGTCCTGACCTATGTGTATGTTTGGTGAGGCAGTACGTCGTCAGCTGATTCGTTACGTTTTATTTTACAAAAATAAAAAAAATAGAATTGGAGTAACGATGATCGACTGGAGATTGATGTGGGAAGAAAATAAAGTAATCGGAACTGCAGTCAGTACGCTTTTATTTGATTTGAAACCTACGTTTCGATCATTACTATGATCTTCTTCAGGCTTAAATCAAGTCATAAACAATGATGAAAATATTTCTAACTACCGTTAACAAACATCGAAATAGAAAATGTGAAAATATTATAACGTGAATTTCACATATTATATTTCGATGTTTGTTAACGGTACTTACAAATATTTTAATCATTGTTTATGACTTGATTTAACCCTGAAGAAGATCATAGTAATGATTGAAACGTAGGTTTCAAATCAAATAAATGCGTACTGACTGCAGTTCCGATTACTTTATTTTCTTCCCACAAAAAAATAGAATGTTTGTAAGAAATTCTGTAAATATTTTAACAGTTTGAATATAACCTCACACTACCAAAAATCAATCCGAATTCTTTCATATTAATTTAATTCTATATATTAATTTCATTCTATATCTACCATTTCCCATTTTTAACGAATGTATGTAAGTAGATTTGGATTCTTCGTGACTTTTCAAATTATAATGTAAAAATCTCCCAGGGATATTGCCAGGTGACCCGCGATATACGAAAGCTTTAAAATGCTACTTTTTACTATTAATTTCCATAAAAATTACTGATATTATTGTTTCCGCAAAATGGTAAATATAGGCATTCAATTTTACCGTAATATGAAAATTTATAATGACAAAATGACCTCTAAACGCAGTGAACGAATTAAGTGGACTAATGCCCAGTCGCGGGCTAACACTTAAATTTTAAGCTTGACTTAAAAAAGTGCTAATAGATTTTTTTACAACAATGTTCAATTACTCATTTGACGTTTCGTTTTGATACGATATTGTGAATTTAAGGTACACTTAAAATTTAAGCGTCAGGGGTGCAACCGGGCATAAATATTGCTTTTCCTAAGTTGTGGCAACTGATAACAAAAACAAATTTTCAAGTTTGTAATCTGCATAGGTTAGGAAATATAGTTCATATATTTTTATAGTTAGAACGTATGTTTACTATAAAATAAGCAGTAGAAGTTTTTAATCTTTGCCATAAAAACTTCCTCTCTTCAGATTGGATAACCTAGTAGCAGCGATATAAACATAAACTAAAAACAAAATTCACGAAGTAATGCACCCTATTTCCATTTATTATTAACTCATAATCATTATCTGGGGCAATTTACATAAAATGAAATCATAAATTCTAATCCCTGAATCTGGGACCTGAAGAAAGTTTTAAGAGAAACTAAGAAAAAATAAAAGTCGTAAGACATCTCAGCGCGCACTACGATATTCATAATCTTATTTTATTAAATAAGAGTTTACGAGTTTTTATTCGCATAGCCGTGGCGGTATATTGCACGTATACCAGAGCAATGTATATGCATATAGATAGAAACATGCATACATAAACGCCGGTACTTCCAGCCTGCATTATCGGTAGAAATTTTTTCTAACTTCCCCACTCCGACGCAAAAATAATACCGCACCTCGCTGCGACCGTAAAGGACGCGGAATTAGAATTTCAAAACAAAATGGCACCGAAGAGAATTGGCGAAAAAATATGCATCCCTTGATGAATGGCGGGATGCGTTCGCTTTTTTATTTCACTAGTTTGAGAAGTTTTTATCATGGAGAAAGTTGCTCATTTTCATTGTTTTACATATTTTAATTGCAGGCAGAAATTGCTTTTGCGGGGCTATAAATAAAATTTCTTCACACACACATAATTTAATACTTTATGCATATTAAGGAGATTAATAATTGTAGTATTTGTGATGAAAAGATACAATACAAAAAATTGCAGAACTTTGTGTAAGTACAATAAATAAATCAAGTAATAGGTACTAGCTGGTATACAGGTGACCGGATTTCGAAGACAACCATTGGGAGTTCGGAAACTATAAGGGCAAGTTTTACAATCTCTGATTAAAATATTAACTACCTGTTAAATAAACAAAATTGAAACGAAATGAACTGTCAAATGACACATTAATCTTTGCAGTTCGATTTAATATTATTTATTTAACTTACAATCAAAATTCTAACCGGAGATTATTAAAACTGGCCTTTATGCCCGGTTTTTCAATCACGGTTTAAACTAAAATTTGGTGTAAGTTCAGGTTCACGATTTAAAATGTTTATCAGTCCGGTTTAAACCCTAAACTCAGCTCAAATTTGACATGACTTGAACAGTCAATGATTCTAGCTTTAGTATTCAATTTTTGGTTCAGTGGAATATTTTGACAGTGATTTTGAAATTCAATTATTTATTTTGATTTTTTTTTTTGATATCTTGTCAGCATTAAATTTATTGAATTCCTGGGCCGAAATGGAATACCAAAAATAATACGAACAAGAATAATCCAGTTTGTTCAATGTGATGAATTTGAAATTTTTGTAAGATTTCGATTGTGGAAATTAACAGTTACACGTATACTATAAGAAATTGTACAATATATTACATTAATTTATTTAATGAATATTCAGGAATTCATCGGTAACACCTGAATAAATGTTACTTTTCCCAACACTTTTCTTTTTCCTTCCCAAATATCTTATCCGTCTTATCTTTTTGACTTCCTTAATAATTTTCTATTCGTAAATTTTTTAAATGGAACCTGTATGTATTTCAGTTTTACTTTATTTATTTTTTCTCATTGCATAGTTGTAAATGGTATTGTGTTTTCAATTTGTTTTGCTTTTAAAGTCTTAGATATTTATTATTAATGCCATATGTGTTTGAATGTATTAACTATAAGAAAGTATAGTTATTGCTTATAAAGAATATGATACTGATTCTTTTGGCCCCAAATATCTTTTCGTGCGGTTTTCAATACACTTATACTATATTTTTGAGTACATGTGAAAAACTTTTTTATATTTTTTGGAAGAGCAGGATTAGGTTTTAATAAAACAAAAACATTTTTTCTAAACAAACACAGATCTTAATAGTTAATAATTGTATTCTACACATACATATCTATTTTTTGTAAAAAAAAATGCACTTGTACATTTTTCCGCAAGTTATTTACTGTTTCAGCATTTTTACATATATTTTTTGACAACATGCCTTTGTATTATTAGAAGTACTTTTCGAAATGAAATGTAAAATTGAAATGAAAGATACATAAATACATACCTAGTTTAAACGGTGCAAAGGAAAGGAGAAAAATATACATTGGTGTAATTATAAGAGAAGCAAGCCCTAATGCGATATGCGCTCCTAGCAGAGTTAAGTACCAGGCCTTGCCCCTGATTAATTATGAGCCTCTAATGAAATAAGTAATTAGGGAATAAGTATTCCGGGACGAACAGCGCTTATATACTACCTTGCAGACATTATAAATCAATTCCACCATTTTCCTAAGCACCAGAATTTTTAATTATATTTATAAAAATAATTATTCCCTGTCATTGAAACAAATTGATTTACCTATAAAGAGACGAAAATAGAAAAACAATATTTCACATACAGTCTGTACAAAAAACTGACTAAGGTGGAGTAGTAATAGCAGTACCAGTTTATATACCCCGCGTTCAACTTTTGCTATAGGATGTACTGTGTAGTTGTCTCATTTTCAGTGTTTTTAAAGTACTTTTAATAAATGATTTTCAATTTTTTTCACCTCAATAAATTAATAAATCATGTTTTATTCATTTTTAGAACAAAAGAATGATGACTTAACTCATTAAAAAGCTTATAAAATAAAGAAAATATGAGAGTATTTTCAATGTAGGTGCCGATTTAAAAATTATAAATTTATGTTTTATCTCGAGAATTATTGTTTCCGAAATAAATAAATAATTAGGTATATGCTGTAAAATACCGTACAAAATTCGTGTTTAAAGTTTATTCTCTAACTATCATAATAAATATTATATGAGATACGTATTTTCTGGACTGAAAAATAAGTTTTGCCTGTAGCTTAAAAACAAATGAAAATAAAAAAATTACTGTAAATACTATAAATATTTTCTCGAAAATTTAACTTTGGAATATGTAAATTGTTTTGCTCTATAGTTAATAGTCCCGAGATCCTTAAAAAATAAAGAAACAAAGAAAATGAGACACCAGTACCTATTCGTCGTACGTCCGATTTCCATGAAAAAGACATAAGAAAAATTATGGTTATAAGAATAAGATTCAGAAGGCAACAGAGTTAGAAATTCAGACACAAGTCGCGTAATGGCGAGTAGACGAATGAGCAAGGACTTGAATAGCCTTGTGCAACGAGTGTTTTGTACTATTTTCGCTGTTTTGGTTTCATTTACATTATTTTTTTTTATAAAATGTTTAGAAAAATTCCACTTTTAACTATTTTTTTTAGTTAATTATATTTAAAAATAATCTGGTCCTTTTTGTACGTTCCTAAGGTTAAAGGCAACTTTTAATTTTAACTTATTTCCTAATGATTAGGCGTGAAAATTGATATGACGCAAAAGGTTTTATTCAATTCTTCGGTGAGGACAACGTGATCAAAAATGGCTAAAGTGTGCTGCTCCATACAATTTTGACATTTGCCAATTACTTAGTACGACAGAATTACTATTTCCATAGACGTACCTTTTGAATTTTGCAAGCTGAGCGTAGAATAATCCAAAGAACCGTCTTCTTTATGTTCATCCGAACGAAAATATGCTTCAAGAAGAAATCTGTTGCGCCTTAATTAAAAGCCATAATGAAATGAAATGAAAGATTTTTCACGAAGGTATTCGAAACAAATATCAAATTAATTAACGTAAAGGAATAATATTTTGTCATTATTTTGGAACAAGTGTGATTATATGACATTCAACCATTTTTGAGCACTTTGTAGAAATTGTCTTAATCGACCAAGCTAGCAAGAGTGTAGTGTTATCACTTTACATACAAATTTGAGTTTGAATCTCCATTAAGATCTTTTATTCAAAATTCGTGATATTATGGGCTTGGTTTTTGACATATACATTTTTGTGTCACTCACCGATAGGTAATTTTTAATACAAATAATTATAAGTTAATTTATTTGTTATTCAACACCAGTTACGTGATTAAATAATTTATTTTGTATTGAAAATTTCGTGTTGGCCAATTGCACTTCAATAACCATGTCCTTGATTATGCAAATTTACAAAAAAAAATCTTTTTGATTGGAATCAGTACATCGCTATATGCTGATCTCCCTAAAAAATGTCCTTTTTTAACACCCTGTGCTCTGTACTCATCTAAAAATGTTAGTGGTAATAACAGTTCGGTGTGTATGGCAGATTTAATACAATAATAATAGGTGATATAAAATTAGCAATAAGGCTGTTAATGCTATGACTAGTATTTTATGGATGGTGTGAAAACGATGTACATCGGATTTTAAATCATAAAATAATTTCAGCCCTTGCAATTTTCCATTACTTTTGCTTTGTTTGCACACTTATTGTAAAATAAAACTTTATGTTTTACTTCTTTTATGACAGAAATTTCAATCAGCGGATTGAATTTATCGAGAAATTTCAAGTTTACAATTTGCAGTATAAGGTTTTAGTACGCTCGCCACGTGAAAATAAATATTATTTCCAGAAAAGAATTAATAAGAAAGAAAAACTCGGGAGTCCCAAGACAGCAGGCGTTGAATATATAACCCATCAAAAAAACAATTGAATAAATAAACAGCAAAACGTGTTTGTTGTCGAAAGTGACATCTGAGTGTAGTGAAATTGTGCGACAGTGCGTTGTTGTTTAGCGTCGCCTTGGGAGCCATGTCCGGGTGCGGAGTAACCTCCCCGCTGCCCCTATCAACCCAGACCCGCGGCTCCGGCATTCAACTAACAGGAAATAAGATTTAGAGGAAGGAAAGGAAAAGATGTAGATACGAGATTGTACTGTCTTATTATAATAAACAGGACAGTTGCGCCTATTCCACACAGAGTAATGTGCAAAAAGGCTTTGCACATTGCTAACGTAATTAAGGAGAGAGATTCTTGAATTATCAAAATATATTTTTTGTGCTGTCTTTAAAAATACTATTTTGAACTCATGTTAGTGATGAAAGTTAAACTTTTACGAATTAAAGTTTAAGAGATGAAAGTCTTTAAGTGGATGATAGAAGGTGCTTACCTAGAAATAGCAAAAATTATTTAGTGTTGTTTTACATAAAGAGACCGCCTTTTTATATAAAACTATAATGTTATAGCAGACATGATTGATATAAAAAAGGAACAGATGTAGACATAAGTAAAGATTTGCATTCTGAAACCATAAAATATAAATAATAATAACAAATATCTAATCGTAGAGATGAAGTACTAGTAATATTGAAATGATAGAGGCAGTAGTTTAGGTTTCTGAAATATGTAAAAAAATTAGGAAGTTTCTCCATATAAAACTACTTTTCTTTATAGAGGAACTGGGAAATATTCGCCTTAATATAAAATTCACAGAATAACAACATTGTGATTCTAAAACTGTTTTCTCTATATTAAAATATTTTGCCTACGTATTCAAATGCCAGTATAATGTATATTTATACAGTGTTTTCATATGAATATATTTTCTGTTAAGCCGTCTCTGTCTACATCTTTATTCTGTCACGACATGAAAAGCAAGATAAATTGATATTTTTGTCTCTTGCCGAATGAATCTTGATACTTTGTTAAATGTTTCTTGAATTTTGTGAAAATAATTTTTCATGTTAAGATTATTTTTTACAAAACTTGTCAAAATGGATCATTTATTTATTCGCAAATAAATTACAGCCGTCAAAAGTAAATAATAATGGCGGTGACATTGTATTCCCAACGAGGGAATCACACAATAGCGACTTTCAATTCAACACGATTTCGATGCTCTGATTTATTTATATTATGTATTTACTATGTCACAAATTATAAACCACTTGCAAATTGCATGTTGCTTTCGATCAAATACTGTGTGCTAATCTAATATATAAAAAATGTAATTTTCAACTGAAAGTTCTTAAACTTATAATAAGTATTGAAAATGAAAACACAGGTCTAAAATTGTATATATTTGAAATAAAGCATAATAGTAGCGTATTTAGGATTTCGTTAACTAACACTCAAACATTATTTTTTCATAATAAATCTACAAGTAATTAAGAAAAATTGTTATAGAGAAATAATAAAAAAGATATTTAGAAAATGGTACAAATAAAAGAAACATATTTACTTGCTACTTTTTATGAATAAAAATTGTACAGAACGTAACTTCCGGGGGGGGGGGGGGGGGGGGGGGCACATGCTTAACTGATCAAACAAATATCACCCACTCACTTCTCGACATCCTTCTTATCCTTATCGTGTTGACGCAGGATAGTTGCCCCATTTCAGATTTTTCCGGATTTTTTCCCACATTTTAACAGTCATTGTAGTAAAAAATTGTTTCACGCTCGCCATATGGTGCTTTAGTACATTTTTCAACAATTTTATACAATTTTATTAGTTATTTCCTTTTTGACATGAACCAGTTTCAGTATCTGCGTATCTTGTAACCTGTAGTATTATTGTGTAAGTAATATCATAAATTTTATTCAATTGTACTATTTACCATGTATTGTAGTCTCTGGTTGGTCTGTTGATGGCTACGAAGTAGCCGAAACCGGTGTCATTTCAAATATAGAACAGTGTGATTAAGAGTTTTTACGGTTTTTATTTTAAAAAAAACCCTTCTCCTTATGTAATTTTGTTATAAATACCTGTATGCTGTTTTGAATGTTTGAAAATTTGAAATAATAAAATGGCTAAATTGAACAAAGTTTTACGTGACGGTGATCGTATAGAAATTATTTCTAAAGTTATTGAGGCTTGTGATTCAGATGTCAATATTCAAGAATTTTAGTTTCCATTAAGTCAATCAAATGCACGTGCATCCTTTTATACGGGGGTTTCAGAAAGAACAATTTCTAGAATAAGGAAAGAGAACACAATTAGAAATTCAGAGAATCCGTCTACATCGTTATCTACTCCCGGAGCCAAGAGACAAAGATTGAGTATTTGCGAAAAAACCAGTGATTTTGATGTTATTAAAAGAACTATAGACGATTTTTATTTGGCGAAGAAGTAAGTTTCTACTTGCAGTAAATTATTAAATGAAATAAAAACAAAAATTTATTTTCCTTACAATAGCAAATCGTCATTAAGACTTTTTTTAACATTAAAAGGCTTCGTCTGGCGAAAGTGCTAGAATAAAAGGATAATTCTTATGGAAAAACTACAAATATTGCAATTGCGTTGTAAATATCTAACAGCTGTAGAAACATATAAAGCACAAAATAAAAATAAAAATATATTATATTGACGAAACATGGACATGCATGACTATTCAAAGACGTTGGCAAAGCGAAGACAGCATTGGAGTCACTGCTGGCATACGTTCTACAGGTTTGGATATAATTTTTTCCTATAATTATTCTTTTCTTTTTATCGTTTTATTAATGCTTGATAATAACCAAGTTCTGAATTCAACGAATCCCTAGTTACATTTGAATCATTCGTAAGGAATTTAAATCCAAGTCCACAATCATTCAATGATACCTACAATAAAGTTTCAAAATGATGTTAATTTCAAAATCATCAATTAATGTTTTTTTAGGTTACTGTAAAAGCAATTGACAATATTACGAAAAAGAAGTGGAAAAAATATGTTAAAGACAAAACAGTGATACAAGAACATGCCTGGAAAACAGATTCATATATAATAAATGTTGGCGATGCTGATTCTATTAAAGATTCAAAATCCTGTACTGAGGATCATATAAAAAGTAACTAATTACACCTTTTCTTTGTATGTATTTAATGTTTAATATTTTTCATTAATTTTTAATATCTGGAATTTGCTTATTCGTATTTATACAGTGCAATGTATATATTATGTATTTTATTTTAATTTTATTTTTTGACCTGACATTGTATTCTTTTTTTAAAATAAATGTAATATATAAATAATTATTATTTCCTGTAATGTTTGTACATTTATTAAATTGTTTTTTTTAGCGCGCCTATCGTTTTCATAACTTTTCCCTCACCATAGGGAAATTATAATTACTTCTACTCGCCAAGTTACATCGTCCAGACTATACATACATGTACATTGTGTGAAGACAGGTGGATATAATGAATTCTTTTGTCATTTATTGACAAAATCTATCAATGTATGGGGTCTCATGGCCGCGTACCTGAATATTTGGTCGCGAACCTGGGGAACCGGATTCGATCCCGACCGACGCCAAATATTTCAAATTTTAAATGGCACAAAAGTGACCCCTGTGGTGCACTTTCCACGCCAGCAATGAGTACCCGTGAGGTGACGCCTGGTAAGCGCTAGCACGGTACAAATATGTCATTATCTATACCGATATCTGTGACATAGCAAATTGGCACACCCAGAAATGGATAATATGCCGTGATGATATATTTATTTATATTTATGTAGTTCTTGTTATATGTATATATATTAACATTCATAATAAAACTAAGAGGAACAAAATTAATGTTTTCACTATAAAAAGAGTCCGGTTCTCAATTTTCACCGACGTGATATTCTCAATTGCAAAGTAATTTGATGCAAATGGGAGAGAAAGTGTGATATTGTATGTATTTACCGTATATTGACAATATTGGTTGCGCATTACAAAAAAATAATGAATTTAGTGGATGTGTTTGTTGACATTTGACAAATAATATCATGAAACTGACAAGTGATGTGATATGAATTTATTACCATAGTGATTTGATATGAAGTGATAGTTAAAAATTGGGTACAAAATCAACAAAATTTAAATTTTAAATTCTAACGGATAGTAATAAAAACCTTCCGTCATTGAATATTTGCACATTACCTTCCGCCATTTAATTTATATTTTACATAAAAACGAGTACATTTACATTTAATATTTAACAATATTAAAAAATCTTATCAATATTTTTCTTTCCATTAAGTTCTTTGTATAAAAAGAGATAAATATATTTTTTGCACATCCGGGCGTAAAAGTCGGACAAATAGCATTGTTTTAAGGGCTAGAAGTTTTCGTGCCCAGTTAAAATAATAAATTTTTGACGTGGCACCGCTTCTTTGCTACTTTGTTTACTACTTGCTTGTTTTCATTGTTATCCGTGACAACGTACATATGTCAAATAGACTATACTATGATCTGCATTTGATTTGAACATCGTTTTACTTTGATTACGGTGATGAAGTAACACTACTCCGGATGTGCAAAAAATATTGTATGTATTGGCTGTGAGATTTGTAAAAATGACATATTATAAATTTATCTATAAGCTTATACTCTTATACAGAAAAAGTACGAATGCGAATTTTTAAATCTATATATGTAGGTATTACATAATTTTTATAATAAAAAATAAAGAAAAAAAGTAAAATGCCACTTGTGGTTTGGTGGTTGACATGAAAATGGGATTTTCCGATTGTTGTGGAAAAACTATTTTTCAAAATTTTCAGGTTGATTGTTTTTAAGTTTGAGTGCCTATACAATCCAAACACATAAATACACACATCCAGATGCTCGCGCATCCCAACACATACACATACACACCGACAATTGTAAAAATCTTAAAATTGGATTCAAGAAACATACCCGCTTATATCGAAATTTCAATTTGCAATTTTAGCATAATTCCAATACCATACTTCCTTTCCCCAGCATGGAGGGAGGTAAAAAAGCAGTAATTTGCTAAGTGTAAACATCGTAGATATATATTTGTTTTGAGATTTAAAGTGGGTCAAAGCAAAACAAAGCTCAGCACGTTGCATGCTATGCTAGTCCGCTAATAGTATTTAGCTTTCTTCCTGTGAACTTCCCGTCCTGATTCTTTCGTGATATTTGTCATTGCGTGCTGTGCTTCGCCGCGCGGGCCCACCCGCTTGATTGAATGTTTTTTAATACGTCCCGAGCCCTCATTGCTCCATCAGCCATCAGCCCTTACAACTTCGCCCCTTTAAATATAAAGTAACGTGTAACGATCTTTCAGGGAAATTTCTTGGAAATGCTAGTTATTTATGGAAAGCTACGCTGAGGAATTTTCATTTGAATCTCGCCAATGGAAATGTTCCTGAACAATGCGGACAGAATGAGTTTGTGTACTCAAGGGCACATTTTCAATTTTGTCATTCGGAGAGGGGAAACGGAAGGGTTAGCTTTCAATTATCGCAATTAAACATACTTTTCAATTTTTTATACAAAAAAGTTTTACTATTCGTAGAAGTAATAATAGAAATATACGATACTTAATAACATATTTTGCAAAATAACTACCTAATATATTTCACGGTAATCAGAGGCCTATAAAGATAAACTTATAATTTACGAAAATGATTGTGAATTATTTTCAAATTATTGTAAATGTATATTTTTCTTGAAGTTCCGCATGCAATCCAAAATACACACGATAATCACAGAAAACATGTTTGGTTTACAAAACTGAAAAAATCAAAACTTTTAAAATTCAAAATGTTACTTTTGTTAACATTTTTGTGTATAAATTGGTTAATTGATAGAATATCTAGATATTATTTCAATTAATGAGTTATTTTAATTAGGATATAATTTAGAATTTCTACTACATGAGTACTTTTCATATTAATCTAAAAGCTTAACTTGGGAAACTCATACCCGTAACACTCGGGTCGAGTTTTGTGAATTAGGTTAGTTTATGTTAAGATCTGTTTAGAAAAGTTGTAATCAAAAAATGTCGAAATATTGACAAAATTATATTTCAATATATGTATATGTATTTTACCAGAGTATCAACCATTATTATAATAATAATTTTAGGCTTTACCAAAGCATTTTGCAGTTAATCTATAAAATAATTAGTTATTCTATCAAATATCAGATTTTACACTATGGTAACCGGTAACAGTAAAGTGAACATTTACAATTAATTTATTGTACATACCTACATATTATATTATATTATTTATTAGGAATGAAAGGGAAGATGGAAGGAAAATATTAAAATATCTGTAGCAAATAAAATTGTGTATTATTTTTATATCAAAAAACATAAAATGACATGTACTTCTTTTTGCTTAGAAAAAGAAAAATTTTGGGAGTTAAGTAAAGTATATTCGGAGTTTTTATTAATAAATAGTACCTACCTACCGTGTACATGCCACTGCTAAACAATTAAGGCCCGGTATTTCAACCGCTGGTTACCTCATAAAGTAATGTTAACTAATAGTTAAAAATTAGAATGTGTTTTACAGTTTTTGGTTATATTAGATTCATTTAGTTAACTACTGGTTTCCCTAACCAACACAAATGTATGAGTTAACTGTTAGTTAACAGAAATATAACCTAAAATTTCCAAAGAGAGAATTGCATTTCGCATGTCATGGGTGATTTTGACGTAAATGTATATAGTGGAGAGATACGAATTTAAAAAATCTAAAATAAAACATAGAATAAATCATTTTGAATTATGGGATGACAAAGATTTTTTTCGCTTTTCAAAAAGAACTATTATAGGTTGATTTCGAGGTTGTATTATATTATAATTTGTTTATTTACTGAGAACTTCGGCTTTGCTAGCTTTTTAATATTATTATATTTTTGTTTCAGCACTTCACAGTATCTGAACTAATTATTATTTACGTTAGCATTAAATTTGTTTTCAATGTTTTTCTAGACTTTTTGTTTTTGTTGCCAGTAGGTTCACACTTTCACTTTTTTTACATTCTGTTATATTTTCAGTTTTCATATTCCAAGACCAGGGCATCAAGAAGTTCTTCTTCTTGTTTTATAAAATTAGTTGCCCTTTTTTATCACCAGGCATTTTTATAATTTACCAGAATAACTTATATTCACCTAGTATCTACCACGACCACCCGTCCCTGTCACTGGTAAACACTTTTGAGGTTATACGTCAAATTGAGTTCGATGAAATATAAACAAAACATTCATTCAGTGCTATCAATGTAGTGTACTGTTTAGTTAACTTATAGAAATTTAACTAAATAATAAAAAACAAGAACAAATTAAACTAATAGTTAACTTTGTAGTTAAAATAACTAAAGATTACTAAACAAAAAAGATAACTATAATCTGAAATACCGGACCTAAATGTCAAAACTTTAACTTAAAACTTTTTGTTATCAAGACGGGGAAGCTCGTCTTTTCATGTCGAATATGGAAATTGTTTGCAACTTCGATGACGAGATAAGTATTATTTTTTTCTGAAATCATAGAAGAATTCAAAATTACTAAATGGTGAATATAACCTATTTTCATTTAACAAGTAAATCACATTGAAAACTTTATTACTCTATTTAAAATTTTACAAGAATTTAAAACAATTGTATTCTGGACATCATTTATTTTAATTTTATAATTTCATTTCGTATTAAAACGTAAATGTTTGTGAAAATAAATATGGCTACGTTGTATTTCACTTCCCTGCCTAGGCAGAGAAATTGTATTTCCCTGCCTATTTTGCGGTAGGTAAGTAGTAGATTACAATGAGGATTAAAGGAAAATTAAATTCTCTGCAATTTTTTAATATACAATCATCGCAAAAATATAGTAGGTAACTAACGCAAGTGTTAATCGCCGATTAATAATCTCAACAATAATTAATTTCTAATATGGCGTATTAATCAGTATGGCTGCGAAACGTGGACCTTGCGAAAGATGGAAAAAAAGTACTTGGAAAGTTTTGAAATTTGGTTGTGGCGACAGATGGAGAAAATTAGGTGGAAGAAAAGGACGAAACGAGCAGGTGTTGAGAAGAATTGGAGAAGACATGTGAAGGACGGAATTTATAAAATGATAATGAACTTCACTAAAATCTGATTACATTTTAGTAAATTTTAGAATATAGGTATAACAAATGCCAGCCATGTTGTTGTTTGGCCCACACCCACATGTACACATATACGCAAATAAAAAAGTCATGGCGTAAATGTTAAATTCGGATTTGAACGAGCTTAAAACATGCTTATATAAAAAACCCCCCTACGTGCGTTTTACACAAAAAAATTCCCTTGTCAATACTTACATGGAAAGTAAAAGTTTGGAAAATGAAATTCAATTAATAAACATATTTTTATTCATTTTTCTTCATATTTATTTCAAATAAAAATGTATCTTTTTGCGACATTATATAAAAATAAATTCTGATAATCCATAACTCAATCAATTATTTTGTACTTCTATGAAATACATATTAATGGTCCATTTTCTCGGTGTAAATTAATTAATATATAGCTTACAAACCGATAGTGACACATTTGTCAGCTTTTTACGGCAGACATTGATCCACATAAATCACATTCCATTCACAATAATTTACACGGCATTATTTTTGATTATAGCATATGTAAAATAATGTATTCAAAAGTATTAGCGTATCTATAAACGTATATCACGCTGACATACGGTAAGTACGCGTCGATGCACAATGTGCGAATAAATCATTAATTACACGCACGTATCTCTCAATTTTCAATGACAAAATGTCGGCAAAAATTCGCATACGCGACAATAAATTTCGGTAATTATTCATATGCAAACTCGATATGCTACATTGAATCATTATTTTATCAGCTCTGACATGGATTTTAGATATTTTCATATTAAAGAAATATGAATTGCTGGAATACAATTAGTTATCGTATATCTTCTTTTCTTAAAGTACCTGATTAGCATTTGTCCAACTGTTTGTCGGCGCTAATATTCAGAATCACTCGACGGATTTTGATGTGGTTTTTACTATTAAACATAGGTTTAGGGTGCAAAATTTGGAGAGAAAAAACCAAGCACTGCTTTGTCTTTGAATTCATTTCGAGTTTTGTGTACATCTTCAAAAGCTTATAACGATTGTTTGAAAAAAGTAAAATTCCTATTGTTTGTTACGGTTTGGGGCTATAAGGAATGGCTGGAAGGGGTGTGGCTAAATTACATTTTATTGATGGCATAGTTAACTCACAGAAGTGTACAGAGTCATCTACAAGAGAGTATTTTACCATCGATCTCGAATGAATACTTACTGAATTGATGTCACACGTAAGAGAGAGATAGAACTTCTAGATACAAACAAACCCCCTCCCTTTGTCTTTGCACTGTGAATGGGCTGATGACAGCTTTATTTATATTGTCGAAACCTAGCAAACATTACTTCTAAGTAGTACCGCTAGATGCGCTATGTGCAAATTGCACTTATGTAAGTGTCTATTGTGAAATAGCCAGAGACCAAAGATTTCTTTATCTTCTAGCAGAAAGGTACACCGTGTCATAAAGTACAAATTATTCGAACATGGTTCCAGGAGCAAGAGCATTAAGAATCACTGTTAAAATGGACATCGTTCAATCGAGATTTATTTCTTATAAAGACCCTTTAATAGAATATGAAAAAGCAACTTCATAAAAATCCAGCCAGTTCAATACTTCAATTAAAATATTACGTTGCAGGACATAAATATAGCACAATAGTCTACCACTAAAAAAATGTGCAGTGCATGTGGATACATAATAGAATTAAAGCAGTTATTACTAATAAAAGCGATGCAATCCAATATTAAATGCCGGCCGAACTATTATGACCAGTCATTTGGTGTACAATTTTTGTCATGTAGTCATACAAAAAAGTCTCCGTACGACAATAATTTTATTTTATTTTAGGAAAAATAGTTGTTTAAACTCAATATATTTAATACCTTATTAATACAAAACAAAAAGCATTATGTTAAGTTATTATATTTACCTATAAAAAATAAGTAGTTATATTAATTATTATATAACAAAGTATTTATAATTATGAGACAATAAAGTCTCCGTACGATAACCAAAACATTTAAATAACAAATCATTTATGTATGTTTCATACAGAAATATGATATTTGGAAGGGTTTCCTTTGGGTTTTCCACCAGTAACGAAGTAACGAGTTATTGAATATACCAAATTTTTTGACACCGTTGGCGTTATATTCTGCCATTCTTCTTGATATTTATTGTTTAATTCTTTTTTGGATTATATTTTTGTTTATTTTAAAAATTTTCATGACTTTCTTAATCTGGTTAAAGTCCGGTCACTGTAGGGGATGATTAAGCTTATTTTCGATATTATACCATAGCCATCCTCTTAGAAGATGCGAATAATTTGTCGTATCGTTCTCATGCATGAAATTAAAATTTTCTGTTAACCCTATTCTGCGATACTTTCTTTACATTTGCTTAATAAATATCAAAGTAAAATTTGCTATCCATGATTGGTGCAATAATTACTAACTAAATATACTCTCAAAACATAATGCTAACACCGCTGCTGATCCCTACTTTCACAAGTTGGACTCGCCCGGATGAATTTTGCCCTCTGCGCAAGTTTTTCCTCTAGACTCTAAATTTAACAGTAAAATTCATGAGAGTTATCAGATCGTTTTCTAAAACGATGTTACTGTTTTACAGAACGATAACGCAGTTAAATCCGTTTTATTAACAAGCAGCACAACAAAATAAAAGCAGCAAAAGTCCTGAAATTATCCCTCGGCCAATTACGATATCCACTTCACAAATTCAAATAAAACATATTATAAACTTTACATTCTAGTCCTGGACAAATCAACACACACATACTTGTACATGTGCCTGCAATTTCTTTGTGTGGATGCGTACGCCTTTGTAATTAACATAAAATAAACCACGGAAGCTTCATAAAGTGTCAGAATTAACCGTAAAGCCCACAAAAAGCTCCGCTAACCGTAACGAATGTTCATCAAAACATTTCTGTAACGAGCGCAAAGCTCGTGGACAGCGCTAGTCGAAACGAAATAATGCGGTGAGAGCTAGAATTAAAAATGGCGCTGGTTGACGCGGACAGGTTGTCAAAGTGCAAAATAAACCGAACGTGTAATTTTGTTAATTTACAATTCAGAAAATGCACTCACGGGCATATATGATACAACGCGCAGAAATGCAATTTGTTTTTCAATAATTTCGGGAATTACAAACAACTAACACAAAATGGAAAATGGTACGATCAGCATTTAATGTGCATCAGTACCTCGTCGTTGCTTCCTATTCAAAAATGCATCGCTAGTACGACGATACTTTTCAATTTACAGTAGGAAACATAAACGGAGTAATAGCAAATAAATTTCAGAATATTTACAACCAATTCTATTCAACTGGTCCAATATCTTTACGATTAGAAAAGTTTAGGTACGTGAGAGACTATATACTTCGTTAGCCTTTAGTTCTTGCTTAGACGTTAAACTAAATAGGACTACCATAATTTCAGAATAGGTTTCTACACCTATTCTTTTTCTGCGAGAACACTATCAACTAAGAATTTTAGTAAAAACGAGACTTAAAATGTATGTAGTACGTGAAATATGAATATTTAAAGTTCAGATGAAGTATCATATATAATAACGATTTTCATAACTATGATACCAGATCGACTAAACTATTACAAACACCCAAATTTATACATACATTAAATAATGAGTTTTACAATGCCTTGCCAGACAATGTCAAAAAAACTAAATCTGAAAATTTTCAAATTTACAGTAGAAATAATGGCTTTTTTTCACTACTAGCCTAGGAACCCATTATTATTTACCTTTATTTGCCATGAGAAATTGTTTTTCACTACCTCTTGCTTGTAACCATGGTAACCTAGGTCAATAATAATTTATTATTAACCTAGGTCAATAATGCAAACTGTCACTTTTCAATCAAACTCAAGCCTCCAAATCAAAATATTATTTAACTTATTAAACTCAAGAAAAGTGTTAAGTATATAATTTAAATTTGCCGCTTAATTTCAAATTGACCTACGCTGCCGCCTCGTCTGGCCACTGTGCTGTTTTGGTGAAAATGTGAAACAAAAAATCACTATTTTTTGTATTTATACATACATTTCAATAGATGTAACAGCACAAAATGTTTTTATTAAATAATCAAATCTAAAACAAATCAAGGCTCATAAGTGAGGTAATCTAAATCTAATCTATTAAAAATTACAAAGTCGAAATCAAAAACATGGTTAAATATCACTTAATTCCGCCAAGTTTATATTATAACTGACAGCTGCTTTTGAGAACTAGGTGTGCATTCTGGCCAATCAGAAAGCAGAATTTATTTCCCTATATAAACCGACTCTATTTTCTTTCGGGAAATAAACTATATTACTGGTTTTGGGAGGAGCTACAAAAAGGTTAGTATTCACTGGTGTAAGCCAACAAAACAGAGTTCGTATACAGGGTGTCTCTTAAATAGGGGGACATGGCTTAACTACAGATTCCTGAGGCTAAAATAAGACGATTTAACCAAACTTGCTTCTAGCGGAAAGTGTACCATTTAGCCAAAATTCTGCTTCAAAGTTCTTCGAAAAAAAATTAATTTTGCTTATAATAATCGGACGCTTTATTCGATTTGGAAGAAATTTGGTATGACAGTTTATATGGTTATGTCATTTTTTAAGGTGATACTTGTTATTAATAGTGAACCACTAGTGTATGAAACTTAGGTGTCCCAACATTAATTAGACAGTAACTTTTTAATGGCAACGCCGAAAACGTGAAATTATTTTTCTTCAGAAAGATACATTCAATAGTAAACTTTTCTCTCTCTCTCTATGTAATTTGTGATATCTGTTACGGTATAAATAAATTCACGTTTTCGGCATTGCCATTAAAAAGTTACGGTCTAATTAATGTTGGGACACCTAAGTTTCATACACTAGTGGTTCACTAATAATAACAAGTATCACCTTAAAAGAAGACTTATAACCATATAATCTGTCATACCAAATTTCATACAAATCAAATAAAGCGTCCGATTATTATCTAAATGGTACACTTTCCGGTAGAAGCAAGTTTGGTTAAATCGTCTTATTTTAGCCTCAGGAATCTGTGGTTAAGCCATGTCCCCTATTTAAGAGACATCCTGTATATTCCACAATGAAACTATTTACACCTCCTATATATTTTTCCTTCTAATCACTTTATTTGAATATTTATTTAGTTCGGTAGAATATATAATCCTCCCAATCGTCTACGACGGACAGTAATTTTACAATATAATGCAGTTAATGCGCTGTTATCCCCTATCCAGAAACTTTTCATAATTTTACATGTGTTTCCGCCGGGTTAAATGGACAGCCTTCAATGAAAATTTTATGAAAATGTTTTCGACAAATATTTGCGAGAGAACAGAGATTTCATTAAGGATACGTTTCGACTAAATTAAAAATGTATGATTGAATTTTGATAGAAAGTTTTTGCTTGTTTTCATTATAAATTTTGTTTTGTTGTTTATTCGCAATTGTTTTCAACTAAAACTGCATTCGTCATCTGTGGTTTATGCAAATATTTATTGCCTCAAATGCTTTGCAATTTCAGACAGTTCAATAATGTATCGTGCTATTTATTTTCAGACATTTTAATTTGAAAATGTAAGTAAAAATTGGCGTACATTTTTACATAAAACTGATACAAAACTATTATTGAAACATTTTATATATTAAAACATTTTATATATTACAAACGTTTGTCTACGGTATGATTAAAATATACCTAAACATAATTTAATAAACGAATTTAATAAAAATAATCATTCTATACACAAAATTGCATAAAATTCACAGTTCGAAACTTTACGCTAATTTAACTGTGTTATGAATAGAACAAGTGTATGCATGTATATACAATCACTAACTTTTACGTACGGAGATTTTGCGCTAGATAACAAATAATTGATGAGCTCGTAAATTGAACTATGGAAATGTAGATAAAGAAATAATAGATTTTAAAATAATCAAATTTGACCAAATAATATCCAGTTATATATTATTTAGTAGTAATGTACAATTTATTTATAATTTCTTTTTATGGATCTTTAGTAATAATGTGCCTCAACACCCGGTTGCTACGGCTTTATTTTACATACAGGGTGTTAAAAAACAAGGGTAACAACTTTTGAGAACATATAGTTATGACCAAAATAAGTTAAAAAGGCTTAATCAACATGGGTCTGATCTTCAGCTATTTCCGAGAAATTTTGTCATTAAATACTTATTAAATAACTGCTCTATAAAAAAAATCTGATGTGGCCAACGCAAAATCTCCCGCTTTTTCATTTTTATTAATTTAAATACACACCTCCGTATTTCCTAATGCTGCAAACTGTTCCATTGCATATAACTATTGCTTTATTTACTATTTTCTTTTTAAAATGACACTATTATTAATTTGAAGTGATTATTTTTTTGACAGTGACATTCAGCTGTAGTTACATTCATTTGAAATATGAACTGTATAACAAAGAAATTGTGTTTATCTTAGGCTTCGGGATTAAAAAAAATGATTTTTAAATTTATCTGCAAAATATATAGAAAAAGTATTAATGTATTCTTGTAGAAAATTCAATAATCTTTAATTTTCTTAATGACAAAAATGCGAAAAATGGCATTTAATGGTATTTTTTGAAGAAAAACCATTATGAGTTTCAGGTAAAGTGCCATTTCCGGTCGTCCGATTTACACCAAAATCTAATGGTGTCTTTCCATATTAGAATAGGATAGAAATACAAGGTTTCAGAATTTTCCGAATGATAGTATTTGAGTTAGAATGCTAACAAAATCTGTACACATACACACATACAGATATCATCGTGAAAATGTTAAAATTGGATTCTAGGGACCTTAAAACGTGGTCATTTACTAAAATCTCGATATGTGATTTTTAGCACGGTCCCTATATCTCCCTTACCAAGGGTAGCGGGAGGAAAAAAACCAATAAAAATTTATATGAAATATTTTTTTTTAATTTCTTACAGTTGCGAAGTTATTTGAAAATTAAATATTGAACAAGGTCGCCACAACATTTGTCTTAATACAATTAATTGATTTTTTGTTTTTGAAAAACAAGCACATCTAAGATGACCTCTGAAAGATAAATAAAAAGTCTTATTTAATTGTAACTCTTATAGTTTTCCAGAAAGCAGAGCTAAACCTCGTAAAAACTCATTTTCTCTTCATTATATTGAAAATCGGACCTATGTTGATTAAGCTTTTTTTTACTCGTTTATCCGAGCGCACTCATGACTAAGAGGTGTTTCTCTAACCATTGCGCCACCGGAGCCGATAAATAATTAATTTTATACTGAGCATATTTAACAAATACTTACAAATTATTTTATTTATTAATGTGAGGCCCATCAAAATGCATTTCTAACATGAAATTTATTTGCAAAAAGTTATCCTAACTAAAGAACACGAAGTAGTAATCACGCGAAATAAAAAAATAACGGAGTTTAAAACATTTCGAAAAAATAATTTCTAACGATGACATACGAAAATGACAGATAATTTTCTTTTCTTTCAATAGTTGAATGTTTACGTAGCCTACTGAAAAAATTTAAAATAGAAATGAAATAATAACTTTGAATTAATTTTTATCAATTTTTTCGCAATGTAAGTGTATGATATTATTTAATCGTTGAATACTGAAGAAAATTCCCTATTTAATGAGTTAATAAACAATACATAATGCCTTTTATAAAAATTTCTTTGGACGGCCGTACAGATCTTGTTGTCCTGCAAAACGGAACTTTAAATGTTGAACGACACATAACCAACATTTTAGAAGATAATGGGGTACCTGTAGCCGTAATCGTTGGTGATGACTTCGTGCATATGCATGATAACGACAGACCGCATGCTGCTGCAGCTGTTCAAAATTATCTTGGAGACCAAAATATTGCAACTTTAAATTGGCCAGCGTGTAGTCCCGACCTTAATCCCATAGAACACCTATGGGATATCATGGGTAGGCAATTTAGCGCATGCAGAAATCCTCCAGCCACTATAAATGAGTAAGGAATTGTTCTTCAGGAAATATGAGACAACACTGACCAAGAACTTATCAGTAACCTAATTCTAAGTATGAACCATCGCTGTCAAGCGGTAATTGCGGCAAGAGGGGGTAATACCAAATATTGACTCTAAACTTAAGTTTATTTTGTTACTTTACTGTTGCATTTATTAATTATTATAACTCGTTTCTTGTAATTTATTGATTAGTAACAATAGTAACCACGTGCAAATGAAAAAATCTGATGTGGCCAGCACATGTCCTCCCGCCAATTCCATGTTTAAAATAGCATTGAGCTTTAAGTAAAGTTTCACTTCCGATTGATCGTTTGTAAACAAAAACTACTTTGTTGTTCCAATAAATAGAAAAGTTTGTAACACAAAATTTTGGATTATATTTTATTATGTTTTTCCTGAAAAATATGTCAGAGCTTCAAATTAAGTACTACATCCGGTTTATCATATATAGTCAAAATTTAATATGTTGTTTCAAATTATATAAGATTATTAAATACCTACCAACTTTGCGAAGTTTTGGATCATTAATATATTTTAAGGAAAAATCGTCACACACACATTATTGTCAAAATCATCACCAACTTCCTTATGCTCTAAAACGCAATCTGTGTAAATTCTTCGCCGTACATTATTCATTTCGTAAATGTGTAGTTGCAAATTATTATTTGACACTTTGAAATCACGTTCTTATTGAGAGCTGTTTGATATCTAATGCTGCAAACATCAAACTTGAATCGAATTATCCCCCGTATCTAATATTTATGTATGAAGGAAAATATATTATTTTTACAAACCTTAATTTCATTAAAATCATATTTAAACTACTAAATTCTTCTTAACACGGTTTCATTATTAATTTTAATGAAAATTGCTGCGTGACAGAGACATTTGTTTAAATATGTCAAATTTGTTATTAAAGTATTGTTTTTGTTTGACGCAGAGGCAAAGTGATGTACAAAAATAAATTATTTTAAAATATAATATAAAGTTATTTCAAGTTATTTACTAAATGCTATTATTGTAGAATTGAAGATTGTGCCATTATATTCAATTTGTATTGGTAAAAGTTGCTAAAAAATTATATTCAATGAATTTTTTACAAGAAAAACTGTTAAAGGCTTGTATAAATGATACTTCCGGTTATCCGATATACAACTAATGAGCTCTTCCCACATTAGCATAGAATGGATATACAAAATTTCTAATTTTTCTGATTGATAGTATTTGAGTCATCGTGTCCACATGATCCACACACACAGACACACACACATACACACACACAGACACACACACACACACAGACACACACACATACATACCTACAGACATCATTGTAAAAATGTTAAAATCGGATTCTGGGGACATCAAAACGTGCTTATTCAGTAAAATCTCTATCCGATTTTTAGCACGATCCCTATACCTCCCTTACCTAGGGTAGCGGGAGGTAAAAATGGGTCAATTTTTTCAGAAATAAAGTGTTTTTTCTATATAATAATAAAGTATTTGCCATTACTTCAAAAAACAACTTGTTTGCCCAAAAAAAAAAAAAAAAAAAATATGCGACAAATTTTGTGTGTATATCTAATCAAAGAATAAGATATTTGTACCATGTAAACGTCTTGAGACCATTACCAAATTTACGCATTTGTTCCCTATTGTCAATGCTTCTTTGTTGACAAGATGGGTTATGTGAGTTGTAAATTTTTTTTTTTTTGTAGCTTCTTCTTTTGTCACCAAATTAATCATCACACAACATATAAAAAATATTTTCTATCCAAGAAAGGTTAAAATAATAAATTGAGTTTTATTTTAAATTGTATCGAAATTAATTTGAATCTTTATAAACAAATTACTGTACAAATAGAAATACACAAGGATTTAATTTTTGATTAAAGATTTGGTTTTAAAAATATCATGGTGTAAACCAGACCAATCTAAAGATGTCCAAAATTCTTAAAAAGAGTAGTCAAACTAATAAAATATGTATATTTGAATTGATTTAAATTATATTATATTATATATATTATAGATTATAGGTAGGAACCCACGCTAAATAGTTGTTCCAAGTACATTAAAAATATTCTCATATCCTTACATAATAATAATAATAAACGTTACTCAATACTATCAAAAGAGATTAATTTCATCCTAAAACAATATTGTACTGAGCTAATAATAAAAGTACAGTGTTTTGTAAACACATTCCCTGCACTAATTTGGAAAACAAAAACAGAGACTCGTTTGTCGGGTTCAGGAAGCGTATCCGTTCACCATCCTGCGTAGGGGAAGTGGGGTGGGCAGGTGCGTCATTACCCCATTAGCCGGCGGACGAGGCCCAGGGGACCCATGAGCGCCGCTGCACCAGGATATCGTTGGTCGACATCGTTCTCCACGACGAATGGCACTTTAAAACTTCCGACTTTTGGTAGGAGGAGGGGAGCGATACAAGATACAAGAAATTTTCTTTTTCTGGTACAGAGACCGTTGTTTAAATACAATTTTTACAAGGAAAAACACTATTTTAGACCTGATTAATCAATTTAAATGCAGTGGCTTATTATTTAATCGAAAACGAGGAATGCCGAAATGATCACTGATATGCTATACACTTTGGGATGCCTGTATGCCATTAGTCTCCTACATATACCCTTAGCAATTGCATTGTGATATAGATACAAAAATAAAGGTTGGCATTATCAACAGATATTTAGTTTTAAATGGTCCTTTAACAAACCAAAGTAGGTATATCGAAATGAATTTAATTCGAAACTTCTGGCATTGCTACATCAGTATTTTGACATGCGTTTTTGAAAACACGTATTTGAAATTAAATAATTGTTGGTAATACCCAGAATAAATTCATATAATTAATTATGCATTAGTAACATTAGGTAAATTGGTGGTGCCCTTTATACTGTTATATAGTACAATTTATAAGTTGACCATTTTATTTTACAACAAATCAAATATAGCTCAAATTGCATTGTGGTCCATTTCGATGGAAGTCACATCTGGACTCAATATAATATTTATTTATAATATAATGATCGTAAACGCCAATCATTATGGTACTAGTTGTTTGGTTATGATCTGTATTATATACAAAATTTTATCTGCAGTGGTAAATTAATGAAAAATAAAATATCCTGAATTCTGGCTACGTATTTTAATTAGTAGGTATATATAAAAAAAAAATCACTTCAAAAAAATATATACTTTATTTAAGTCTACGTGCTATAATTAAAATCTAATATGATTACAAATACGCTGTAGTGATTCTAATTTAAAGCCTTGACAGTTTTCCGTTCAATTTGCAACATTGTTTCCTGCAGTGAGTCCTGGGGCAGAACCGGCCTGTGCAGAACAAAGCATTGCAGGACTTTCTGCGCGAAGTAACATAATGGAATTAGTTTTTTGTGTGCGTGCGTTGATGACGGCCTGCGGACACTGCGTCGCGATGCCGGAGTTTTTACTGGAGTTCTCTCTGGGACACTCGCGCCCATTCGTTTATGTAATGTGAACGTGCTTTAAGCGGTTATGGTGCTATTAAGTTTTGTGAGCTACGTCCTGGAACTTTGTTAAATGATCAAAGTTTTTACACATTTTTTGTGCACATATATTTTCAAATTAAACGAATATGGAGGACAAATTTTTGTCTATGAAGAAAATATTTTGTGGGGTGCAATAAAAAGATTGACAATTACTTGAAATTTCATTCTGCTTTGTGTGAAAATTATGAATATATGTGATTGAAAATCACTTAAAGTTATTCTCCATCTGATGTACATGCCTAATAATTTCGCGAGAATATACTATCCGAAAAATATATTTATAATGTTAATATCGGTTCATGTTACATTTAAAACCCAGATCTACCCTAAATAAATTAAATAAAAAATATCATTTTTTATATAACTTCAATTGTAAAATCCATTGATTTAAATCAAGATAAATCGTAATTTAAATCAAATAAATTATATCAGACCAACCCTGGTTAAAACACTTATTGTTAAGGGTTGAGAGTTACAAAACAATTCCATCTAAATTATGAAAATCCTGTATTCTTACGTAGCTCTTTAATTATAAAGGCGGAACCAGCAGTCATCACTGTGTCACAACTGCACAAATGAAAACGGACAAGAAACGTAGGGGCGGCCAATTTTAAAGCGTAATCCGCGCCCTAGTTAGCGCCACCCCTACCATTCCTTTCACTAGCGCCAAGCCCGCTAATGGATCGTTATATCGATTTTAAATTTAACCTCAGCTCTCATACCTCCTCACTTATTTTTTCCCGATAATTATTAATGAACGCGGTGATGAATAGTTTTAAGTACCTACAGGAGGAAAGTTTTAATCTACAATTACTTACACCTTCAGTTCAACCACCAGTTTATATTAACAGGATAATGTTGACAGGAGCGTACCTGAAAAAGAAAAGAAATTGTTAGCAAACAAATTTTAAAATATTAAATTATAAGCATTAACAAAAATATGACAGGTTCCGCTTTAATATTATTCATTTTTCATGTATATTGAAACATTCTTTTTTATATTCTCTATCAAATAATGCTGCTTCTTCAAAATCGAGTACATAATTATATGTAAATATGACAAAAAATTGTTAATGTACGAAATTAGTCAAAAAATTCCATATTTTATTGAACTAGGCGTGTGAAATCTCAGTAGGTATATTCTTTCTTTTTTTTTTTTTGGCTTACAACTCTTGGTGAGTTTTTGCCTACTCTCAAGCTTTCTCCATTTTTTTCCTAAAGTTTGCAGAGTTCTTTGTTACGTCATCATTCCCTCTTTTTTGTGATCCACCTTTTGATCTTGTTGTACTAGTGTCCATTTAAAAATCTTTTCAGCCTTTCTTTCCTCCTGCATTTTCGCTATACATTCCAACCATCTTCTTCTTACAAATTTTACTATATTTACCCCATCGATTAGTTGATAATTTTCGAGGTTCTCCAGTATTCTCTAGTTTCTCTTTTCTCTATTGGTCTGAAAAACCTTCTTAGTACTTCTTTTTCAAATATTCTTAGATGATTTTCGTCGGTTTTTGTGAGAGTCCAAGTTTCGCTTTCATAACTAGGCAGATAATATTTGTTACCCTTTACAATTCTTGACTCTATTTATTTATTTTGAACAGTGAGTTTGTTGTTAAACATTTTCAAAAATAGAAGTATTGCAGAATTGCGGAGTATAGGTATTAACTGAGCCAATGTTCACTTAGCAACAAAATAGTTATTTTGACAGAAAATGAATGAAATTATACAGTCAATGATGAAAATAAAAAATGAGCGTATAATATAAACCATTTCTTGTACGTTATATCGGAATAATGCGGCAGTAGGTATACTTCTTCGTAGAAGTAACCTTCGTACAAATAGTTTTTCTTCAATTGCATACCTACCTTATGTACTAATTCGCTTCTACAACAATTTCCTCTGTACAATTACTTTTGTCGCAAACAATTACCTTTATTATACATCGAATGTCAAATTTATGATGTTGTTCAGTAAGTAAACGTTAATGTATACGTTGTAATACCAGCACTTAAGCTAGATAGTACGTCTCGTATGTACCAATACATCACATTAATCCAAATCTAATAAATATTGTCGGTTCCAGTGGCTCAATGATTATAGCAATGCCTCTTAGTCATGAGTGCTCTAGGGGTTCTGGGTTCGAATCGCACTAAGGCATGGATGTTTGTGTAGGTTAACCTACTCTGTAATTGGGATTATATCCTGTTGAAAGGTTTAAGAAAATACTTATAATATCGCTAAATTAATGCTTTCTTTGTATATTTTTTTTTATAAAACGTCTTGACATTCTATAAAACACGACCAGATTCACAGAAAAAAAAAATTGAAATTTTGCCTAGTTATAATTAGATATTATTTTATTAGGCAATATGTCTAATAATTTAGTATAATTTACAAACCTTAATTTAGTATTTTAACTAACCCGAAATAGATAATAAATATTTTGTAAGAAAATCGTTAATTTAAATATGTAAATAGTTAGTTTAATTATTTATTTTATTTAATTTTACTATATTTTGGCTTCATTATTTTTGTCCTTCAATTGTCGGTGAATTATCTAATGAATTAGGTAAGTAAATAGAAAATTTAAATATATATTTGGTTAATTTCTTTATTTATTTTTAGTTTAATACTAAATGTAGTCATTTAATCTAATTTTGTATTTAATTTTACTATAATTTGTTGTTACAAATTTAGAAGATTTAACTAAATCAACTTAGATAATTTAATGAAAACATATTAGAAGGCTGAAAATAACAGATTTATTTAGTTAATTTAACTATAATTTAGAAGGTTTGTTTTTTCTGTGTTGTTAAATTTTTGTTATCTTATCGTTATTTTACAATCTGGTATGCCAATTTATAACCCGGTTGATAGAATTGGAGTTTTAAACTTAATTAGCTAGGATATTACTCTAAATATACTGAAATCACAAAACAAATGAATAATCTAACTTAAATCACAAAACTCGGTTCAAATAATTAATTTTGTGAGTTATGTTGTTGCGTTAAGGGTTCAGGTATGGATATTTGATGATTACCAATATTATAGGGAACATACATTAAAATATTTTCGCTAAAAATATAATTTAATATTGCGAAGATTAAAAATTTGCATAGAAAGATTGCCGGGTGTAGAAAAACAGTTTAGAATAACGTAATTTTTCGCAAAATCCAAGTTTAATTCAAACAAACATATTTTTTCATCATCACCTCTTTATTCTCTTTCCACAAAGAGTTAAAATTACATTTATAAAACGGGAGAGAAAGTACAAAAGCGCAAAAACTTAATTTAATACGGGACGAAAATAAAACTAATATAATTAAACAGATCTTAAAGTTTTAATCCTCCTAAGGGCTTCTCGTAAGATCGCCTTTTCGCGCGCAGCAAGTTAGCAAAGGAAGGGCGGGAGGGGGTAACGAAAACAAAACGCAATTTAAGTTTTTAACAACGCCCAGAACAACGAACGACTTGAAAGTGTAATTCTCATATTTGTAAGTGAGGCCTGCGCCTGCAGAACAGCTACAGCAAGAGACTCCGACGAGCAATTCGTGATGGAAATAAGTTAGACATGTCGGAGACACGGAATCTCGCGAGATAGATGGCTCTGTCTCCGAGTCTCCTAGACGGGAAAAGTTATAATTAAATGCAGGATACGTGGACACTTAATTACATTATTCCTACACTAGTTAAAATAGCGCTAGGAGAAGATTAGCTCACAAAATATTCATACAGTAGGTTCCATTACGAAAAATGATAAAATATATATTACTAACCAAAAGCCCGACTATATATTTTAAGCATTTATAATTGCATTTATGGAATTACGGTATGATTTTGGCGGCAAAAACATCATTCATAAGTGACCGTACTGTAATTCAGGGCTATAATAGACATTTACAGAATTGACGTCACAAGCAAGAAAGAGATAGAACATCTCGATACAAAAAATGCCCCTTATTTTGTTGCATTAAAAATAAGTCTAAAATCAGATGTTCCTGAAGTAACTAACGTAATTACATAATAATTATAAAATGACATTTACGACGTTTACATCATTGAATTTGTACTGTAAATGGCTGATGACAGTTCTTTGTATTGCCGTAACCATAGAAACAATTACTTCTAAGCAATGCAGCTAGAAGGGCAATGTGCAAATTATACTTGTGTAAGTCTATTGTGATATGCCTAGTAATACCAAAAAAAGGAGCGGCCATCTTCTTGTTACTTATGGCTTTTTTCACGAACAACTTTTCAATCAATTTTAAAGTTTTATAAAAAAAAACTACTGCCATTTAAACTGAAATAAATATAACATCTTCAAATTAGGTATACAATATAGGTGTCTGTTACCTAACTAACAAAGATATTCACTATTCGAAGCAAATATGTTACTATTACTGACTGAGCAAGCACAAGTTGAGCAAAGTCAGAAACCACACTTTTAGCGTAATTATTAAGAACTGGCCGTTAGCCGCGGCTTTACCCACGTATGACATTTAAATTATATATACAGTCCACATAGACTGCAGTCTTTGATTGTGAAAACATATGGTTTATGGGTACTATTAAGAATGAAAAGAAAATAATGGAAATTAGTTAAGTACAAGTCTTAATATTGTACTACACTAAAATTTTTGCTAAAGCTTCTCTATAAACAATACTTTTAGTTTTATTATCAGGGGTGTAGACGTAGGGATTAGGGCATTAGCTGACTCTAGAGCACGCTACGTAGAGTTGACTATAGGAAAAGCAAGGTAGTAGCAGATCAGTGCCTACAGTGCAAAGTGTTTGTCCTTGTGATTTATTTATTGTCATCGCAAAGAATACAGATACAAGGAATTGCAGGCGTTTGGTCACGAATGGGAAATTAGTGGGAATCAAAGGAAAACGGGGGATAAATACATCTTCTCCGAGACCGCATCCAGTCGGTATGGTGGCCTCATTCACATGACGCTGTAAAGATGTCACCCGAAGTCTGTCCCGTTGCTTAGTTTTGGTGGATTTAAATTCCTCATAAGGATTATTGGCGCATCAACTTTTAGTTTTATTCCGTGTGACAGGAGACCAGATGCATTCAAGGAATTTAAAAATTCAATAGGATAATTGGATCCACTACAGAATTGATAGCCAAGTATGCCATTGAGATCGTTTCAAACATGTAGAGGATGGTATTGTTGATGGCCAAAATTATATCATTTTTAGCAGCGACAATAGCTCGCTCACAGAACCAGAAAACAGATTTGCTATATCTGGATAAAGATTAGAAATATGTCCGTCTATTGTAGGCACAGTTACACATAGCGATGGCAGCAGTTCTATATGGCCCTTTACCTCGGTTACGGTTACGTCTCCAACCGACAATAGTACGTCTGAAAATTCTTGGGCTTGCGAATCACCCCGAGTAATGCCCGTATGTTTTCCTGCAAAGAACAACGTACACTATTGGAGCATATAAGTGACCGTTTGAGACACTCATTTATGTGATCTGCATGTATTCCTCTTGTAACAACAGGCAGAGTTTGGCGAAAAAAGAAAAGAGGAATGTAATATCTTGCAAAGTTCGACCTACAGCTTCAACAGATTTCCTGTGTGCCATGGGACATTAATCCCAGACAATAAGAACACGGTCCCTCAGAATAGAAGCTTTAGTATTGTTTTTTGCAAAGTCACACACCGGGTTCACATTAAAATCTAAATTAAGTGGTATTTTGAAGCTCGAATGCGCAAATCTTCGGTCCTTCCACCTGGTAAAAGTGTCACTGCGATGCCAGATTATATGACAGCTCTGCCCGCGTGACATCTAGTGCAAAGGGTCATTCAAAACTGACACCCCGTTAATATGGATATACTTGAAATGGGAGTTCACCAAATATTGGTTGCACTTGGTTGTAAGAAAATGTGGTTTTAGTATTATATCTCCAGCTTCCGTCATCGTAGCGTGATAAAATATGGACCACTTTTTAAGTCTAATTATAAGCGTTCAAACACAAAAAGTTTTATCAAAAACGATCGAGTACATTTTGCATGATGCTCGAACAAACCAACAGACAATTACAATTTTTATAATTTTAGAGAAGTATGAGTTGTGAATTTTTTGTGTCACATAAAACGTAAATAAAGATATCTAAAGTAAACTATTCCCATTCAACATTGTAAACCTTGCTTTATTACGCTCAATACAGCAATCTTCATTTTTATATTTATTAATTTTGCATTAAAAATTAATTAATTATTCACAGTATTTACAATAATTTAGACTTGTGACACTTTTGTCGCGGGGAGTGTGACATATATCCAACTTTTGTCGTCTGTCACAACGTCATAAACGAGTAGAAAGAATCGCGACCAAACCGGTCGCGAGTGGCTTTGCAACAATTGACACGATATGTCTTATAAGCTGGTGTTACAGGCTTAATCCGTGCTTAAAATTGTAGAAAATTATGGTTCGAAAATGCTCATTAAAAAAAAAACATTATTGGTCACTTCTAATAACCATACTTCCAAAAAGCTACATTTTTTCGATCTGTTTAAAAGGTGGAGTTAATATATCATCATAAAATTTATGTCAAAAAATCAAGGCTTACTAGTTAGGTTCAACAGCCCTCGTATTAAATCCTTTACTTATACAGTTTGAACTTTATGTTATAAGAAACAAAACATAAACAACTTACAAAAACAACGGCAATATTGGATGATGTTGAGGGTCCTCGCTGCATCCCTGCATTTAATTGATGATATCGCATGCAGTTAGTGTTCCGGACGGGCCTCGGGCCTTGGGCCAGTTCCTCCCTGGGGCCCCGCAAACCTGTCAGGGTCGCCACTCCCGGAAATCATCGCAGTCCCCAATGGTTTTTGCCTTCGCCGGCAGCGGGAAAAACCTCACGTTCGACCGACGTTTTTGCTCACAGATTTTTGTTATATTGCAGATCTGTGATGTAAGCGAATAAAATTTGCTAGTAACCGGCTTTTTGTCCCGGATTATATTTATGTGGTGACGGAGAAATGTGATATAGATGGATTGGGTGTTGGTGTAAATATTAGCCGGTTTATTTTCATTTATAAATAAAATATTATTCAAAGTCAAATGTAAACAACAGTTGCGATAATTTGACAAACGGTATTTGTATTTATCTGTTAAATGTAAATTACAAAATTTGGGTCACAATTTTTTACATTTCAAATAAATTAACTTGATAAAATATCATTTGTAAATTACATGCATAAATAAATAAATTACAATAGAGTTTTTGTCAATTTCAGTTTCAGCGCAATGTTTCTGACGCAGCAGTAAACTAGATTGAATGGCATTTCATGCCGTATACTTCAAAATTCAATATACAGTAAATGCGCAAATTCCTCCAGATTCATTACCGCATGATGGTTAAATAAATAAGATATATTTCATCTCGTATGGAAAGTATGTTTCATCAGTGGTATATCATGTGAACTTCGAGTTAAAAAGTTAAAAAAAAATGTCATGACAATGTTTTGCGCAGTATTTGACAATGGCAAAGAGATGTATTAATACATTTAATATTGATCTATGAGTATTTGTGAAATATGGTAAACCAATCGTACCATAAATTCAATAGAATTTCTAAGAACAACTTGAATAGTTTCAAGTCCACCAGTCTTAATGTTTGATTTAAAAAAATAAAATGTACAGAATATAATGTAAACTGTGTATTTATTTTGTAGCAGTGTTCTTATTTCTGTTTTAAATTAGATGTACGTTTTTTTTAAAAGCAAAATAAAATAAAATAAATATATCATCACGGCATATTACCCATTTCTGAGTGTGCCAGTATCTACAACACATGTAGACATCGGTAATGATGACGATATATTTTACCGTGTGTCACCTCACGGGCACTCATAGCTGGCGTGGAGAGTGCACCACAGGCAAATACTAGTATAATACTCGTATCTTATTCAGCTATAAAATGTAATGTTTCCCGTCCATATAAATAGAAAGAAATAGCACTAACATTTTGTCAAATTACATGTAGATATTATTTATGAAGCAAGGTTTACTTCTGTTAAATTTACGAATCTTGCTTTAGAATTTAACAATTCTGAATTAGATAATAAATAATTTTCACAAAAATGTAAATTTTACTTTCTTCTTTTATTTAATTATACTCGTAATTAATATTATTTTGGATTTACTGTTCTTAACAATAATGTTCGGAAATTTATTCTAGTGAACAAAATAAATTATATATTGTATATAGAAAAATTACATAAATATTTCATTAATTTCATGAATTGTATTTAGTTTTTTATTTAGAGTCACATTATCTAACTTATTTTTTAACTTTATGGTATTTTGTATTTTACTGTATTTTGTTTAGTTTCTGTAACATATGCTAAATCTATGTAGCTAATAAACGATAAATGCCTACTTACGTATTATTGAATAGAAAATATATAATTTCAAAATTTTTTTAATGAAAAATAAATAAGGAATATGTAGACGTCAAGTTTAGCTAAACTTTATACTGTAAATATGGAGTAGTGGCTTAAACCCAAGTTTTTAAAGTTGAGTACTTTAATAAGCCTTTGTTCGATTTTTTTTGTTAATATACTATACTCGCAGTCAAATAAATATGGACTGATGCTCAATTTTTTTCCATCTTCCCACCCTGTCCTTAGCTACAGTGTAAAAATCTCCACTCCATATTTATTTGGCGGCAAGTATACATAGTAGATCTAAGATAACAACGTACCAACATAATTCATAATTTTAATGATCAAATATTGCATGAATTATTTACACGCTTTTACGTCAAACTATGTGATTTATAGAAAGTCTGACTCTCAATGACGTAGAAAGAAAATAAAAACTTTATATAAGAAAATAAATGTTTCTTATCAAAGCTAAATTAAATTTAATAAGAATATGCTACAGTGCTGTCACAGAGCAAACTTTCAACTTATTTGTATGTACAGGGGCATAATGAAGCACGATATAAAAGTAAGTAACCAGTTTGCTCTTAAATGAAGAATACGAGTAATATTTTATTCCTGTAACAAGAACCCTTTGCACAGGGATCGATAAATCAGCATACCGCACTTTTTGTGTTAACAGCCGGAAATTATTCCCTATCTATAATCTGTGGGTCGGGCCGATTCGACCCTGCTGATCAGCCTAAATTATGAAAGTAACAAGGGTACGATTTCACCATTAATATTTTATAGGTTACAAACTTAAAATAATAACTGAATTTTATTGTAAAACAGAAATGTACCAATGTACAGTATAAAACTGCAAAAGAAATGGAAATATTTATGAGCCTAAACGCTAAAGTTACTAAAAATCTTATTCCTCATAAATTCTAGTCATATGAAAATTTAATTTGAATCTTATGAGAACATACCAGGTTTTATAAAAAATAATTCCAGGAAAATCACTCAAGAATTAAAGCAGAAAAATAGTGAAATTTTGAACTATGTATTTACAAATGAATAATTGGAAGGGATTCTGAATTAATGCTTTTGTACAGTAATGTCGTAGTGCAGCCCCACTAAGAATTTTTTTAAAGATTAAGTGCTAGATGTACAAATTACTATTTTAGAATTTAGATTAAAATAAGTTTATAACCAAATGAAACTATATTTTTTATGTGTTCTAAGGGCTGTGACATTTTATATTTATGAATTAGCTCTTGTGGATTAGAAGTATATACATATGTAGATACATAAAGTTATAATTAAAAGAAAAAAAAAAAAAAATAACAGATAACGATGTAATACACAATACTTGTAGAAGGCAAGAAACTTATTATAAAAAAATATTGAAAATTAACGACATATGACGTATTCTAATATGTAACATACGTTCATGTGAAAAATATTTTTTTTAAAATTAAATTAATAATAAAATTACGAAACCTATAAATTAGAAAGGTAATAAATAGTAGTTTGTTATTTTTGTTTCTTTGTCCTTAGCTAAAGTGTAGAAATCTCCAGTCCATATTTATTTGGCGGCAAGTATACATAGTAGATCCAAGATAACAACGTACCAACATAATTCATAATTTTAATGATCAAATATTGCATGAATTATTTACACGTTTTTACGTCAAACTATGTGACAGAGTTTATTCTAACAAAACCGACGTTTCGGTATTCACTTATACTTTCATTTGTTTAAGATGTCACAGTTCAGAGGTTATTCTAACGTGCAGTTGGACACAAAATGTACAGTGGGAACAGCAAATTGTCCAGTGGGAAATTAAAATCTGTGCAGTTATTTTTTTTTCATTTATTACGAATGTACAAACTAGATAAAATAAACAAAAAAACAAACTCAAAATAATAAATTATATATGATTTTTTTATAGTTAAACATTAAAATGTTTTTGTGCTAGGTTTTTCTTCAGCTTTATCTCCAGATTTTTCGCGTGCCTCATCCTCATCATTGGCCTCAGCAAAAATACCTTTAGCCTAGTAAGACAGCCCAGCTGTACGCTTTTGGAGCGCATATACGCGTTTTCGTCAAAATATTTATTTAATTTTTTTTGAATTTGTTTAATTTTCTTCTTTGTAAAGAACTCTATATTATCGTACTTTGTATTAAAACACGTTTGACCTTGAAAATTTTCAAAAAATCGTCTGAGGCGCATTTTTTCCCTAAGCCCCCCCTCCCCCCCCTTCCAACACCGATTTATTTCCTTTATGTGCAGTGGAAAAAAATCCTTGCAATAACCTCTGTCACAGTTTCATGAAAGATTCGAAACTTGAATTTATGTTTATGATATTGTAAAAGTAAGATCTTACTTACCCTGTAGAAGGGACAATTGTATTCTAAATCGTCGGTTTTGTATGAATAAATGATAAAAGACTGAAATTTTAAGTTCTTGTTAACTCCTAATCACCGAATTCTAATCTATACCGTAGTTGAGATATTTACCCATATTTATAGGACACATATGTTTGTCTTAAATATTTAGATATTAATATAAATATCAGTAACATAAAAAATGTTAAATGTCTGAATTACCCTTACAACGTAACAATTTATGATTAGCAGTACAAATAAATATTGTCTTCATTGAATTTTATGAATATAACCTAGTATTTGTAAGATTTAAGTTACCATTATGAAACTAAAATTATTAATAGTTAATCAGAGGTCAGAATAATATGGGTAGAACAAGACAATGAATTTGATAGTTCTTTAATTCTCAGTCTTATAATTTAGTTTCTGGAGTTCCATTCCATCCTGTGGCCATTTATTCTTGTAGGTCAAACATCGGAAACTAAAATCACGACGATATTTTTTGCGTTGAGGACCGATGTTTTGTTTCAATATGATAGACGTGCGAGGGAGCCTTGAGCTGCGATAACGATAAAGTTGGACATGTCGTTGGCTTCTATAAATCTCTTGTGTGGAAACAGTTTTTCTTCTCTAACTCTCTGCAAAGTGGAGAAGTGCCGAGAAGCCAACGCCAAGCCAAGCCGGAGATGCTCTTATATTGCACGACGCTTGATTTTGTTGTGATATTGTTGACTCAAGTTACGATCGCCCACTTTGATATTACTGCAATTCGCCAAAATGAATTTTTATAGAATAGTGAGCACCAATAAATATGATATTTCCTTCTTTGTATTCAATAGAATATCATGAATTGGTTCACACACTATTTGATGTAAACAAATATATTAATGAGCGGTTTACATTTTTTTACAAGAAGTATTTTAAAAGAAAGTTTATGCAATATTTTCCATAGTAATAATAAAAAAATAATAATTTATATTTATTTTCAATTGGTTGGAGTTGAAGGATCAAGTTCAAAACTTTTATATATTCAAAGAAAGGCCTTAATGATCCCAGACAATTTTTAAAATAAAAATTCGTTTATTCAGGACGTTTCGAGCAGAAGTGGCCAATCATCAGCTATAAAATTTTTACAATTGTAAATACATCAATTGTTAATCCGAATGTAAAAAACAATAAAATTATTAAATTAAATAAAGGTAACCACTCACCTTCACATGGTAAAATAATTATGTAAACATTCTTGTAATAATAATGTCGATGTAAATGTTTAAATATCAAGTTTCAAATATAATAAAACGTGGTACTCCATTTTGTTTTTATTATGGAGTATAAATACATTTAACTTGTTGCAGGTTTATAAATGCAATGAAGTAAGATTTTAAAAAATCTCGTGTAGGTTGTACACCTGCGCAAGTGATATAAGCATGGCGGGGGTAGGAAAAGAAGAAGAAACAATAAAATTAAATAATATTTGGGTATAGTTCTGTATAAATTTATTAAAAACAACAACGTTTCGACAGCAAGGTGCTGTCTTCTTCAGGTTTTTATAATAATAACATAAATAAATATGTAGTCAAGACTACAAGTATATAAAATCATAGATACATTGATAAATGGTAAAACATTAAACATACAAATGAATAAGAAAAATTACGAACGAATAACAGGATACCATGATTTATTTAGTTCATAGCCTGTGTTAAGATTGATATTATTAGGTGACTTCTGGATTACAATAGCTTCTCTTATCAATCTTCTAATCCACTGGTTTTCCTTAGCTAAAATTTTTGTATTTTCAGAATCAACTCCGTGTAGTTCCTTTATGGCATGTTCAGCTACCGCTGATTTATCAGGCTGATTAAGTCTTATATGACGCTTGTGTTCCTTTATTCTAGTAGCTACTGTTCTGCCAGTTTGTCCAATGTACACTTTTCTACAATGGCAAGGAATCTTGTATATGCCAGAACATTGTAGAGGAACTTTATCTTGAACGTTACCAAGAAGATCACGGATTTTTATGCTTGATTTAAAAGATGTTTTTATGTCATATTTCTTTAAAATCCTGCCAATTTTGTCAGTAACATTGGCAACAAATGGTAAGGTGGCATATAATTTTCTATCTGTAATTACTTGTTGTTGTTGATTATTCTTCGTTTTTAAGGCTCTTTTAATTTGAGCTTTAAGAAGTCTTCCATTGTTCCCTGGAATGCTCGAAGTGGACATTCAATTACAATATGATTGATTGTTTGTTCTTCGGCGCCGCAATCACATTTTGGATCTGACCGCAAACCCCATTTGTAAAATGAAGATCCACACCTGCCATGCCCAGTTCTAACCCTGTTTAATGAAACCCAAATTTTTCGTGTTAGATCAAAGCCATCCGGACGTATCTGTGTATTTAAAATTGAATACCATGTAGAATCAGTCTGATTCTGCCATTCAATACGCCACGCATCTGACCCGTTGAAATTCTCATTTACTAAGTGTTCAGCAGTTTTTATTGGAGGTTTTCTGGATTTCAGTCTTTTAAATTCAATTATATCCTGATAAACTGGTAAATCTAAATTTTGTAATGTCTTTTTGTACTCCCTAACTGCTTGCTTCTCCGGATCTTAGGTGGCTCAATATGACTGAGGACTGGAAGCCACTTAAGTGGGGTACTTTTAATACAACCAGAAATTATGCGCATTGTTCGATTGAGAACTGTATCAACCTTATTTACATGGGCACTATTTAACCAAACAGAGGCTGCGTACTCAGCTGTTGAGTATACTAAACTCATTGCAGTTGTCCGCAGTGTACTGGCATCGGCTCCCCATGTAGTTCCTACCAATTTATTCAAAATATTATGAGTATTTGTTATACCTTATTTTGAAAAACATAATTTAAGTTTAGTATACTTCTGACTGAAATTCTCATTATGGAATTTTATTTGTCAAATGTAATTTTTTTTGTGTTAATAAGAATAGGTACTCCTTTTGTCAAAATTAATATAAAAAGTGACCTATTACAAATGTTATATTTATTTTTTTATTCATAATATTCCAAATGAGGTATTAACAGAAACATACAGTGTATGAGTCTTATTACACGCACTATTGTAAATGGATGTTTACGAAATGGAATACTCCAAAGTAACAAATTAGATCATTGGTCATTCATATTAAAACTAGACCTAAAAATGTGTTATAAAGGCTATCAAAGTTCAAAAAAAGTAATTAGTTTAAAATATTAGAGTATAATAATACAAGTTTTTATTGAAATAGATCGGTTTATGTGACTCCAATTATTAGCAAACCTCAATGTATAAGAACAAAATAAGCTTAACGTCTACATCATAAGATATTAAAAAATATTACGGCTTAACGAATAACAATTAAGACTCTAGAATTACAGAGGGCTTCCAATTTAAATGAAAATAATAATAATAATAATAATAATAATAATAATAATAATATACCGTTGAGAGCGTTTTTAATTAAATTAAATAAAAAGCCATCCGAAATATGAAATTTAACTAGAGCTGTTTTTTGGCGATACACTGGTTCAAAAACGGTTTGAACCGAAACGTCATCAATTTTGAACCAGTTGCATAAATGACGTCATAGGTTCATTCTACGCTAAAATGAAATGTTTTGAAATACGGACATCCCGGGCATGTGTCATGTTAAATTTCTAACCTTAAAAATTAAAATGAACTGCAGTAATAGTAATAACAGAGTAAGTATGTTTTATATTTATTTTATTTGTATTTAACGGTAAATGATTTTCCATTTTATAGATTAAAATATACATTTTAAACATTATTAATGAATTTTTTGATCAAAATATGCAACAAATACTTCTTCTCGAAAACATAAATAATGAATACATTGAAGAGGACAATATAACGTTGCTACTGTTATTGTTAAATCAAAACATCACTCATACAAGAATTGAAGGATATTGTGAAGAATGGATAAATAATTATTTAGAATATGATTTTTTTTCTTTATTTCGTATGAGTAGAATAACGTTTTATAATTTGTTGAGTAAAATAGATTGTGAGGATTTACATAAAAATTACACCGGTGGCGAGGAACAAATTGTTGCAGAAAAACAGCTGATGGTCACTCTTTGGTGGTTGGGAAAAGGGGAAGTACTATTATCTGCATCAGACAGATTTAATATATCTTTATCAAGTGTATTTAATTGCACTACTTACATTTTAAATAGAATTTTAACTTTACTAAACAGCTACATTTTATGGCCCGATAGAACAGAAGTGGAGGCAGTAGAAAATAATTTCAGAGCTCGATCTCAGTATCCAGGTAAATTTGATTTTTTTTTTTTACTGATATCTTTCGATTAATATTAATTAGACACTATTTTTGTAGATGTTATTGGAGCAATAGATGTGTGCAATATCCCTTTTAAAGCTCCAGTAGAAATGCAAGAAAGCTATATAGATAGAAAATTGCAGCACTCAATCAAGTTACAGGCAATTACTACTGCAGACAAGATATTTACAAATATATTTGTAGGTTTTCCTGGCTCAGCTCACGATACGCGGGTATGTTCAGAAGTAAACATTTAATTTAGTAGTTATGTTTTTTCCCTATATTTTAGGTTCTCAGAAATTCTGATATTTATTTGGAAGTCGAACAAAATGGTAATTATAGGAAATATTTTTACAATGACAGATATCATATCGTTGGGGATTCTGCATATCCGTTATCTAATTGGTTAATGACACCGTACAGGTACAAAATTGCTAGCAACAGATTACAGTATTAACATTTATTCCTATATTTCAGAGACAATGGAAACCTTAATGAAAGACAACGTCGTCACAATACATATCATAGTGTGACAAGAGTCGTAGTAGAGCATACTTTCGGTATTCTAAAATCTCGGTGGCGAATTTTGAAATTTATAAATGTAAATTCTGTAGAAAGAGCTGTTAAAATAATTGCGGCTTGTTGTATTCTTCATAATTTTTGTTATGTAAACACCGACTTCTGGGAGGAATATGTAAGCGAAGAAATTAATTAATATTAATGCAGCAAATAAACGGGATGAAATTACGAACACATTTTGAAATATAAGAAAATAAATTTTATTAGCATTTATTATATGTATGTAGCTACACATATCTTATAAAAATACATTAACTAGAATTTCCTATAACATACAAATCCCGTAACAAAAAATAAATGAAATTATATTAAAATTGTACTTGTAAAGGTGTAATAAAAAATTTGAAATAATGATACACTATTTTAATCTTCATCACTACTTGATGATCTGAGTCGTTTTTTATTTTAATTTTTTTGGGAAACATTTGAAATTAAAGCCATTATTTGTTCATGTCTTTGTTCATTTTGAATTTTCATCAAATCAATAATTTGTTGAAATTCTGCTCTCCTATTTTCTTGATTTTTATTGTTTATTTTTTCTATTGTTTCTAATACAGTGTCCTTTTTTGGTCTTGAAGTTTTTTTAATGTTACTGAACCGATGCTGAGTATTTTTAGATATTGGTGTGCTTGGATTATTTATTGCATTACTCGCAGTTGGTTCATTATAAATTTCTGAAGAACTACTGCAATTTGAGTTGGATTTTGATGCAGTTTCTTTGTTGGATTCATTTATCGTTGAATCAAGTAGAAACACTGGTTGAACTTTGTGTTTATCACCCAAAATATCTTCTAATTCGTCAAAGTATGGTGAATTTTTTATGGCTCCTTCTCCTGTCAGTCTTCGCTTATCTTTAGTTTTTATATAAGAACTTTGCAAATTGGCAAATTTTTGCCTGCATTTTTCTCTTCCTTCGGCTCCTTCTCCTAGATAAAAACCCATATTGTTCATGGATGATGCAATTTTACCCCAAATAATACTTTTTGAGGTTTTCTTGTCCGAAAAAACTCTTTATTAAACTCTTTTCTCAGAGCAAGAAACGTCAAAGTAGCTTCATGGTCCTGTTTTGTGGGATTTTTTGCAGATTTGCACAATGTGCACTCTGAATCTGAACAAGATGGTTGCGACGGCAGTGGTATCTGTGTTTTAGCCATATCCATGTACAATTGGGCAATATTAGAATCTAAACAACCAAATTTTAATATTTAAATACAAATTAATAGTAAACGTTAGTATACCAAACTTACCATTTCTTATTACTGATGCTGTTTCCTCGTCAACCTGTAATATAATATTGCCCATTTCAACATTGACTACTTTATTCTGCTTATTATTATTCATTTTGGTATAATATATCTTATTTTATAATATTAACCTATAAACTATCTGTTTTGAACCGACTGATAAAACGGTTTGAACACGGTTAAAGCGCTTGCGTCCGTGACGTCACCGTTGCAACGCTAAAATATAATGGTTTGAACCGGGTTAAACCGTTTTTGAACCAGTGTATCGCCAAAAAACAGCCTAGATTTCTTTTCAACTCGCCTCTATTTAAATATAAGGAACATTAGAGAATACGTTAGGAAAATCCAAATACATAAAAGCATGTGGTATAGAATATCATTTTAAAAAAGTCGCACTACATAGATTTCCAGTCGAAAAGACAATGAGTCCACTGATCATAAAACATATTTAACAGAAATTTCGAAAAAATTAAGTTTTCTAGTTGTCATTTGTAGCGACATTTCCTCTTTGTTGTCTCTGGTTAATTACAAATATGAGACAAACATCTGCGGAGAAATTCCTGCTATAAGGCAGGATTCTCTAGCGTACGATACTCTCTCCGTAGTTTATATCTACCTCTACCGGCTGGTCGGTACACGGACGGGTATCCGTTCCCGCCGCATCGGAACGCAACCTGATAGAAACTTGTCATCGACAAGAATGGAATGTGACAAAAATGAAAAATTATATAAATAGCCGCAGCATTGAATCCTGTTTGTCATCCACGGCTCCCCATGATTGATGGTCAGCGATTATTGGAGCAGCTACTGAACGGTTTACCGAGCGTGAGCTATGCCTACAGTGGCGCCGCCTTAAATGGGGATAATTTTTTTTAAAGTGGAGCAAATTTTTCCCAAATATAAGCGTATATCTAGTTTTTCCTTCCGTAAATCATTTATTTTTCCGTTTTATTTTTTTCAATCTGCAACATTCAAATGAATAATATGAGGTTGGAATAAGATTTACTATTTACTGTGTACAGTGTTAAGTCTTCATTAATTAGTAATAATTAAGCAAATATGTAAAACATGTTATTAGAAACTCATTTATTCTCAAATTGCAATAAACAAAAGAAAGTAAGATAGGGTTTTAATTTTGTAATCTTTAATTAATTCATTATTTTCTGAAAAAAATATAAAGTAATTAGTTTTACTCCAGTTTCTTAACAAGAATAATATAATTTAACATTGAAAGAAAAAAATATATAACCATAACTCTAAAATACTTTCAGAAAATATATGATTATATCAACATATCTTTTACCCGTCTTCCTTATAACAAATAGAAGCGAACCTTGAAGTAGCGGTTAATTATTTATTGATATGCTGTAAAGTTGTTAAAAAATATGTTGAATATAATGGTTATTGTAGTCTGATACACTCACTATTTGAATTATTATTAAATATTACGTTACTAAGATAAAAAAACGTAATCTAAAATCTAGAAAACGAAGTTGAAAATAAAAATAAATATTATATGTGGCAAACAAGTATAAGTCGGAAGTAAGATACATACATATTTTTCCTTGTTCTTAAATGTATTACATTACTTTTATTTATTTACATATACAAATAATACTAATTTTTCGTCAGAAACAATGATAAAGCACTTAAAACAAAATTGTGTTGTTCGTACCGAAAAAATTCGTGTGCCATCTCTCCTAATTTTGTGAGTGAGATGACAGCCTTTCAGCGGTGTACGCAAAGTGGAAAAACAGCTGTTAATCCACAAATGTAACCCTTATTCGTAACAAAATAAAAATCATGTTATAAAAAACCTAAGTTACAACCAAAGATATGACATACCTAAGTATACCCAGAAAACTTTCGCACCATACATACAAATAAAACAAATTACGATAACTTCCCTACGAGAAACTTTATCGACAAAATTTCAAAAGCACGATTCAATGACACTTATGCCCTGTAATATACTACAACCTAATGATCATCTAACAATTATCTTTAGGAAAACTAGCTCTATGTCATCTCTCTCGAAATTACCCTACATGAAATATTGTTGCATTTAGCTTAAAATTAAACATTATGGTAATTCTTTTGTTGACATTTCACCGGAATAATACAAACTTATAACCATAAGTTTCTATTTTTTGCCGGCCTAGACCGGTAAAAGTGTTTCTAGACGATTTAAAATAACGTAAAACTACTTAAACCAGACGAAGGCATAAAAACACCAATTTGTACTTGGTTTTTAATGTGGCTTTCCATTTCTGGGGGTGCCAATATATTTCTTATTTAATTCATGGAAATCTCAAAGCTCTTGTGGAGAGAGCAACATATGGGCCACTTTTATGCTAAGTATTTGAAAAGTGGAAATAATTTTCAAGTTTGATATTGGGCGCATTAAGCCACGTGACTTCATTAATTTATTTGTGTATCCATACTAATAAAGTAACTCTATCTGTCTGTCTGTCTATCTTTCTGTCTGTTACGTTTTCACCTCTAAACCGCTGAACCAATTTTGATGAATTTTGATATAGAGATAGACTGGACCTTGGAGAAGGACATAGGCTACCTTTTACTGCGAAAGTAAAACTTGAAGGGGTGAAATATGGGATGAAAGTTCGTATGGAGAACCCATCATTTCTTACACTGAACCAATTTTGATGAATTTTGGTATAAAGATAGATTAGAACTTAGAAAAGGACATAGGCTACCTTTTGTCGCGAAAATAAAACTTGATAGGGTGAAATAGGGGATGAAAGTTTGTATGGAGAACCCATCATTTCTTCCGCTGAACCAATTTTGATGAATTTTGGTATACCTACAGATAGATTAGACCTTGAAGAAGCACATAGGCTACCTTTTGTCGCGAATATAAAACTTGAAGGGGGTGAAATACGGGATGAAAATTTGTATGGAGAACCCATCATTTCTCAAGTTAGGGATATAAAAATTCTTATTTATGTTTTTGGTAAGAAATTGATGGGAGTGAAGTTAGCGACGCGTCGCTCAGCGACGCGGCAGTGTGTGTCTACCATTACATAAAACCGTCGGCAATATAAAAATGCGTACAAACATGAATAAAAAAGATTATGTACCCAAATTTGCGATGTATGGGATCAAACTAGATAACAGTATACATATATTAGCTATTTATTTTAATAAAATATTAAATAATTTACATCACCCCTACGGATTAGACAGAATTTCTAATGTATAGGCGTGGTTAATACAACCCCTAATTACCTTATTAAATTAATTTTTGTAGTGTTACAAATAAACAATTTTTAATAATAAATTATTTCATCTGCTGAGATTCCGTTTCTGACTATCAAGTGTAATTTACAACACCCCTACGGGTTAGCCAGCAATTTTAATGTATAGGGGTAGTTCATACAACCATTAGCTTCCTTATTAAGTTAATTTTGAAGTGTTACAAATAAACAATTTTTAATAATAAATTATTTCATCTGCTGAGATTCCATTTCTGACTATCAAGTGTAATTTACAACACCCCTACGGGTTAGCCAGCAATTTTAATGTATAGGGGTAGTTCATACAACCCTTAGCTTCCTTATTAAGTTAATTTTGAAGTGTTATAAATAAACAATTTTTAATAATAAATTATTTCATCTGCTGAGATTCCATTTCTGACTATCAAGTGTAATTTACAACACCCCTACGGGTTAACCAGCAATTTTAATGTATAGGGGTAGTTCATACAACCCTTAGCTTCCTTATTAAGTTAATTTTGAAGTGTTACAAATAAACAATTTTTAATAATAAATTATTTCATCTGCTGAGATTCCGTTTCTGACTATCAAGTGTAATTTACAACACCCCTACGGGTTAGCCAGCAATTTTAATGTGTAGGGGTAGTTCATACAACCCTTAGCTTCTTTATTAAGTTAATTTTGAAGTGTTACAAATAAACAATTTTTAATAATAAATTATTTCATCTGCTGAGATTCCATTTCTGACTATCAAGTGTAATTTACAACACCCCTACGGGTTAGCCAGCAATTTTAATGTATAGGGGTAGTTCATACAACCCTTAGCTTCCTTATTAAGTTAATTTTGAAGTGTTACAAATAAACAATTTTTAATAATAAATTATTTCATCTGCTGAGATTCCGTTTTTGACTATCAAGTGTAATTTACAACACCCTTACGGGTTAGCCAGCAATTTTAATGTATAGGGGTAGTTCATACAACCCTTAGCTTCCTTATTAAGTTAATTTTGAAGTGTTATAAATAAACAATTTTTAATAATAAATTATTTCATCTGCTGAGATTCCATTTCTGACTATCAAGTGTAATTTACAACACCCCTACGGGTTAGCCAGCAATTTTATTGTGTAGGGGTAGTTCATACAACCTTTAGCATTCTTAATAAGTTAATTTTGAAGTGTTACAAATAAACAATTTTTAATAATAAATTATTTCATTTGCTGAGATTCCGTTTCTGACTATCAAGTGTAATTTACAACACCCCTACGGGTTAGCCAGCAATTTTAATGTATAGGGGTAGTTCATACAACCCTTAGCTTCCTTATTAAGTTAATTTTGAACTGTTACAAATAAACAATTTTTAATAATAAATTATTTCATCTGCTGAGATTCCGTTTTTGACTATCAAGTGTAATTTACAACACCCCTACGGGTTAGCCAGCAATTTTAATGTATAGGGGTAGTTCATACAAACCTTAGCTTCCTTATTAAGTTAATTTTGAAGTGTTACAAATAAACAATTTTTAATAATAAATTATTTCATCTGCTGAGATTCCGTTTTTGACTATCAAGTGTAATTTACAACACCCTTACGGGTTAGCCAGCAATTTTAATGTATAAGGGTAGTTCATACAACCCTTAGCTTCCTTATTAAGTTAATTTTGAAGTGTTATAAATAAACAATTTTTAATAATAAATTATTTCATCTGCTGAGATTCCATTTCTGACTATCAAGTGTAATTTACAACACCCCTACTGGTTAGCCAGCAATTTTAATGTGTAGGGGTAGTTCATACAACCTTTAGCATTCTTAATAAGTTAATTTTGAAGTGTTACAAATAAACAATTTTTAATAATAAATTATTTCATTTGCTGAGATTCCGTTTCTGACTATCAAGTGTAATTTACAACACCCCTACGGGTTAGCCAGCAATTTTAATGTATAGGGGTAGTTCATACAACCCTTAGCTTCCTTATTAAGTTAATTTTGAAGTGTTATAAATAAACAATTTTTAATAATAAATTATTTCATCTGCTGAGATTCCATTTCTGACTATCAAGTGTAATTTACAACACCCCTACGGGTTAGCCAGCAATTTTATTGTGTAGGGGTAGTTCATACAACCTTTAGCATTCTTAATAAGTTAATTTTGAAGTGTTACAAATAAACAATTTTTAATAATAAATTATTTCATTTGCTGAGATTCCGTTTCTGACTATCAAGTGTAATTTACAACACCCCTACGGGTTAGCCAGCAATTTTAATGTATAGGGGTAGTTCATACAACCCTTAGCTTCCTTATTAAGTTAATTTTGAACTGTTACAAATAAACAATTTTTAATAATAAATTATTTCATCTGCTGAGATTCCGTTTTTGACTATCAAGTGTAATTTACAACACCCCTACGGGTTAGCCAGCAATTTTAATGTATAGGGGTAGTTCATACAACCCTTAGCTTCCTTATTAAGTTAATTTTGAAGTGTTACAAATAAACAATTTTTAATAATAAATTATTTCATCTGCTGAGATTCCGTTTTTGACTATCAAGTGTAATTTACAACACCCTTACGGGTTAGCCAGCAATTTTAATGTATAGGGGTAGTTCATACAACCCTTAGCTTCCTTATTAAGTTAATTTTGAAGTGTTATAAATAAACAATTTTTAATAATAAATTATTTCATCTGCTGAGATTCCATTTCTGACTATCAAGTGTAATTTACAACACCCCTACGGGTTAGCCAGCAATTTTAATGTGTAGGGGTAGTTCATACAACCCTTAGCTTCTTTATTAAGTTAATTTTGAAGTGTTACAAATAAACAATTTTTAATAATAAATTATTTCATCTGCTGAGATTCCGTTTCTGACTATCAAATGTAATTTACAACACCCCTACGGGTTAGCCAGCAATTTTAATATATAGGGGTGGTTAACAAGACCCCTATCTACCTTACTATATTAATTTTGAAGTGTTACAAATTAACAATTTTTAATAATCAATTATTTCATCTTCTGAGATTTCATTTCTGATTATCAATGGTAATTTACAACACCCCTACGGGTTAGCCAGCAATTTTAATGTATAGGGGTGGTTAACAAGACCCCTATCTACTTTAGTAAATTAATTTTGTAGTGTTACAAATTAACAAATTTTAATAATCAATAATTCCATCTGCTGAGATTCCGTTTCTGACTATCAAGAGTAATTTACAACAACCCTACGGATTAGCCAGCAATTCTAAAGTACAGGGATGGTTAACAGGACCCCTAACTACCTTAATAAATTAATTTTGACGTGTTACAAATGAACATTTTGGACCCTTAACTTCATGTGTTGAGTTGGTTAAGAAAAGTTTACAAATTAATAATTTGGATGTTGCCAGAAACTTTATTGGTCCATTTAGTTTTTATCCCCCCGCCCGGTGCGTTTCAAATTAATTGATTTAGCACATGCTATGGAGCCATCTTAATTATTATTTTAGAGACAATGAGTAGTTTTGTCTTATGATTAAAGGTAATAATAGGTTGACAAACGAAATAAAAACAAAAATTATTAATAAAAAAATCACAAATTACTGTTAAAAAATATATAATAGTAAATAGAGGGGAGGAAAGGGACCAACACACTTGCCGGCAACATCGACTTTTTTGTTATTTAGGATATAATAATCTGAGCATAGTTGCCGGTCCTTACATTTTGCATACTCAACTTCCTTTGGCGCCTGAACTATAAACTATTTTCAACAATAAATTATTTCATCCGCTAAGATTATATTTGTGAATATAGATCCATAGATCTTACAAGAAGTACATCAATGAAGATTTGAACGCTTTAACTAAGAAAAATACTTGGAAAATGATAACACTTCCACCAAATGCAAATCTGATAGAAATCTTACATGCACTTTGTCGATGATGGCCTAATAGTGGCTGAGGACAAAGAAATGGATGAAATCCTGAATTTGCTTCAAGAGAATTTTTAAGCAAGGCCAGGTTGCGTTGAGGGTCTCCAAATTATTCAAGACGAAATGAATGGATTGATTTTCATTCATCAAAAGGGCTGCATCCAACGCCTGGTAACAAAATTCATTTTAGAACATGTAAAGCCAACCATTGTACCATATAGAGAAGCAATCGGTGAACTAATGTTTGTAGCAGTGGTTAGTAGACCGATGTAGCCTTTTCTATTAACTACGTCAGCAGATAGCAGAGAGAACTACATGTCGTATTCAACGCTGTCATAAAAATTATTAAATACTTGTCTTCATCCTGTGGCTATGGGATAATTAATGACAAATCTGCAGATCATAAAGTCGTTGGATTCTCGGAAACTGAGAGAAATGCAAAAAATCTATAACACTTGTCTGTGTAGATAACTGACAATAAACAATTCTATTCATAGAATTAAAAAGTAGGAGCTAACAAATCAGAAACTTGCACCACAAATGTAGGGCTACAATAAAATATCACTTATAGTACCTACAATATTTAATATAGGTATTATATTAGGCATAGTTATAAAAGAAGCTGTAGAGAACTGTGACTCATACATAGGTACTTAGAAACTGGAATTGGCCCAGACAATTATAATAGACGTTTCTGGTTCTACAACCTATATATTTTTACTACATGTTTGAAGTTTAAAATGACAACAAATGCCACGGAACATACTGTTACCTTATTGGTTTGTACCCGTTGACGTCAGCTGGCAAGGGGAGAAGCGGTGCAAATTTGTTTCTTTCCCATACGGGGTAAATATTTTTTAGTTTTCTATAAAATAAAGTGAAAAAAAATGTGCAATACCTCATTGTAAAGAAGTGTCAGTTGACTATTATATCTTAGTACATGGATGATATAAAATGCACAAATCACATATAGTAGTATTAGTATTTTCTTCGACATTAGAATCCTTTACGCATGTCTTATGTACATATTTTGTGCAAACACTGCAAAATTTTGTGTCTAAAATATTTTTTACTGTTCTTCCACAATATAAACAAATATCTGTCATATCGTCCGAAGACTCTAATAATAAATTCATTAGATATGTTTTATATATTTCAGGTGGTGTTAAGTTTTCTATAGATTTATTTTGCGAAATATTTTCTGCAAAATGTAAAACAAATATTCCGCAGTTATAGACGTCCTGTTGAACACTATGTTTATTGTTGCATTTATATAACCAATTTTTTAAGTTATAAAATTTGACAAATTTGTCGAAATACTTTTTTGTCTGACGAAGTGTACTTCCTAATGGATTGTAAAAGTAAAATACACGTTCATCTGTATCTGCGGTAGCCAAACACCAGTGATTTTGTATCAAAACTGGCATGAACATAAAACCGGATACTGTATGAGCATCATTTCCTAAATCTGTGCAAAAAATTTGATATGTGGAATGTGTTGAAATTATATTAATATTACATTCCGATTTTTTTGTTAATACATGGATGGCAATATCCATTAAGAAATTAGATACCCACATAGATAAATAATTATTATTAAACTTTAAAATATTAAAATCTTCAAAAGTTAGTTCTTTTATTGGACTATTGACTTCTGAATATATCCCTATTACATATGATGGATGCGAAGGTAAATTTGTATAGTATGAAATATCTGTAATAAGACCATTATCATATTTCTTTAACAAACTAGTTTTATTAGTTGCTAACTTATTGACAGTAGACATTTCTGTATTCTTTTTGAATTTTTTAAGGAAATTTGTCTTGAAATAATTTAATTTATTTTTACCTTTTTTATTCCACGACTCAGTTGGCTCATGGTCTTTAGAGGATTGAGTTGCGCATCTAGTTCGTGGAATGTCCAGCTCACACTCTTTATGAATACTTTTAACACGAAGACGAATTTTTCGCAAAAATCTTGTGCAGCGTAAATTTGTTTCGCCTTGTAAAATATTGTTTTTCACATGTCCGAACCAGTTTTCAACAGCCGCATTACTTGGTCGTTGGTCTTTTGAAGACAAAAGTATTTTGGTCCACAGCGGTAAATAAGGCAAATGTTTCCTTAATATTATTTCAGAGTATGGTGCATGAAAATATTCATTAGGTTCGGAACCTGGATTACTCTCATTAATTTTTTGGATGGTAGCGTTATAAATGTTTAGAAAGTGTTTGTAAAATAAACTACTTTTATAAATTGCTTTGCTATCTACAAGTTCGTCCTCTGTTACAATATTTTCATTTTCTGCTTCACTTGCAAATTCTTTATCAGTACAAACAGCTATTAATTCTTTATAGGATTTTTTAAAGTTGTCACTTTTTGTCGGTGAACAAATGACAATAATTAAGTTTTCAAACCATTTATTAATTATCTGAAGTGACTCCATATTAAAAACTGAAGCTAAACATTCTTTTAAAAATATTTTTAATTTTTTATGACTTACATGTTTATTTATTGTTGTTGTAATAATTTTCATGTAATGACAACAACATAAATGAATAGTAAACTGCATAGGTAGGTTATTTAAATCACCTACAATCGTTCTATAAGCTAAATTTAGGTAAGTTGATAAATCAGGTAGTTGTAACCAGAATATTAATAAAGCATTAATAAGAGCATAACTGAAATCAGTTACAACTCTTTGAAACAAAGGCCATTTTATTTTTTGATAAATACAATAGGATTTAAACTTAATTAGCCACACGCCAATAGAGGTCGTGTCATGATTTGAATTTATCATTTCAAAAATAGGGAAGATTCTATTAGTATTTTTATATCTTACAACCATGGAATAATATAAAATTCTTTTACTATTTTCAGAAGGAGAATGAACAACTGATCCTGTAGCGTCCAGATACCCGCACAAGAAATCATTTTCTTTGCAAATTAAAGCCAAATCTAATTGTTCTTTGCTGTATGTATATACATGAAAAGGTTCTCCGACTTCCTGAATATAATTTTTATGTTCTCTGTACATAAGCAACAGATCAATAATTTCATTTTGATGACGATCATTAATGCTTAGAGCTTCAGAACTTAATTTTCTTAACGTACAGTCGGATTTTACATCCTGTAAATTTCCCCGTTTGATTTTTCCTGGTGAAGCTTTTAGTATATGTTTATCTCGGAATGAAGACGGCTTAACACATTTTATGTTCTTTCGAAAAATTTTTCTTTCGATTCCACGTACTTGACATGTTAGTTTAGATCGATGTGTGAAATGGAGTCCCGAACTATAAACAACAGCTTCTTTTATGCTGTTACTTAAGAAATTTCTAATAATAATTTTAAATGTTTTGCACTCTTTATGTGCACAGTAACCGTAAATAGTAATAGAATTAGTGTTTACATTTTCTCGTTTAGAGTTAATATATAATATGCATGTGTTATTAACTTTTGCAAATTTTTTTCGTAATAAATATTGGTACTTACTTTTATCTAACGTGCCTTTCTTAAATATATCTTGCCATTCCTCAATGGAAATTATGAAAGAACCTTCTCTAAATGGACAAGAAAAATTTAGTGACTTTTTAATATTTGATGGGGATATATTTGTAGAATTTTTTGGTAAAATTTGGTTCGCATAAATATTTTTTTCATTATGTAAATTTAACATAATAGGACTGATTACTTCACTTTCAGCAGAATTTATAGATATGTTATGGTCAATATCTGGGCTATTAAACAAGTTTCTCTTTACGGAAACTATTTTATCATTTTTAATATTTGGTGTCGATGTAATCTGAAATTTTCCAAAATTAACATTTTCCGTTATACTTGAAGGAGACTCTATATAATTATCAAAATTAATTGGCGAAGGAGAAAATTCGACTACAGACGGAAACTTAGGGATAATTTCAGGCGAATTTTTTAAATTTATTTCTGATATTTTCTTTTCAACGGAAACTATTTTATCATTTTTAATATTTGGTGTCGATGTAATCTGAAATTTTCCAAAATTAACATTTTCCGTTATACTTGAAGGAGACTCTATATAATTGTTATCAAAATTAATTGGCGAAGGAGAAAATTCGACTACAGACGGAAACTTAAGGATAATTTCAGACGAATTTTTAAAATTTATTTCTGATATTTTCTCTTCAATAGATTCATTAACACCTAAATTAGAAAATTTTTGAGAATTTCGCCTCCAAAAACTATATATATACAACCTGTTTCTGAAAGAATTTTTTCTGCCCATTGATTTACAGATTAATGAATACACAGACTTTTCTGTTCTACATGAATGCTTATTTAAATCGTCAATTATATTTTGTTCACTACTTATTAATTCTTTCAAATGCTCACCCAACTTATCTTTGTTAATATTGTGCATCTTCTTATGACCCATGTTAGGTATAGTTCTAATAAAATATATATATAATATTGAATAATAATAAAATTATATAAGAAAAATCGAGTAAAATAAAAAATAATTTGATACCTATATAGGTAATTCAAACACGAAAAAAAGTACAAAAAGTAAATTGTTTGTGATAATAAAGTATCAAAATATGAAGAGTTACAAATAAGTAATAATATTGAAATAAAAATATCAAAATACGTTCAGAAATGGTAAATAAAATTACCAAAAAATAAGTAGTTTATAATTAAATGTTTCAAAAAAATACGAAAATAAAAATGTTCTAAACGTTGAAAAAATGTATCAAAAAATAAATATTTTATAATGATATGTTTTAGAATAATATAAACATATAAGAATATGTTACAAATATATAATTCTTCAGGAAAACTAAAAGAAAAGTTAAATCACGTTCCAATCCAATCCAGTTATATGGAATTCAAAACAATGCGAACGTATCTATAAAAATATATTTGAAAATTCAGAAATACTGTGAGAAAAAACTTATTTCAAAATATATAACTAATTTATACAATAATAATAATAATAATAATAATAATAATACTAATATTTATTAATGGTTATATAAAAAATACACCATTAAGGGCGAGGTTCAACTACAATGTTGATCTTCCACCTAACCCACAGAATGATAAGTATTTAAAAATTGAATTCTTGTTCACAAGATAATGAAAAATAATCTGCTATAAAAAGCAAAAGATACAATTTGAAATTTAATTCAATAAAAAGAAAAGTTAATAATAGTGCAGAAGAATGTTGCACCTTCAAAAAGATATTAACTTCGAAACGAAAACCAAATAGGAATGAATTGCCATAAAAAGCAAAATAAACAATTTGATATAAAAGAATCGATTCAATTAAGACTTATTAACAGTGAAGATAACTGTTGCACCTTCGAAAAGAATACGATTAAATAATAAAAACGAGATTAAGAATAACGCAGCTAAAACCAAACCGATGCTTACATGCCTAACGAGTACGACTAAATGATTCTCTCTAGCTAGCTAACAAATGGCAAAGCTGAGACATGAGGAATCCCGGACTTAAACAAAAATAGGGGATCCACTCGAACGAGGTCACACGAAAAATATACCTAAATGCTTATACCCTCTATGAGTGACGTCCCAGCATGAGGCGAACGACTAAATCCGGGAGAGCCACATCCGAGAGATGGCAGCACTAATGACCGACTTATAGGGAAAACATTTTATTTTACGTTTTGTGCTAGTTGTATTTTGAGGCTTTGTTTTGAGGATATTTTGTTATTTTTAATTGAAATCAAATATATTTATCATAATGTCAGATATATACATATATTTAAATGATGCTGTGCGGCCTATGGTCGAAGGAGAAGCAGTATATAAGGGTAAAATAAGATTCAAAATTGAGGTTAACTGCATGTTAACTACTTATTTACTTATTTTTAGCTGGACATTTTATCTTGTGCGGATATAAAACAGATAAACAGAATAATATAGAAATAAATTAACTGTGTGTTCAAACATCTAATTTGAAAGGGGCTAACCACTCAATCGTAATAACACTAAATACAAATGCACATCAAGTTCTTTTGTTTTGCACGTCTTCTTCTTGCTCAATTTCTGATGTTTTGTAGTTTCTTCTTCTTCCCTGTCTTTCCTACACAATTTAAAATAAATATATAATATTAAAGAATAATAGTTACTACTTACAGGTAACGTCTCTATTTTTCTTCTCTGTACAGGGGTTTTGTCGAATTTTCTTTGCTGTAATTTTTAGCTTGCTATATATATAAATATTTTTCTTTTATTGACTACAAAAACAACCTAATAATGTTTTGAAGCATAAATTTTTATAAATACTTACATGGAATAAAATCGCTTAGGTAAAAATGTGAACAAACGTTCATGAACGGTGATATGTCCTTTTCGATTTTTAACGCGATTTTCCACTTATTTATTAATATTTCTCTTTTTGGGAAATAATGAACGGATATGCCAGCACTTGCATAATTATTGCACTGCGGTACAGAACAATATCTCTTCGATTTGCTGGTCATTTTTGGTTGTTGTTTACTTATAACCCTGTATGACAGCACAACGTTTTCCCTACAACTTATATGTTTTATTTTGCCACCAGATGTCAGGCATTTTGTTGGCTCTTACCAATTGTATGTCATTTATAAATTCATAAAACTCGTAAATAACTATTTAAATAATATATAATTACCTACCATTTTATTTATATGACTAAAACTGAAATTAGAAAATGAAATAAATATACCAAGAGTTGCAGTATCGTGATCGTATGTTTTCGTTTGTGCGTAATAAATATTCTTGTGATTTTGGATACAATATTATGAAATAAATAATTCTATATTGTTGTACAAAAACTCTTCTACCATTAGGTTTAGGGTTTAATGCCCTTATTCATAAACACTCGTAATAATTTTAAACGGTTCGTTATAATTTTTATCCAATAAAAACAGTCGACATTGAAAGAAAAATCGAAATTTTATTTGTCAAGTTTGATTCTTTTTGTCAAAAATTATAACGAACCGTTTTAAAACTTTACGAGTGTTTATGAATATGGGCATTAGTCTTTTATCGATCACAATCTTCGTTATTTGTTTTTGTTTCCTGCTTTTTGCACATCACATACATATTTTTTCTTCAAGTTTTCTCTGCGCTCTCATACCAGCCTTTTCTTGGTTTTTGTTGATTATTATTAATTGATTGAAAAATTAAAGAAATTTATAAAAATTTTAATAAAATTTCTATGAGATAGTGGGATAAGAAAAAAAGGGCAAATGCAATAGGTAGGTACATCGTTTACATTTTAGGTTCACAATATCCTCGGCTGTTTTATTTCGCATTTTGACGAGAATGAATCAAGATTCCATCCGCTATATTTAAAAACCAGCCATCATATTTATCAAAACAACTACTTTGTAACAGACAAAAATCCAGATATTCGCCGTGAAAATTTAAACAAAAAATGTACTTAGAAAATTTAATAATTGAGGGCGATATAATTACTAATCCAAGGCAACTATTATTATTTATTATATGTTTCCGTAATACCATAATAATAATATATAGGTAATATAAAATAGAGAAAACATTGTTTTACTTTGAAATAACATCTCTATACATAGAATACATATGATCCTACAAATCAAGTAATAAGTTAAATTAATATTACTTAAATGCTATACAGTTTATTATTCAATTCTTATTTACTTGTTAAAGTATTGTTTCGATTCGAAATAAAAACAGGGTATTTTCATGTGATCTATATCTAATTTTTTTGAATTATTTAAAGAACAATAAATAGTTTAAAGTAAAATATAAGTTGTACCCATTTAACACCTTAAAATTTATTTATTAAAGATGCTAGGGATTCTGTTAACCACTTCTGTACATTAGATTTGCTGGCTAGCCCGTAGGTGTGTTGTACTTTCCCATTATTTTCAGAAGTATATTCTTAGCGGATGAAATCATATATTATTATTAAAAATTGTTTCAATATTTATATAGTAAGGAAGCTATTGTTAACAAACCCGTATACATTAGAATTATTAGCTAACCGGTAGGAGTGTTGTACTTTACTTTTAAATTCAGAGGTATATTCTTCGCGGATGAAATAAAAATTATTATTATTGTAACACTTCAAAATTTATTCATTAAAGAAGCTAGGGGTCCTAGTAACTACCCCTGTACATATTAGAATTGTTGGCTAACCCTTAGGGGTGTTGTAAAGTATCCTTGCTACTCAGACACATAATCTCAGCAGATGAAATAATTGATTGTTAAAAATCATTTATTTGTAACACTTCAAAATTAATTCAATAAGGTAACTAAAGGTCCTATTAACTATCCCGGCGCATTAGAGTTGCTGGCTAACCCGCAAACCCGCAGGGGTGTTGTAAATTACCGTGGATAATCAGAAACGGAATCTCGGTAGATGATATAATTGATTATTAAAAATTGTTTGTTTATAACACTTCAAAATTAACTTAATAAGGAAGCTAAAGGTTGTATTAACCACCCCTACACATTAAAACTACTGGCTAACCCGTAGGAGTGTTGTAAATTACCCTTGATAATCAGAAACGGAATCTCAGCAGATGAAATAATTTATTATTAAAAATTGTTTATTTGTAACACTTCAAAATTAACTTAATAAGGAAGCTAAGGGTTGTATGAACTACCCCTATACATTAAAATTGCTGGCTAACCCGTAGGGGTGTTGTAAATTACACTTGATAGTCAGAAACGGAATCTCAGCAGATGAAATAATTTATTATTAAAAATTGTTTATTTGTAACACTTCAAAATTAACTTATTAAGAATGCTAAAGGTTGTATGAACTACCCCTACACATTAAAATTGCTGGCTAACCCGTAGGGGTGTTGTAAATTACACTTGATAGTCAGAAATGAAATCTCAGCAGATGAAATAATTTATTATTAAAAATTGTTTATTTGTAACACTTCAAAATTAACTTAGTAAGGAAGCTAAGGGTTGTATGAACTACCCCTATACATTAAAATTGCTGGCTAACCCGTAGGGGTGTTGTAAATTACACTTGATAGTCAGAAATGGAATCTCAGCAGATGAAATAATTTATTATTAAAAATTGTTTATTTGTAACACTTCAAAATTAATATAGTAAGGTAGATAGGGGTTTTGTTAACCACACCTATATATTAAAATTGCTGGCTAACCCGTAGGGGTGTTGTAAATTACACTTGATAGTCAGAAACGGAATCTCAGCAAATGAAATAATTTATTATTAAAAATTGTTTATTTGTAACACTTCAAAATTAACTTAATAATAAAGCTAAAGGTTGCATGAACTACCCCTACACATTAAAATTGCTGGCTAACCCGTAGGGGTGTTGTAAATTACACTTGATAGTCAGAAACGGAATCTCAGCAGATGAAATAATTTATTATTAAAAATTGTTTGTTTATAACACTTCAAAATTAACTTAATAAGGAAGCTAAAGGTTGTATTAACCACCCCTACACATTAAAACTACTGGCTAACCCGTAGGAGTGTTGTAAATTACCCTTGATAATCAGAAACGGAATCTCAGCAGATGAAATAATTTATTATTAAAAATTGTTTATTTGTAACACTTCAAAATTAATATAGTAAGGTAGATAGGGGTCTTGTTAACCACACCTATATATTAAAATTGCTGGCTAACCCGTAGGGGTGTTGTAAATTACACTTGATAGTCAGAAACGGAATCTCAGCAAATGAAATAATTTATTATTAAAAATTGTTTATTTGTAACACTTCAAAATTAATATAGTAAGGTAGATAGGGGTCTTGTTAACCACCCCGATATATTAAAATTGCTGGTTAACCCGTAGGGGTGTTGTAAATTACACTTGATAGTCAGAAATGGAATCTCAGCAGATGAAATAATTTATTATTAAAAATTGTTTATTTGTAACACTTCAAAATTAATATAGTAAGGTAGATAGGGGTCTTGTTAACCACCCCGATATATTAAAATTGCTGGTTAACCCGTAGGGGTGTTGTAAATTACACTTGATAGTCAGAAATGGAATCTCAGCAGATGAAATAATTTATTATTAAAAATTGTTTATTTGTAACACTTAAAAATTAACTTAATAAGGAAGCTAATGGTTGTATGAACTACCCCTACACATTAAAATTGCTGGCTAACCCGTAGGGGTGTTGTAAATTACACTTGATAGTCAGAAACGGAATCTCAGCAGATGAAATAATTTATTATTAAAAATTGTTTATTTGTAACACTTCAAAATTAACTTAATAAGGAAGCTAATGGTTGTATGAACTACCCCTATACATTAAAATTGCTGGCTAACCCGTAGGGGTGTTGTAAATTACACTTGATAGTCAGAAACGGAATCTCAGCAGATGAAATAATTTATTATTAAAAATTGTTTATTTGTAACACTTCAAAATTAACTTAATAAGGAAGCTAATGGTTGTATGAACTACCCCTATACATTAAAATTGCTGGCTAACCCGTAGGGGTGTTGTAAATTACACTTGATAGTCAGAAACGGAATCTCAGCAGATGAAATAATTTATTATTAAAAATTGTTTATTTGTAACACTTCAAAATTAACTTAGTAAGGAAGCTAATGGTTGTATGAACTACCCCTATACATTAAAATTGCTGGCTAACCCGTAGGGGTGTTGTAAATTACACATGATAGTCAGAAACGGAATCTCAGCAGATGAAATAATTTATTATTAAAAATTGTTTATTTGTAACACTACAAAATTAATTTAATAAGGTAATTAGGGGTTGTATTAACCACGCCTATACATTAGAAATTCTGTCTAATCCGTAGGGGTGATGTAAATTATTTAATATTTTATTAAAATAAATAGTTAATATATGTATACTGTTATATAGTTTGATCCCATACATCGCAAATTTGGGTACATAATCTTTTTTATTCATGTTTGTACGCATTTTTATATTGCCGACGGTTTTATGTAATGGTAGATACACACTGCCGCGTCGCTGAGCGACGCGTCGCTAACTTCACTCCCATAAGAAATTGAGTGTTTTCGCGTTTTTGAAAAATTATCCCTCAAGGCGGTACAATAGAGGATGATTTCAATTATTTTTTTTATCTTTGTTTTAACCGTTAGCAGATTTTCGATATTTGTCGGAGAGATAGCTTGCATCATATATACATAAGTAAAAGTACCCGAGACATGTTTATAGAAAAGAGCGCTGGTTGCCGGCTCCCTACGCAGCGCATGTCTCCGAAGTAAATGTGAAAAATTACTGGTACACGTGTAGCTAATCGTTATTCTATAGCTTTGCCCGTGCGAAGCCGGGGCGGGTCAGCTAGTATTATTATATAATAGAATAACGGGTGAAGAAATTATATTTCCTGCGCCCATGGGTTGACGAGGTGCAGAATGCGCGATAGAATGGGGTGTATATGCACCGTGAAACAGGTCCAGCACAAAACATGTCCCACTGACAATAACCCGGACAATACATATTTCATTTCGCCTAGCCGAAACCGAAAACTCTGAAATTTGAATAGCAATATTTCTGTTTTATGCGAACCAATAAATTTTGTTGCTGCGATGCGCGAATATAGATATGTATGTGTTGTCGCTACCGGTCAGTGGCGGTGGTGGGGCAGGGGTCACAGTAGGGTATTACTAATTTATGTGTTTTGCCCCTAATTTTCTGCTCTAAATTGGCGTCATGGCGTTTTATTACGTATTAAAATGTTGCAGAAATATGAATGCTTTATGACTGCTTAAATTTGACAAGTGAAAAGTAATTTCACAATGTGTGTGAAAATTCGATAGTGTTATCAAATGCGAATAGTTAATATTTTATGTTTTACAGAAATTTTAGGTCATATGACAGCTAGCAACGACATGAAGAGCATAGAAAAAGATGTCTATAAATGATTTCAATATAAAAATATTTCAGATCACGATTCCCGAATACATAGGTCTGTTCGATGAAATTTTCAAAATTGCAGTGTAGCGCAAGTTTAGGTTAGCATAATGTACACTAGTTGCATCTTTCAATAAAACACGAAAGCATAACCAGTGCATCAGTGAATTGTCAACAGTTGTCGGATTCATAACCTGAAGATAAACAATTTGTTGTAAGGTTCTGGGGAATCGGATCATTAATTTAGTTTAAGAAGTGATAGAGTTTTGGAAATTGAAAAGCATCTTATTCGTTATTTACAATTCATCGCCAGTTAGCCGATAAATTTGAAACTTCTAATTAATTTTAAAAGTTAAATATTTTTTATTGACATTTAAGTTACCCCACTCTCGTTTGAACTAACACCATTCTTTCAAAAGTCAAAAAAGTATGCCTTATTTCTAAAATTTATCTTAGCGAAGAGGCTGCACCAATTACTATTTTTTCATCAAACGCTTTAGTGTTAAAAAGTTACCACTGGAACTATTTAGTTTGTGCTAGTGCGTCATCGAATATCGTTGGTGTTTAAGTAGCAATCATTAAGGCCAAATCGACAGTTTCTAATAATTAGAATTTATAATTCCACTTATTACTTAAATAATATGTTCAACAGGCTGACCCAAGTAACGTGCTCAACATGGAGATCTGGAAAACTATAACAGATATTTGTTTTTTCGGAGATATGCATAGGTCAATATAGATATTGACAAAAAAGTAATGTTTCCTAATTAATTCTGGAAATACGATGTTATAGACGTCATAATATAATAGATATTAACATAATTGAACAGACGATTTTTTTTTTTGCTTTTCAACGATGTATAATATGTCTTTGTTCTTGGTTTAAAGTGCTACAGCACAAGAAAAGTGAAATTAAAGATGATTTTTTTAGCTTCCGTAAGGAGATTAGAACTGTATTCACACACCATTGCAGGGTCTTAATGATGCTCCATGATAAAGAAATCACAATGATTCTATCCACAAAAAGCAGCAGTAAGACGAAAAATCATATATTATACTCTGTTTTTAAACTATAGATAGTAACTAGAAATTCTAGTGAGAAAATCAAAGCCTGTGATTGGCTGCTGCGCTATTTCGTGAAGCCGCATTTAACCAGATGAAATTTCAAGTTAACCTTCGAACGTAATTGAAACGTCAAACTCTCAGTAGTTGTCAAATCACTTGTAGAATTTGCACGTGTTTTTTGTTTCATTTTTACCTCCCGCTACCCTAGGTAAGGGAGGTATAGGGATCGTGCTAAAAATCGGATATAGAGATTTTGGTGAATAAGCACGTTTTGATGTCCCCAGATTCCGATTTTAACATTTTTACAATGATGTCTGTAGGTATGTATGTGTGTGTGTGTGTGTGTGTGTGTGCCTGTGTGTGTGGATCTTGTGGACACGATTACTCAAATACTATCAATCAGAAATATTTGAAATTTTGTATACCCATTCTATACTAATGTGGGAAGAGCTCATTAGTTTTTAGTGTATATCGGATAACCGGAAGTATCATTTATACAAGCTTTTAACAGTTTTTCTTGTAAAAAATTCCTTGAATATAATTCTTTAGTAACTTTTACTAATTAAATTTGAATATAATTGTATAATCTTCAATTCTACGATAATAACATTTAGTAAATAACTCTAAATAACTTTAAATATGAATTTATAATATAATTTATTTTCATATATCGTCTTGCCTATGCGTCAAACAAAAACATAATTTTAATAACAATTTTGACATATTTGAACAAATGTCACTGTCAGTCACTGTTAGGAAGAAATTGCATTAAAATTAATAATGAAACCGTGTTAAGGGGAATATAATGGTAAAATATTTAATTCTAATGAAATTAAGGTTTGTAAAAATAGTATATTTTCCATCATACATAAATATTAGATGTACAGGAAGAATTTTTTCTATTTTTGCAGCACTATAAATTAATATTAATTTACAACTACACATTTACGAAATGGATCATGTACGACGAAGAATTTACAAAGATTGCGTTTCAGAGCACCTAGAAGTTGATGCTGATTTTTATAAGAATGTGTGTGTGACGATTTTTCCTTAAAGTCTATTAAAATATGATTCAAAACTTCTCAAATTTGGTATTTAAAACTCATATATAATTTGAAACAACATATCAGATTTTAACCATTTATGATAAATAGGATGTGGTACTTAATTTGGAGCTCTAACAGTTTTTTGAGGAAAAACAATAAAACATAATCCTAAATTTCGTATTACAGACTTTTCTATTTATTGGACAACAAATTAGATTTTATTTACAACCGATCAACCGGAAGTGATACTTTGCGTAAAGCTTACTGCTATTTTAAACATGGAATTGGCGGGAGGTCATGTGCTGGCCACATCAGATTTTTCTTTTTGTGATATTTCACGAATAAAAACAGTTATAATATATAAAAAATTTTCATCAAGGAAAATTTATAATTAAAAGTTACGTATTTATGATTTTATATGAATAAATTAAGTAGATTATCTATAATAGTTTTGGCTAATGAAAATATAACCTGGAAAGTATAAATGCTGACGTGACCTTCATTTTAACATTTCAATTCCCCCGCCAAATAAATCTAGTGACTTTTTTTGGTAACTTCTCGCGGTGTAAATGTGACTTCGTCTAGTGCTGTCTATAGTTTAAAAACACGGTATAGTATATATTATAATTAAAAAATAAATCTGGAGGCAATTATGTTGCGAAATAGCAATTAAGTAGCATAATTATTATTTTATTCAAGTATTCATAGCAAGCATTAATCTATTTTATGCTTCGTAACCTCTCTTTTTGTGAGTCTTGTTCCATTTTTCTTCTGGTGTAATAATTCGTGTCTGGCTAGCGGCGTCTTATGCAGCGATGAATTTACGACCCCTTGCGTCGGCTCTGGCGCACTGTAAACTGTCCAAGATACAGCAACCAAGGGAATACTCTTCTCGTATTGTCTGAGGCACATGCCGTATTATAAGTAGTTGGTCGTCGCAGCTTTAAGAACCGTTTACACTACTCTGATCTACGAGACACAAGGGAAGCTTTAAAAATTAATAACTGTTTGTTTATTCCACATGCCGAGCTCTGGGAATTTTTCTCTACTTTGCGAGGTTATATAGTTTTGCTCATGTTATCTAGGTTTACTGTATTTTGAGAGAGAATCATAATGGTTGGATTTGAAGTTTAATGTTCTACATTACGGGATAATAGTTTTTGAAATAGCGAAACACAGTTAAGACAGGTTTATAATACCTACTTTTGAAGTACAAATTTAGATTTAGGAATTTAAATAAATATATCATTAATGCCCATATTCATAAACACTCATAAAGTTTCAAAACGGTTCGTTATAATTATTGACAAATAGAATCAATCTTGACAAATAAAATTTCGATTTTTCTTTCAATATCGACTGTTTTTATTGGATAAAAACGAACCGTTTAATTTTTTTACGAGTGTTTATGAATACGGGCATAAGTCTTATTATTCATTTCTGGGTGTGCCTATTTGCCTTTATTCCAGATTTCGATAATGAGGTAATTACTAGGAGTATCCTCATGGATAGGTATTCAACGTTGTAGTGCTATTTCAAACACGGAAATAATTTTCAAATTAACTTCTATTGAATTTCAACTCGAGTCATCAAAACCACAACTGAACTTAACTACGCGAACCCAGGATTAGAAATTTAAAGAAAGTATCTATAGTCCTGAACTCGGGATAGTTTAGAAAAATTTTAAATCCCGAATAGGAGTGGTTTACGCGCTCGTTTGAGATTGCTTGGGAGATGTGACCTGTGAAGTAATTTAGATAATAATGGAAATTAGTGATACTACTTTTTGCGTAGGTAGGTTATGTGTTGTGATAACTAATCAATATCCACCTAAATTCGAGTGTGCCTTTAGGTATGGTTTATTTAAAGTTATTTTTATAAAGAAGATAAGAGAACTGTTCTCCATCTATGGTGAAAAAATGTGTTTGTTATAACGTAATTTATTTTTCTTCGTTTTTTTCAATTTAAAATTTAAACTTTTTCATTAATATTTACGTAATGCTGTTTCATTCAATTTAAAAACTTCACTTAGACGTATGTCTTTCTGCCTTTTATAATTCAACGAGGGTTGGTGACGGACATTTTTCCGAAACTGGTATCCAATTACTGAAAAAATAAAAACTTTTGCTGTTATCGTCATTATACATCTTTATTCCAATTCTACAGTAATATGAATACTTTTATCAATCTAATTAATAACAGTTACAGAGTAAAAAAAAAAAAATCTGTTGTGGGCAGCACAATACCTCTCGCCATTTCCATTTTATGTTATATATGTATTGTATTATACTTCGCTATCGAACCGTCGTTTTGTAACAAAAATTGCAGAACTTTACCCAAATATTGTTTTTTATTGTATTTAACATGTCTTCTGCACACATACAATTCTAATTATATCTATTTTTCATTGTATGAGGATGTTCCTAAATGTCAGAGATTCTTCCAAATTCATTAGCACGATTGGCGGTATTTCTTATGGAAATATGCATTTTACCTACAAATTTAAATATTTAATTAATAAAACAATAAGAAAGATTAAATGTACTTCCCAGAAAAAGCTTTCAGAATGTCACTAAAACTATTGATTTTTGACTCTGACATTTGTCATTTACAAACTATGTTGTAAATATTTGAATTTGTCAACTGGTTTCTGGTTTCCTTAGTGCCTTAGCCTCTGAGATTGGATTATTCTATATATTACAGTGCCCTTATCTCTAAATCTAAACAAGATATAATAAAATTTTAAATGTATCAGATGTAGAATTGTATGTTCTTCAATAATATTAATAACAGAAATTTAAAAAAAATAATATTTAGAAGATTTTTTTAAAGAAACTATTACTTCCGGTTGTCCAATTGTAACGAAAATCTAATCAGTTCTTCACAGGAATATCAGATTGTGGAAACTGCAGTTAAATATTTTTAATGTCTTATAGTATTTGAGAAACCGTGGTTCCAACATCCACACATTCACACATCCACACATACATACACACACACACACACACACACACACACACATACACACACACGGACATCATCGTAAAAATGTTATAATCGGAATATAGGGACCTTAAAACCTGCTTATCCACTAAAATCTGGATATACGAATTTTAGCATGATTCCAATACCTCTCGTAACGAGAGGTAAAAATAAAATAAATTAAATTTATAATTTTTACATATATACATCGATTACGATCACTTGCTTCACGTCATTGAATTCTAAATCGCAAAATAATAGGTAATTGTACAGTTTTCTCTGTCTTACCTATGGTTTCCTTTATTCTTTCTTTGATAAGCATGTCCAATAGTTTCATTTTTGTTTTATTAACACATTTAAAGAATGACAGTTATAAGAAATTTGATTAGACATTTGGAAGCAGTGGTTCTTAATATTTTTGCAGGTTCGTTCGCAACCCTAATTCAAGCGAAATTAGTGAAGGTATCCTTATAGCTCATCCTGTTTACGTTAACTGTCGCAAAATGAATAATCATAAAATGGAGTAATATTTTAGTTTAAGAAGGGAATAATTCATTATAAAATTGCACAAATTTAGATTAATATATGACGTAATTGCATATTTACAAAAAACTGTTTGAGATCTGCTTGCAATCATGTTTCCATCACTACCAGTACCATCAAACTATGATGTGTGTTCCATGAGATCGTAATCAAAGTATAATGAAAATGTGGTCTATTCCAAAATAAAAATTCTATTTCGGACTATTCAACAATAAAGCTTTATAAAATGGAACTTAGGAAAGTGCATGATATTGAATATAAGGTACAATGCACTTTTTCTACTCCTATGCTTTAATAGTTATTTTCATAACAAGTTATGAAATATACGAAATATCATGCGAGTGTAAATTGACGCACGACGCGTAGCGGAGTGCAAGTCAATACACACGAGCTAAGCTATTTGAATTTCATACAAGTTATGAACAATATTTTTTAGACGAGCATAAAAAAATTTAACTTTTTTTTCAAAACTGATATTTAGGTTCAAACGTACTGACAGCTGACAAATGAATAATGCATACATATAGCCAGAAATAATGACATAGTAACCTTACAACCGTGTCAACTATTACGATATGAAATATATCGTAACACTAATGTGATAAGTTCAACTTTCAGTGTTAGGATACTACGTTGATATGTCATACTTATTACAATGGTCGTCTAAAAAATACTTATTAAGTATTTGTTATCTGTATTTGAGTGACACTCTTTATGATTCGGATTTTCATTATAATACGGATTAGTTTTATAACCAATTTATTGGTTTATATTATATTTTTTACCTCCCGCTACCCTTGGTAAGGGAGGTATAGGGATCGTGCTAAAAATCACATATCGAGATTTTAGTAAATGACCACGTTTTAAGGTCCCTAGAATCCAATTTTAACATTTTCACGATGATGTCCGTATGTGTATATATATATGTATGTGTGTGTGTGTGTGTGTATGTATAAGGATTTTGTTGGCACTCTAACTCAAATACTATCAAATCGGATAACCGGAAATGGCACTTTATGTGAAGCTCATAATGGTTTTTCTTCAAAAAATACCATTAAATGCCATTTTTACGCATTTTGTCATTATAAAAATTAAAGATTATTGAATTTTCTACAGGAATACATTAATACTTTTTCTATATATTTAACAGATAAATTAATTTTTTTTTTTTGTAAATGCCGAAGCCTAAGATAAACACAATTCCTTTGTTACGCAGTTCATATTTCAAATGAATGTAACTGACAAGTAAATATCACTGTCAAAAAAATTAATTTAGTGACATTTCAAAAGAAAATAGTAAATAAAGCAATATGTAGTTATATGCAATGGAACATAATATAGTTTGCAGCATTAGTAAAAACGTAGATATTTATTTATATGTAAAAATTAAATAGCGGGAGGTTTTGTGTTGGCCACATCAGATTTTTTAATTATTATCAATAGTCTTAGAAAAAATAGTGTATGCAACTCATGTATAATAACTATTAATACAATCGCATGATTTACGATACTCGTCATGGATCGTATCGTAAACTTCATGCTCGTGTATTAATAGCTATCATTATAAAGTCGTTGCTAATATATTATTATAAAGCATGATAGTTATAAGGTCGTTATAGTTTAATGAACATAACAATTTATAGAATAATTGCTCGATTCTGTAGAGTTAAAAAAATAGAAATAAATTTTTCTCATTTATTAGAAGTAGGTAGACTTCAAAGGAAAAAAACTATATCAAAAAGAATTACTTTAGTAAAATCACATAGCTACATAAAATGTTTGTATGAAATATTTAGATTCCGCTCTAATAATATAGAAAATAAGATAAACAGGTAGGTCATGGAAAAAAATTATTAATGGCTAGTTGCATCGTTTATAATTAAATTGTTAACCGTTGGTTAAATTGACAATATCGTACCGAAATGAAATGTTAAATGAGTTGCTGAATATTACTGACAAAATTTCGATACGCACTTTTTTTGTTAACCTGTAGTTAAGGCATTATTTATAAGTTGTGTAAGTGCCCATAAATAGTTATCTGTCATTTGAAATATATCGTGAAAATTTAAGTTAGCTAGAAGTGTATCGTTCTGCTGAAAATATAGTATTAACCAACAGCATTTTTAAATTATGATTTATAATATGGCAGTTTTCATAGCTTTTAAGTCAGCCTGGAATTATTTTCGCAGTTTTTACAAGCTCCATTTATTAGTCTGACCACTTTGGTAATTTTTAAGTAGGTAATCAGATTTTAATTTGACAGCTTCGATAGTTTTCAAGTCTCCCACAAATTAGCTTCACAGCATGGCAAAAGAAGATTAGTTGGGAGCTTTTAAGAAGTGAAAAGAAAGAATTGTGTGCTGTAATGTATTATTGTTGAAGGGAACTACTTTGAACATACAATAAAATTCTATAAAATTGCACTCTCCATGACGGGTCCGAGTGACATTGATCATGAAGCTTGGTACGCGCACTCTAAGGTACAATCGATATTACTGACATCAGGATGCTATGTGTAATATAATGTAGTGATGCATTATTAATATTATTATTTACAAATTACACTGGTTCTATGAACATTTTTAATTAAATTGTAGATAAGTATATTATAAAATATATATTATTAAAGATTCTAATATTAATTCCGACATGTACGTAGTTTTTACAACATATAAAAAAGTACATAACTGAATCAGAAGTACAAAGCTGTATTCACGTATATGTATAATTCTGCGTATTATATTCATGATTACATAGAAATAAAGTCAAAACACAGAAATCGCATTGCAAACTACAGAATTACTAATTATTTCAAAAAATATTTTTCTGTGTTATGCATTAAGTATCATGTTCATAATACTAAACATAATATTGTATTTAAGTAAAAAATATATAACTAGGTTTTCAATATAAATACTAGGTATGTAAAACGTTTTATTAAATTTTACACAATTAGAATTTTGGAAGCTTTTCACACATTAAAGTTTTATATTTTTTAATAGAAACACTGGTATGTACTACGAACTCCATTCTAAATTCTGTTTTAATTAAAACGCCCAAAAACAGCGCCATATGGTAACAATATATAAAACAAGAAATAAACACTGGTTTTCCAAAATAAAATCAAGTTTCGTACAGTAAAAGCTCATTTCTGGTATTGTTAATTTACTCGCATTAAAGCAATTATAATCAGTAATATTATTTAATGTTGTATTCGAAAATTTATTAATGATATGTAAGAATAATATGTTAAATATTTACTATCGGGGAAATAATTATAATCAGCAGAGATTGAAATTCAATAACTTGCTTAATAAAAATTCAAAATTTATGAAACATACTTTCAAATATAAACTATACATTTCTACGTAATTATATTGTTTCATATTTTTAAATTAATTTATATAAAAATAATGATGATATTGAGTAGGTACAACAAGGTTTGAAAATAATCAAATATACAGTCTAGGAAATACGACACACACCCCAAACTCAAACTGTATATTCAGATGATTTTCGAAGCTCGAGTTGTTAAACAATCAACGAATAAGCTAACTAATTTTTACGAAATGTGAAAAATATTATTTTTTTATTTATACCAATGGATGATTGATTACATTATTACAATTGTTTCCGACCGTAATACACCAACTTAGTATCGAAAAATATCCGATGTTATACAAAGTAACTAAGAAAAATTGAGCTATCTGATTGGTCAATTTTCCGATGAGTTGAATAGTCATAAAAAATGGCCCTCATTTTTAGCATGTTTGAAGAAATGCTCAACTTCATTATTGCCTAATATCAATATAAACGGATATTTTAAAATGTAACCATAGGCATTGTGAATAATTTTAATGATATTTTTTCTCGATTTATTTATATTTTGTATATAACAATTAAAAAAGTAGAAATATTAGATCTCACCTATTAATAATTAATAATTGAAATTTGGTATGTTGATTCAGAATGCAGTTCATTAATATTTTATACAAAAAATATAAATTCTTAATTAATAGAAGAGAGAGATCTAACACTGTTACTTCTTTAATTGTTGTAAACAAAATATAAATATTTTTTATATTTATATTGTCGTTATTTTTATATTAATTAATTTAAAAATATGAAATTTAGTATAGTTATGTAGAAATGTATAGTCCATTATTAATAATGTGTTTTATATATTTTAAATTTTTTTAAAGGCAAGTTATTGAAATTCAAACTCAATTCACCTGGATATTAGTATTAGTGGTATATTTTACTCGTATGAGCCGTATGTACTTATACTAAAACATATGTCGATTTGTAAGAAATGTAATAATCTTAGTACAGATAAAACTATGCAGTACTCGTATGTAGACAGTTCTATAAAATAGTTATTATTTCTACTTCTCTGCTTCTATAAAGTTGGCTTAATATTTTAGATACGAGTTGAGTTACCCTAGAATTAGTTTACACATTACAGTCGATGAAATGAAAGAAACCAGTATGAGGAATGATAAGGGTTAGCAGGATTTTTGTAAAGCGGCACTAAGGTTAGAAATATTTTCTTTTGACAATCAAGATTAGTAGGTTGCACCGAAGCAACGTCCGATAATCAAAGTAACGTGGTATACTCCCATTTACCAAACCGGTTTATTTCATTTCATCAACTGTACATCAAGCTTCAAAAACCTGTCTATATAAATTAGTTATTCGTTTTAATTTAATGAAATTAATTCATTTATTTAACAAAAATAATATATATATATATATATATATATATATATATATATATATCTCCAAATAAAAACTGAAAGTAATAAATTGTACTAATAAAAATTGAAGCAAATGACAAATGAGTATTTATTTTGTTATCAATTTTAGACTTATAGATTAAATTACAGAAAAAGTAGGAAATGCTAATTTTTGGAGTGAAAAGAAAGGTCCAGAATTCAACTTTCGGTTTCGCATTTAAAAATAAATAAAAATATTATTTCATTTAAAAAATTCACTATGATGTCGATTCCTGCAAAACCAGTAGTAGGATTTAAGTCCTTTTCATATCAAAAATTCGCCCTAACTTTGTACTTTAAACTGTGGGTCTAAAAATAATAAAGAAAATCGCAATTTTTAATATTTTTCAATCATTTGTATTTTTTACAATGTTATCCTTATCATAACTGCGATACTAGGTATTACTGTTCTAATATAAATTTAAAAAGTCATACTTGGTTGGAGAAGTTGATTCAAAGACTGAAATTTTGTGAACCTATCAAGCATAACTTTTTAAATTTATATTAAAACAATTTCACCAAGTATTACAATTATACATTTATTACTGGTATTGTTTGTTTTCAGCAAACTTTATCGTTACATTCTTTCATTCTTTATACTATGCTGATAATAAACTTGTATTTTTCATTACATTTGTACTACAAAATGAAATTTGCAAGTTACATCATTTGTAGGATTCAAGAATTACAAAATTAGAATACGTGTTAATGTTACCTACGTAACTGAACTAAAGCTAACTTTAAAAAGGGCTTATATCCATACATACATTACGTTTTGTTCTTTATTATCCCTTTAATTTTAGAAATCATATATTCGCATTCATTCTCATTTTGTTTATTTCGTCTTAGGCGTACTACAATAAATTCCGGATGGAAACTCTGGCCACTTTATCTCTTTTGTATTCAAAGTAAATCGTTAAGCCTGGACTTTACTACTATTGTTATGTTCCTTTTCAGACTAGAGGATACGCGATTCTGAAAATAAGAGGATATAGAGATCAGATTCGTATGCGAAGAGGAGTGTTTGTATCATATTTCAGTACACAACTTGACCACTCACACTCAAACTACGCGTACGTTCAACTACTCTCGACTTTACAAAAACCTATAAAACATCGAGAGTGAATCCGCGATTTTGCAAGCAGCGTTGGTGCTCCGGTATACAGCGTTAAACAAAAATAAATTTATTGGAATGTGGTTACTGCGAGAACCAATTTCAGTTATTTTATGGTTACTGCAAGCAGGATCATAGGTTAGAGGTGGCTTGCTTTATACCAGGATAAAAATTGTGTCGTAAAGACTAGAGCAGTGACGGTATTTCATTTTATAAATTAATTTTATATTTTCGGACACATAGGTAAAAACGTTCAATAAATAATACCTACACCACGAAGAAGTATTTTTCAAAAGAAAACTTCTCTACTGTATAGAAGATTACTGGTATTTTTGGTTTAGATATATTTCTAATTGTAAAAAAAGGTTAGTTTCAAGCATTTTTACCTCTCGCTAAGAGGTATTTGATAAAAATTGGACAACCGGGCCCAATTTATCATACAAGTTGCTAATTCTGTGGTACAAACTTTATATTTAACAATTGTTGATTATATTCGTAAGTGTGAAGCGTAGATATGTGAATACAGAAAATATACTCACCAGTTAAAGTAGGTAGTGTATTTATATGTATGTCAAAACATATTTTGGATTAAGTTGTTTAAATTCACTGTTTGATTTTAAATATTGGTATATAAAGTTGAAGCTAACTTGAACTCCAGTAAGGCTTTAGAAAAGTAAACTGAATTTATTACTTTTGTGTACGTTTATCTTATTATTCAAAGAATAATCACATATTAAAAGAATATACTTATATATTTATTCATATTTTAAAATAAATTTTCTCAGAAAATGAACTTTATAACTTCGGTATGAATATTTAACAAAAATGGTATTGCGCTTTGAAATATTAAAAACTGTTTTATTTTCTTATTGTAAAGTTTTAAATGGTAAAACGTAAATTAATTCAATTGAAAATGCTATAAATCCTACTCCTGCAAGCAAACAAATCTGCTGCTATCGCAGGCAGTAATTCGATTTACAGAATCTGGCATTGGTCAAGTGTAAAGCATCCAACACTTCTTGTCCGCTCTACAAAAACGAGCAAAGCAACAAAAATTCCACCACGTATTCGTATTCGGTATTCAGCTTTCCCGGTTTTCTGGCTCTGCTCGCGCCACATCGGTGAAAATGTAAAAAAGGCCACAGATCGCAGCCGGCCTTGGGTCCGGGGTGGGGACTTCTCGAACAATCATTTCAGAGCCAACTTTCCATAAGTAGTAAAAAACGGTAAAGCTCGGGAAACTACGGTATAATAAAAACGTTTGTATAAATAATGAATAATCGATAGAAGCGGGAATTCGTGCCCGGACCGATGGGGCGTACGTGATACGGGGGCTGGGATGCTGATGCTGGGAACCGGAGTGGGAATACTCAGTGGCGTACGTTAGCACTTCACACAAATACTCAGCTAAGATTCACACAACGTATGTATTTGGGGAATAAATTCAGCTTGGGTCCGCGAAGCAAAAACATGGGATGGCAAAAGTAAATAAGTATTTTGTTTGTTTTAAAATAAATTCCTCCATGTTTACTAAAATGATTTACCTTATATTTTTTGTGTCTACTTAGCATATTTATTATTTATTAATTTATAAGTACCTATACAATCTATTCTCAATATTTTTTTTTATATCTTCGTGACATATTGTGAATAATAATAGTAATATTTTATTCAAAACATCAACGCTGAACGGTGATAGTTTTCATAACCATTAAATATTCGGAAGATATACTCAGAAAACTTTTAACGTATGTAACAAAAGTTTTAAGAAATATTTTACGCTCATAAATAAGGTCGTATATAATTGTCACTGGATATATTAAATGCGTAATATGTAGTTGTTTTATAATATAAAAAGTTTTGACGGATGCCACGCAGCAAACTTGATATACGCAAATGTATTTATCATTTATAGATGCCAAAACGTGAATTTTCAGCATTTTTGGAGATCAAAATATTGGACGAATGCCTATTTATCGAACTATACCGGAATACGCGGAAGGTATAGCATGGATACCTAAATCCATAAATTTATCAAAAGTGGGTGACCCCAATTTTTGCATCCAAATCAAATTAACAGCCATATTGAAAAAGCTCAAAACAGGGTTGGAACGTCGTGATTTAAAATTTCGAAAAAGAAAAATGTCTCGATCTAGCTTAAGCGAATGTGATGGACGCAAAAGCATTAAAGAGTCAACATTTTATAGAAATCAGGGAATTGTTATGGTTGACGATCACGACCGACTGGATTTTTTTTTGCATTTTTCAGCAAGATGGTATATGATAATAGCCAAAAAGTTTTAAACGAATAACAGTAATATACAAAAATTTATCAGAAGATCCAGAAAAGTAGATGTTAACTTCGTCCAGAGACAAATGAGACATTTTGCTTTAAATATATTGGTTCCGTATCAGTATCGTGAAACTGGTTTTGTTAACACCTAGACTTATAGAAACAACCTCTTTTGTTAATTTATCAATAAAAATTTCTAACATTTGATAAAGAGATGTATTTTTTTCTCAAAACTTTGTTGCATACATTAATTACCGAACTTAGCAAAAAAGGAATATATGAATGTGTTCTCCGAATACAGTTTAATAAAATAAATTTTGTAATAATTAGTAATTTTTAATATGCAAATTTTTCCTATTACCATGCTTCCAACGCCAATCCTTACACATATACGAATAACATGTCACAGTATTTTCCAATAAACAATAATACTTGCACTTTAAATATTGTGCAAAAAAGTTATGATTGATAAACACACAATTGACATACTCTTCAAACAATCAATATGTCAAGATGAATTATCATTAACAAAGAAGGATTTGTGGAAATGCATGGACCTCACATAATAATAAAATAAAATTATATACTGAATGTCATTTTCAACCAAGAAAAATACATTTCACACTTATTCATCACGTTTCGCTAAGAATTTATTTACAATTGTATTATTTTTGATAAAGTATGTACAGTAATAATGATCATTAATATAACGATAAAAGTTAACATTTTTTTTTCCAATTCCACAACATTACCATGTACAGATTTCAACCATAACTAACTTATACATTATTTCCAATAAGCACTATCGGTGCGGTAAATTCATTTGAACCTATAAACAAGACTGAAAAGTATGAAAAAATAAGTCGGGAGCGCAAAAATATTTACAGAGAAATATTTCCTTTTATTATGTTTTTCTCAACGAGAAATATGAACACCAAAAGAATATATTAAAACAAAAGAACAATAAATATTATGTATATTCCATTGTCTATCTCCTCAATGTTTGAAACTATCATTAGTCTAACTATTTTTATGCATGCTATGCTTTCACATCCTGGACAACAAAAAGAAAGCTGTAACAATTTATCACTGGGGGTAAAAACATCTCTTCCGTTCAGATAACTAGCTGGTAGTCATTCTCACGTTCATTTTGAGAGTAACTTAACCCGGCCATTATAATTACCCTCGAAGCACGAGTGTCAATAAATTCCAGTTGCCGCTCACAGCAGACAAGGTAGACAATTAGCCGAATAATAATCAGAGGACTTGGCCGCCATTACGTGCTACTCACTACCGATCATTATATGCCCATTACAATTTCCAAGAGGTATGATTCAGTTCGTGTGCTTTATCATATATGCAACTGTTTATTCACTCTTTTTTTCTTTGCCATTTTCTAATTATTCATGGCAAGTAATATATCATTTTAATTCAAATTTGATATGCAAGGAAACTACAGCAATTATTTTAATAAAAGACTTAAAAAGCCGGTGTTAAGGTCATAAGAAAAGCATATTTTCTACATATTACGTAGATACGTGGGTGATTTTGCGATTTTAGTAAAGCCTTCGACTGTGTCGATCACTCGTTGCTGCTAAACAAATTAGAATTTATAGGTATACGTGACGTTGCGTTAGACTGGATTTCATCTTTTCTAACCAATAGACTGCAGTTTTTTTCGATTAATCATTGTAATAATACCTCAAATAAAATTTCTAATTCCGATTTAACAAAAATTAACGTTGGTTTACCTCAAGGCATAGTACTTGCTCCAATTCTTTTCATTATCTTTATTAATGATTTAACTGCCGTTTTAACTAATGATACTGACCCTATCATGTACGCCGACGACACAACTCTTTTAATTTCAGATAAAAGTAAATCTTCTCTAATTGTTAAGTGTAATTTAAATATATACTCTTTAAGCACTTGGTGCTCCACAAATAAATTGTTTTTAAATGCCAATAAAGCTAATATCATTCGTTTTCATACAATAAGCCCTAAAAATAACGACATTCAAGTAAATATTCAGTTTGATAATAACCATATAGAAAGTTGTACGTCAACTCGTATATTAGGTCTCACTGTAACGGAAAACTTAAACAGGAATCCCCACTGTGATGAACTTGTCAGTAAATTAAATGCAGTTTGTTTTCAATTTCGTCATTTAATACTTAATTTTAAATATTAGCCAACTTGTTATGTTTTATTTTGCAAGTATTGAATCTCGTATGAGATATGGGATTTGTTCATGAGGAAATTCAAGTGCTATTAAAAAAGTCTTTATTGCCCAAAGGCGAATTATTCGTTGTTTAGCTGGAGTCAGTTACTTATCATCTTGTCGTGAACTATTTAAAAAATACAACATCTTAACTGTTATAAGTTTGTATATTTATGAAACTTGCATTTTTATTTTCAAAATTCAAAATACTTTTATAAAGACATCTGATATTTATAATTATAACACTAGGCATAATAATAATTTCTATGCACCGGTGGCCAAATTAAACATTGTTAAAAATTCTCCTGAAATATTTGGATTAAAATTGTTCAATAAATTGCCAGAGAGTATAAAACAAAGTAATAACTTAAAAATTTTTAGAAAAGAACTTAAAAAATATTTAATCCTTCATACTATTTACACTCTAGAAGAATATTTCAGCATATAAACATAGCATATGCAATTTTCATTCTTTATTTTATGTATTTTTCTGACGCTTTCTACGCACTGTATTGTGTCTTTGGAAATAAATCTCTTTATTATTATTATTATTATTATTAATTATTATTATTATTGTTATTGTTATTAATTATTATTATTATTATTAATTATTATTACTAATTATTATTATTTATTATTATTTATTATTATTATGATTATTATTATTATTATGATCATTATTATTATTATTATTATCATTATTATTATTATTATTATTATCAATATTATTATCATTATTATTATTATTATTATTATTATTATTGTTATTGTTACTATTATTATTATTGTTATTATTGTTATTATTGTTATTATTATTATTGTTATTATTGTTATTATTGTTATTATTGTTATTATTGTTATTATTGTTATTATTGTTATTATTGTTATTATTGTTATTATTGTTATTATTGTTATTATTGTTATTGTTATTATTATTGTTGTTATTATTATTGTTATTATTATTATTGTTAATTATTGTTATCATTATTATTAATAATTATTATTAATTATTATTATTTTTATTATTATTTATTATTATTATTAATCATTATTATTATTACTATTATTATTATTATTATTATTATTATTATTATTATTTTAGAATAGTGTCTACCTAGCCATGAAATAAAATACAAGAGACTGTATTTTTTTGCTGTCAATGTGGCATTTCTAAGTTCATAAATTACGTTTCGTTTAATTTCGTATATGTGATACAATTTGGTAAGTAATTTAATGACTATAAAACTGTTGTGGCCGGTATTGCGAATTCCATTATATTTCATACGGAATTTGCTAAACTACCTGGAGTATATACAACAAATAAGTAATATAAAGTGTCAACAAATATGTTGGGCTGACTATACACTGGCGTCTTCTACGACTAAAAATAAAGAAAAAAGGTTATATAAACATAATTATATCCTAAAATGGTTTGTTACTGAGTTACATCTAGTTGGCGTTTTTCAGTTTTTCAATAAAAAAGATATCAAGAAAACGGAGTTGTTTAATTGAAATTAATTATCACGTAGGTAATCCTTGTTTATTAATTTAAATAAAGTTAAGATAATAATAATAATAATAATAATAATAATAATATAATACAAAAATAATCTTCCACAGAGAATGGAAAGCGGATGCCAGCAAATTCGGAACACAGCAGGAATTTTTCATCGTGTCGCCGCGGTGGCCGAGCGCGTTGAGGCAGTGTGTCACTGGCAGTGCTCGAAGCGACCTTCACCGCTCGGACCCTGTGGTCGTGGGTTCGATTCCCACCAGGGGCTTGGATGTTTGTGTGTGTCTTTAAAATACTTTATAATATATGTAATGCAAAAATTGTAAATGTAAAAAGTGAAAATAAAGTATTTGGGCTATAACGTGATAGTTGAAAGCCAACAAAATATTATTATTATATATTATTATTTTTCATCGTGTGAGGCACTTCACGATCCGATGGACTCAGCAATGTGTTGCTACCCGTGAAGGTCATTTTGAACAATTAAACTACTCCGTTTTCTATCTTTTTGAATAAAAAACTGAAAAATTTCAACTAGCTGCAACTCAGTAACGAACCATTTTAGGACATATGTTTTTATAAACTTTTTTCCTTATTTTTAGTCGTAATCGCCTGTGTATAGTGAGCCCAGCATTTTTGTTACAAAAACTCCAAAAGCTGTAATTCGATTTGTATTTGTTTTCGAGTTAAAACTATTAAGTTCAATAAGTACCGAACACCTAGTGCTTCAATTTTCAAAAAAAAATAATCTGTTATTCATTATTAATGTTTAAAAATGATGAATATTAAACAATGCCCCATATCAATTGGTTAACAAATGAGGTGTGCAAAACAATGGAGAACAATCGAGATGCACAAATTCATTGAACATTGAATGTTGGGGCACGTATAAGGGAACTTCAAGAATGAACTCCAGAGAACAACGCCCGCTATTAGTAATTAAACAAGAATGTCTGGAGATCCATAAATATAATTTTAAAAATTTATTGTAGATTAAATAATTGTCAATGTACCTCGAACTCGAAAACAAATAAAAATCGTATTAAAACTTGTCATATTTCTAGTCATATACCTATTTATTTATGCTTAGTAGTAGTACCTATGGACTCCCGTCTCCCAAGCACATTCCTCCTGACTCGCCCTGTATGGAAGAGACAAAACTAGAGCACTGCAGCGCAATAATGTTTTTGAAAAAAAGAGGGGGCTGGGCCTAAAACGATATAGGAAAGAATGGAACACGATGCTGTAATTTATTTTAAAATTAAATTTTGGCCCAAATAATTTCGATGAGGTAGGGCAAAGATTTGTTTCAGATGAAGTGTTAATTTTGACGAATGTTACGTAAATAATCCAAAATATTTTTGTCCGACGGAAAGGTACAGTTGACATAACGTTAGAAAAAATATATCAGTGACGAAGAAATTTATGTAGAAAAATAATATATTGTTGAAGCTCTAGTTCTATGTCTTTTATTTCATCGCTACGACGATAATATTTTATATAAAAAAGTCGAAATTTAATAATAATTTTAATACAATTTAAATTTAATTATTCTATATTAAAAGTATGGCACTTTTTTAAATGACTTTATCTTGTCACAATTTTCTAATTATGAAAAGATATTCTGTGAAGCTGAAACTTCCGTCGAGGGAAGAATACAGAGCTGCCTTTCTACCTTCGCTGTGAAGAAAACAAAAGGCGAGGAAAAATGAAAGTCGATTCATTTAAAAATTGATGACGTTGAAATTGATTCTTGACAGCTGATGGACGGGTTCTAAGGATGAAATGCGGATAATGGCAATGAAATGTCTATGGAAATAAGGATGGAAGCGGTTTTCTGTTGGTGGAATAACAAAATTCAGAATATATTTAATCTTATAGTATGATATGACGTTTGCTTCTTGCAGCAGACAATGTGCATATCGAAATGGAGAGCTAGTCAATATCGTCAGTGTTTTGCCTGTAACAAAACAGACTACACGAAAAGAAAATAATTATAATGTACAAGTGCTTACATTGTTTAATAGCAAGATATGTATATGCTAATCATTATTATTTTTTAATGATATCACAAACGCTTTGTCAAGATTAAACTCGGAAACTGTGCTACACAAAACGACAAGGCTCTCTTCTTTTAAAAAAATATAAACAAATATTGCAACCATGATTCAAAATTGATTAATTCCTGAATTAGGTTAAACTAAATGGCTGGTAGCACGAGCGTGGCTTTAACACAGGTGTCAACTTAGTTTTGCCAATATACTGATTAAGCCGAAAATGTACTGGCATATTTAATAAATTTGGCTTCGTTATTTTAAAATGTTTATCCAATAAACAAATCAAGAAATAAATCATATTAAACAATTTTTAATAATTAATAACCTCAATATAAAGAAAGAAGAATGAAATGATTGTTTCAAGTAGGTAAACAAATCATTTACAAAATCAAATTTCATTGTTGTGAAAATCATCTTGATGAAAGCATAAATATTTTTATAATTAAATAAGAAATATTAAATATTTTTACCTCTCGCTAAGAGAGGTATTGGATTCATGCTAAAATTCGCATATCCAGATTTTATTGAATAAGCACGATTTAAGGTTCCCAGAATCCGATTATAACATTTTAAAATGATGTGTGTATGTGTGTATGTATGTCTCGATGTTGTAGGGACGATTCCTCAAAAACTATAAGACAAAAAATATTTAACTCCAATTTCTTCAATCTGACATTCCTGGGAAGAGCTGAAAAGGTTTTGGTAACAATTGAACAACCGGAAGTAGTAGTTTCTTAGAAAAATTCTTCTAAATATAATTTTTGGAAGTTTTTTTTATTAAATATTGAAGAAAATAAAATTCTCCATCTAATACACTTAAAATTTTTATTATATCTTGTATAGATTTAGAGATAAAGACACTATAATTTATAGAGTAAACTAACATAGTTTGTAAATGACACATGTCATTGTCAAATATCAACAGTTTTAGTGACATTCTTATAGCTTTTTCTGGAGTATATTTAATCTTTCTTATTGTTTTATTAATTAAATATTTGAAATTATAGGTAAAATTGTGATAAAATGCATATATCCATCAGAAATACCGCCAATCTGATTAATGAATTGGAAGAATCTCTGACATTTAGAAACTTCGTCATACAATGAAAAATAGATATAATTAGAATTATATGTGTGCAGAAGACATGTTAAATAGAATAAAAAGTAATATTTGAGTAAAGTTCTGTAATTTTTCGTTATAAAACGACGGTTCGAAAGCGAAGTGCAATACAATACTTATATAGCCTAATATGGAAATGGTCCCATGGCCGCGTGCCTGAGTGTCTGGTCGCGAACCTGGGGGAACCGGGTTCGATCCCGACAGACGCCAAATATTTCCAATTTTAATTGGCACAAAAAATATATCGTCATCATTACCGATGTCTACATGTGTTGTAGATACTGGCACACCCAGAAATGGGTAATATGCCGTGATGATATATTTATTTATATTTATTTATGGAAATAGCGAGAGGTCTTGTGCTGGCCACAACAGATTTTTTAATTTATATCTTTCCAGTTCTGTCATTAGTTAAAACTTCTAGGACGTCACAGGCAATGTAATTTGCCGCCAATTCAAACATAGTATACTTTCTTCGTTATTTAAATTGATACTGCGTTTAATATATACAGAAATTTAAACAGAAAATCATATTTAACAATACTCTAGAAGATACTTATTCGAATTTCAGAATGAAAAAGATATTTTTTTTGCAGGACCTCATTAAAATGCAAATAAAAACAAAACTTTGGAAAAAATAAACATGCGAAAATATTTTAATTTTTTCATATGATGTTGAATGCTATAGTAAAGTTGTAAAGGAGTTATAAATACAAAGGCGATAATGCAACAAAATGCTAAGGCTAAGGTACCTATGTGTAACTAAACTTACGGTATAGAATTACAACAAGCTGAATGGATATGGGTTCCTATTCCTGTTAATCTACTTTGACGGAGAAACCATAATACGACCGACAACAGTTCCGTTAAAATACTTTTCCATTATAAATATTTTACAGTAATCTAAATGGAGTAGATTTAAGCCTGTCAGAAAATAAGTGTAAAAGCAATGTCAAGAGCAACACACGCCCCTTGCCTTTCTAATCACTTTCCCTTTTCTCCACTTTGCTAATTCCGTATGGAGTGTGTCTCATCGCGTTGTACCTCGTGCAATATTGAGCGTATATAAGTAGGCTGGGCGATACGGTGAATATTTAATTTGCGTGGCTATGTTTGGGGTTCGTGCCAGGGACAACAATCACTGGACTTGCCGTCTCCGGGGTCGATAACTGGAGTAATGCGGTGCCCAGGCCCATGTTCCACTCACACATTGCACTCAGCCAGGACCAGGAATACAATTCGAAACTAATTCATTCAACATACTTTCAGTTTTACTCGTTTTATTTTGCCGGATAGTAAACAATACTTTTTATGATTCATTTGTTAACGTTTATCATGTAGCAGTTTTGGTATATTTATTTGTATATTTATTGTACAAGTATAACCCAATATACGAGCCCTAACAACATAAGGTTCGGACGATACCAGTTTTCACAAATATTTATTGATGTTTCGTTTGAGATTGACGAATGAGATTTAATATTGAAATATTTAGTTTTGTTACACAATCAAAGACCACATTTTGCCAAAAATATGGATTTTATTTTAACACAAAATGCTTAGAACCTAACAAATTAAAAAATAAAGAAATTATAGTGACAACTTAATGTTCGGACGAGTACTGATTTTACAAGAGTTAAAACGACGTCACATCACCTTTCGCCTTTATAACAGCTTGTATTCTGGCTGGCATGGATGCCAGCAGGGATCTGCAATAATCTGGTGTAAAAGAACACCAAATTTCTTGGAGTTTTGTCTTTAAATCATTTATCGTTCTTTGAGGATTATTTCTTAAGTAACGTTTCATTCGGTGCCACAAAGTCAATAATATTGAGATCTGGACTGCATGAAAAGCCATTCTAGAACTTTCATGTCGTGGTCTTCAAATCATTTTTTTGTTGATTTTGCCGTGTGGCATGATGCTCTATCCTGCTGAAAGATTAAGTTTCCGTCGGGATAGAACTCTTTTACACTAGGAATAAGGCTATTCATCAGAATTTGTTGATATTTAATGACATTAACTAGTCCATCTATTATTTCCATCTTTCCTACACCATTTCCAGACATACACCCCCAAATCATCACCCCCTTTGTAAATTTCACAGTCCGTTTTATCCGAAATAATTTGTTTTCTGCAGTCACCTACACAGATATCGAATTTGGATTCGTCGCTAAATAGGACTTTGGACCAGTCGTCTACTGTCCAGTGCAATTTAGACTTAACCCAAAGTAGACGGTTTTTCATCTGTACTTTCATCATTGATCAACACTTACAAGATTGATCAACATCAAATCTGTCATATAATCATGGCAACTTTTATTACAATAAATTAACAAATCACAGTCGTCCGAACATTAAGTAGCCAGTGTTTTTTGGTGGGTTTTTCATTTTCCCTTTGTAAAAATTATTTGTTTTAATAACTAGTATATCTATTGATTGTCGTATGTAGCCTAAAATTGTGTATTTCCAAATCATTAATAAAAATTAATCATTAACGATTTTTAGTACATATAGAGACTATTAATTGCAAAAATTAGTATCGTCCGAACCTTATGTTGTTAGGGCTCGTATAGGAAAGTGTATCATTTAGCCAGAATTCTGCTTGAAAGTTCTTCGAAAAAAAAAATTATTTTGCTTGTTATAACAGAACGCTTTATTCGATTTGGATCAAATTTGGTATGGTAGTTCATATGGTTATGTCATCTTTTAAGGTGATACTTGTTATTGTTAGTGTATGAAACTTAGGTGTCCCAACATTGATTAGACCGTAACTTTTTAATGGCCACGGCAATAACGTAAAAAATTTTTTTTTTCCTTTATTAACGAAAATGTTGTGCATGAATACATTGATACAATTCCAAAAATATTATTTTTGTACATTAACACTAATGAATGTTATCAACAATTCTTTCGTTATTTTGAGAGCATAAGAAGTGTAAATTTCACACTAAACTTCAATAATTGAACCTTGACATACTCGTATATGGCATGCATTGGCTAACATATGAAAATAATGTTATCGCTTCATGCTCTAGAAGGCAATGGTATTTTCCATATTCATTATTTTCTCCACGAAGAATGTATTTATTAATTTTGAAACAACAAACATAGAAATTTTACTTCGGCAATTTTAAAGTGAACAGTAGTCTACGATATGCAACTAATATCACGTTACCAGGAAACAAAATTTTAATTATTTCGTAAACTTCGTTCCTTAGTACGACATGAATCATTGTTAACTGTTAAGTTCATTATTAACGAACTGTGATAAAAATAGAGAAAAATAGGGCTTCGAAGAAATCAATTTAGCTTAAATACAATTTAAAATAAAATATCCACAAGAAATAAAACAAATTTTGACTCCTCCTTCAGAGTGTTACAAAAAGGTCTGCTCGTATGGTTCAGTAGCGCCGAAGTAAATTTTAGTAATAATGTTTTATTTAATAGTTTTGACACTTACCATTAGATTACATAGCAATTATTTTCAACAAGTAGTACGCGTTCCGACATACCTGAAACAGAAAGAAAAATAAGTATTTTTGAAAAACTTAAACGGTATTTAAACAATATATTTTATTTTAGTCACATAAAAATGACAATACTCGTATATTTTTTTGTAATTCTTATTAGTTTTAAACTCTATCTCTCAAAGTTTTGAAAATAAAGAAATTTTAATTGATAAATAGATGAACTTAACGGAAATAAACAAAATGATACACTTCAGACTTGGTATAATGAGATTGCCCAATATTAATTTTTTTTATGAAACTTCATATAAATTGAAAGCAATTTGTAGTTCTAGGAAGTCTTAAATGTTATTCGTTAATCCGCAATGTTTATTTTTAATATTCCATGATCAAAACTATATCTAAGCGCACAAAACTAAGGATACACAAGACATTCAGTAGGCCTATACCCACATATGGATGCGAAGCATGGAACTAAACATTCGCCGTATTTAACATACTAGCCATTTTCGAAAGAAAAATCTTGAGAAGAATCATAGGGCCGATTAAGGACAATGAAGATTCGCAGTGAACAAATAATTGTATGATGCATATGGAGAACCAGATATAGTAGCGAGTGAAAGACAACCCAGTTAGCAGAAAATTTAATAGTAAGCCATGGACTACAAGACCCAAAGGCAGACACAGAACTAGATACATGATACATGGATAACATATTTCCAGATTTACAGAAACTAAAGCTTACAAATTGGAGATTATACACTATGTTTTGAATGCCACTGTCTGCCTATCTCATACAATATTATCTTCCATTTCCAAACAAACGCACATAGTTTCTGGCAGAAGTGGCATCATAAATTCAGAGAAGTGTTATATGGTTTACTTTAGTTCATTTACTTAAAAATGGATTCCGGATTTCAAAAAAGCGATAGAAGAATGCTTGAAAATAGTAAGAATGTGGAATAGAGTTAGACGTACGACATTTTAAACCCTAATAATTATTTTTAAGCTTTGATAGCCCCTACTTTACAGGTTTAAAGTTTAGTTTTAATAAAAATTATTTACGTATTTTCTAATTTGTTACCATAGTGGAGAACTCCATTCTTTTCCGTCGTATTATTGAAATCACAATCACTGTTTATACGTATAGCTTATAAAGTCATTATTTTAAAAATTAATTAAAATCGTTTAAATTTAATTAAAAGGATAGTTAAGTTCTGTTCGGTGTCGGTGTAATTAATGTCTATGTGTATTTAAATTTAGAAAAAGTTGTGAATTTCTCCCATGTCGATATCTGTAGGGAATGCAATCAGCATTCATAGTCGAGTAGCTCGCTATTCACCTGGCGGAAGCGGAGATACTTTAATCTTTATTTATAATCTGAGAACACGGTGTCTCTCACGACGCATCCACATCAGCGCTGTGCTGGGTTGGGTCCTTCCAGTCTGTCTCGTCTGTCTGTCCGTTAATTGAAGCAATCAAACGCCAGACTATTATGATTCTCTTACGCTGAAACTTGCGCGTTTTCGCTAAATTGGTTCGCGGATTATCTTCTTCTCCCTCCGTTGTTTCGTAACCCGTTGCTTCCGTTCTTATCGAACGTCGCGTTCCCGTAGTTTGTCCGTTTCGTCAGTTGTGTTGATTCTTCGGGTATAATTTTGTCTTTGTTCAGTATGACGAGTGCGTATTTTCTCTGCAGTTTGTTTTTAGATATCTTTCTTTATCTTTATGGTTTTGTTTGAGTTGTTTTCTGCAATGCTCTTTTAGTTTTCTTCGCTGTTATTTCCGAGTCTGCGTTTCATTCCTTTTAATATTTATTACTCTGTTCTAAGTATCCTGTTTTCTGACATAATATTCGTACTATATTTTGATAATGCAAAACTTGAATAAAAGATTCAGATTCACTGCATCCGAGTTCTATTTAAACAAGGTAAAGAATAGAAACGAATTATTTCCAGTTAATGTATTCAATGTTTATTATTTTTTTACTTATTTACTACGTAATTAAAAACAGAAATACGTAATAATGATAAATAATGACAAGAATACCTCCCGCTATTTAATTTTTATTAATTCAAATATGTTCCTTTGCATATAACTATTGCTTTATTTACTTATTTCTTTTTAAAATGTCACCATTAATTTGAAGTGATTAATTTCTTTGACAGTGATATTTATCTGTCAGTTACATACATTTGAAATATGAACTGTGTAACAAAGGAATTGTGTTTATCTTTAAAACAAAGGCTCTGGAATTTATAAAACAGATTATTTTTTAAATTTACCTGTAAAATATACAGAAAAAGTATTAATGTATACCTGTAGAAAATTCAATAACTTTTAATTTTTATAATGACATAAATTAAATAGCATTTAATGGTATTTTTTGAAAAAAAAAAAATCATTATGAAGTGAAGTACCATTTCCGGTTATCCGATTTACACCAAAATCTAATGCTTTCTTTTCAAACTAGAATAGGGCCGAAATACAAGGTTTCTGAATTTTCTAAATGATAGTATTTGAGTTAAAGCATTGACAAAATCCATACACACACATACAGATATCATTGTGAAAATGTTAAAAGTGGATTCTAGGGACCTTAAAACGTGGTCATTTACTAAAATCTCGATATGCAATTTTTAACACGATCACTATACCTCCCTTACCAAGGGTGGCGGGAAGGTAAAAACAATTTTTTTTAATGCCAAAACAACAGGAACATTGAACGAATTAAACTATTTTAATTTTGGTACAACATAAAAACCTGGGCTTCCTGAACCATAGCTAGTCACCCAACGCACACAGTTATATGACTCCATTTCTCAATGTTCAATTTGACTTATTGTAAATATTACAAATTAACAATAAACTTACTTGTGAGATCATAATGAAAAGTATAATTTATTAGATCTAAATTCAATATAAATGAAGATTAGTAATGTAAAGGAATTTCCACAAATATCGACAAAATATTTCGGTTGATTTAAAAATGTAAGTTAAATCACATACGAGAAGCAAAAGGAATATGTACATCTATTTTGAAAAAAAAAGTTATTACAGAAAAACGAAATTCACTTGTTAAATACCTAACAATTCTACGTTTCCATTACCTACAGTTTACCGCATGTTTTTGAATTATATCTCGTTCCCCTAGAATCGGTTTGGGTTAGCTGAGATGTGACCAATTTAAATAAAATGAAGCATTTATATTCAAAGGGATCTATTGAACAAAGAGTGTTTTACACATAAGTAAAGCCATAGCTTCAACTTCTTTTATTAATATTCATATCAATTTTGTTTAAATATAGGCTAAATACTTACGGCCCTTTGACGTATAAGTGAAAATATACTTATTTCGTATTTGTTTACCTACAAAAGCTTTCCTTCGTAAAATTAAGATAGTGTCACCTTTGGCTATACATTTGAACCAAGTCTAGGAATTTATGACACTTATTATTTCTAAACAATTAGGTTTGGCTCATACTCATAAAAAGTTTTCATAAATAATATAACATCGGCACTAAGATTACTCTGAATTTAAATGTTTCAATTCATTATCAATAAGTGTACTTGTATAAAAAAGAACAATTAATTTAAATCCACAAAAGCTGATCCATGTCCTAAATCTATCCTCAACAACCACATATACGACAATATCTAATTAAACTTACCGAAACACAAATTATTCCCCCCACGATATTCCAATGCATCATCACAATGCATACTAATCACATAAAACTATACAAAACTTGAAACAATTAACTCCGTGCGTCAACAAACTTAGAACTTGCTAACACGAAGTAAGCAACTCTCATTATTAATTCATAATCCCTTGTGGATCTCTAGCCTCTAGATGATCAATATCGGGGTGCCAATGGAAAGTGGAAAGTGTAAAGGCTGATTTATATGGCACTGGCATATGTAAATTACGTTAAAAAATCGGATACCCAGAAACATGATGGAAGAATTGATTAAGATATCATGTTCGTTCATATGCTTGTAATAAAACAGTGCACAGGATAGCGCTACGTAGGTAAATATATGAGTATTTTATGTAGTGAATAAATAACATAGATTTCAAGAAACTATATTTTCACTGGAGTTAAAAAAATTGAAATGAAATAATACATGTTTCATTGTGTTAAGTTATCTTCCATATTATTATTTTATAAATTAAACTTTACTATACATAGCCCATTTATTATTGACCTAGTTAGGACGCAGAGGACACGTGGTTTTTGTTGCTGAATTATATTTAGGGAACGGAAATTTGAGTATTAATGAATGGTGAATAATTTTGGGCAGTGGTATTTTGAATTATGTAATGATGTAGAGTGAAAACCAGTGTGTGTTTGATGTCCAGTAATGAGGGTCGCTCTGCTCTTTGGTTTGAATGGACGTTGAATCACACTGTTTGCCGTAGTTTTTTTATTTGTAGTTTCACATGATCATTGCAATGGAATTTATACATAGATATTTTCTTTCCTAATTAACGCGCAATTAATAAATTATCTAAATAAGAAAATAATGTTAAAACTTCGAAATTGAAAAACTAAATGCATAGTTATACTTTTAAAATTTAACTATTTATGCAAACAAAAGTACTCAACGTAATAATAAAAAGAATCTAAACTAATTTCTGTAAATTAAAAAAAACATACATATATTATGTTTTTTATTAGTTCAAAGTTTTTAAATGTATTTATTGTACAGCATCGACCTTTAAACTAATGGACCAAGCGTCTCCTATTCTTTTATTGTTAGAATAATGCTCCAACATAAAAGGATAGAAATATATATATTCTGTCCTTCAACAGTGCGGAAATTCTCAATTAAAATATACTGCGCATGCGTTCGTACTCATTGTACATCTTTTTCAGTCATATGTAAACCTCTATACATCGCTCTCTATCACTAAATAGTTGTCAAAATCTACATTTGACGTTTCGTGACTGTGTATTATTTACTTTTTTGGAGAACATTTACAATTATGTCTGTCAATATATGTGTTGTGAAGTGTGTATGCGACAAAATAATGGGGAGACGAGGTATTTCGTGCAGTCAGCAGTACGTACGCGGTTCAGCTGTGTCATTTCATATGTAAGTCCTTATTAATTATTACTTGTTCCCTATAATATAATATGTATATAATATATTGTATTAAAAATATATAATACAACTAATTATGCACAAAAAAATTAAATATATACTCTCAGCAATTATGCACCAAGTATAACAAGTTAGGGACAAGTCAATTTTTTTATTTTGCCGCGTTTTCTTAACTTCCGTACTATTGAAGGATAGAGATACTATGTCTGCACCGTTATGGCGGGACAAGCCTTTTGCTCGTACGCTGCGTCTATTAGTTTAAAGGTCGATGTTGTACAGTAACAAATACCAATATATGAACATATATCTATAATTCAATATTTCGTAATAATTCATCATTTAAATTTTCAAATACATCAAATTGTACAGATGTATTATTACAGCGTTTTCCACTTATACAGATGTTCAAAAAATAGAGGTCACGGATTTGAAGGTGGACAATACATCTCAAAACAAAAAAAAAAAGTTCATATAAACATATATCCGGAAATGCCTAGTTTCAGAGCTATAGCGATTTTAATATTTTATTTTTGTGATATACAACTCAACATTACACTAAAATCATAGTAGCCGTTTACAATGGAAATCAATTGAAGACGGTCTTTTGTTGTGATTTAAATTTTTTGAAGGTATAATCAGTGCACACTAGCTAAGTTTTACGTGTTTCATTTATACTTTTCTAATGAAATGAACATTACTGTGTGCGCAGTTTCTTGCACTTACGACAACCCTCAGTTCTTGCCAGTGCACTTTACCAAATTCATATATTTTGAGTTGCAAAAAGTGTCTTTTAAAGTAAAATGAGATTTAAATTACATTTAATTTTATGTTATTGCAGTTTATTTAAGATTAAAAAAATATAATGAAAATAATATGATGTACATACATAGTTACAAAAGGAGTACCTAGATATTAATATTAGTATGAGACATTAAAGTAACTTGATGTTACATACATGTAAGAATATGTTTCTTTCGGGTGCAATTAGTCGGTTAAATTTAGTAAGAAATATGCAAGACATGCAACCACATTAGAAACTTCTATAGATCCTAATGGTGCAAATGCAGTTAATTTGACAGGAATTATTCGACCGCGGAGATCTGCTTCCCCTGCGGCTAACCATCGGATAATGCCAAGAATAATGTGCACTTATGTCTGCAGCACTCCGGTCAACAATGTGTGAACAAGAACAAGCAAGACTTGCAGGAACAGACAAATTGGTCCGAATGCAGTGTCGGCCAACTTCGACAAACTTCGCCGACTGCACATGCACAAATTACCATTAAGAAGTTTGCTATGCCGCAAAAGTATCGAGGACTAAGAACTTCTCATTCCTGCTATGCTCTCTGTGTTTATATTCTAACACTCGCTTGTTTTAATAAACTGCTGAAATTGGTGGTTAGTAGTTAGGAAATTTGTGCAGTACACTTTAAAATGGGTTAGCGCAAACTTTTGTAATGGAAATAAACTGCAAACGTCGACTAAATTACGTCTCTAATAGGCAACACAAACAAACGTATTTACCCTACATTTTAAACCGCTATTCATCCAAAAGAAACAACATGAATTTGTACAAAACACAAACTGCAAAAAAAAAGCCAAAAAGAATAATATTTATGAATAGGTAGCTATTATTTTCTGACGCATTGTTTTAATAGAAACAAAATATTATGTATAATTTCAAATAAAATAAATAACACAAAACTTTTTTGTATTTTTTCTACAGGATTAAATTCTGCAAAATGTTGGAACTGATAAAAAATTTTAAAATAAATTTTTAATAAATAAATAAATAAATACTGGTATAATTGGAAGACAAGTGAGAGTTACAATGATTTTTATTGTAATACGAGTACAGTTTGCGTAATCGAGCCTCCGGCGAGTTACGCAAAGTACGAGAGTTAAAATTTATTTTTATTATGCTATCAATCTACAAATAAGTACTTTGTACTTTAATTTAAGAGTGCTTTACTGTTTGATGTAATTATTTTATTAAAAAAATCTAAGTGCAATAATTATCTTTGAGTAATGACTGAATAAGACAACTAAAATGAAAGACATGCATTTCACCCTTAATAGTAAGTGTTACAAATTTCACTTTGTGAGCCCGAAATAGGAAAATATTAACCATTGCTGGGTGTGCCGATCTGCTTTCTACACAGATATCAGTAATGATGAATATATTATTACCGTGGGGGTGTTTACCAGACGACACCTCACGGGCATACATTGCTGGCATAAAGAGTGCACTACACGGGTCAAATTCGTGCCATTGAAAATTCAAAATTATTTTAGTCAGAATCGAACCCAGGTCACCAAATTCGCGACCAGACACTCGGTCAAACCACGAGACTCCATAAAAATATACATATTATGTTAATAGTCAATGCATTTACCTGAAATATTAATGCATGCCAAAATATTAATAAATTACCGTTCACGTCAATTTCAATAAATTTTACAAAAATCCACATTGCATGGTTCTCTTTATCTCGAGAAGAATAAAAATATTTTCTCCATCCTGATAACTAGTGCAACATTTTTAATTCAATGTAGCACTTTGCGACGACAAACAAGTATTACTTCTTGAAACAAAAAATCTTATTAAATAAATATACTTCGCCAAACAAAGAAAGCACCATCTTACATTGAGGACGCAGACTCTAACGAAGAGCAGTTGATTTATTTGCTGAGGTGTAAATGCTATTTCGACGGACAAATTTATCAAAAAAGAGAACAAGAACCGTCTCCACGAAGCAACCTGGACTCAGATCTGTAACATCTTCTTTTTTGTGAACTGCTTTTAAATACAAAATATATAAATCCTTGTTTTATAAATAGTACAGATGTGACAAATTAAATTATAGTCATATTTGATGCATTTGAAGAAAATTTCTAAAAAAGTAATGTATTGTATTGTAATTGCATATACATGCTTACTTACTCATATTTTATACTTTACAGGTACACAGCTTCTTGCAGTTGAACATAAATTTACAGTATAATTAGTTCATTAACATGCTAAGTAAAAATCATGTTGTAGTGAATTTTAATTGTATACCATTGCTGTAATTTTAGATTTTGTACTTCAGCACATTTTGGATTTGATGAAAATTGAAATATTTTACTTTAGCTTCAGATAATTGACAAACACTGAACACTGTCAAATTGAATAAAATGTCAAAACTCAGAATTTTCCTTTATTCCCTTACTTATTCATGAAAGCAGATAAATCGTACGAAATTCCTTTCGAGCGTCGTGTCGTTAATAATTAAATTTTCACATTTCATATTTTGAAGGTATTTACTTAATATTCCCAGGTTGACCTATTGTAGGTATGTATATTCGTATTTTTAATTATTAAGATTCAAACAAAACACTATTTGCTGAATGAACAATGACAGAGATTAAAGTTTCAATATGATGATATAAAAGATGACATTTTAGAAGATATTTAATATTCTACTACTGGTGAAATATGACAAAGTATTGGCTTCCTTGGCACTTAACATCTTAATCATAACTTTAAAAGCTGTGGCTTCGACCATATTTAACACGGTGTGAAGCAAAAACTAGTAATAGTTGATTCATTATGTATGCAATGAAGTTAGCTTCTGTAGCTGAAATTGTCATTCTGTAAAAAGTGTAGTTCTGTATTTTTGCTGTCTTAATTTGCAGTCGTAGAAAAAGTATAGTATGTGACTCGTTTTATAAACTCTTTATACATTCGGTTTTTACACACTCGTGACTAAAAAGACGTTTATAAAATTTGTTTCAAAAATCAAAATATACTATTGCGGATAGTATAGTGCTTAACATGATATTTAAAAAGAATAATTCTTAATTCTCCTAATAGCGTCAACAGAATTTTCCGTAAAGAGAATTATGATAATTTGTACAGAAACTCCCGTGGCAAATGTGAATTGAAATATAGTTAATGATTGGCCTGTTAATAAGATGAAGATGGATGATTTAGAACGCTAGCGTAGGGTGGCAAAGTTTCACATGGAATCCATGTTTTGTTTGTAGACAATTGCCATCGCTCGCTCGTCCGCGGAAGAATGGATTGCGCTAATTCATAAAATAAATTGTACGTTCTGTTTACAAATAAGATAAAGAGACGGGCCGAGAAGTATCAATCTTGTTAATTGCTGCTACAAAACTGGATTTCAGACCCGGCTTCGCGTAGTTATTAACAAAATTGAGCGGCGAAATAATCCGGGAATTAATAACCGTGCATTTGTATCCTGGCACGTCGATGTCGAAGTCCCGGGCTGAAGGCTGAAATGTTTAGTGGAGCAGCTCGAGATGCCAGACACGAGGCACAGGCGCTCTGCTGCTCCTATATTTTCTGCCCGCACTGCCACAGTTTCTGCCACCGCTAGGCCGGATTAATTATTGCTGCATAATAAACTTATGTCATTTTCATTCACTAATCGCTTCTAACTTATCATTATCCAAATATTGACTTTTTAAAAATATTTATCCGTAATACTTTTAAAGTGTTTACGAGTTTGGAATGAAAGTACATTAGGTCCAAAAAGAATAAAGAGGATAGCTAAAGAAGAAGGACACGTTCGCATATGGTTGAATGGAGAGATTATAGAATAAGTAAGTTTCGTCCAGTTGCACCACCAACACTTAAAAGTTAAACTTGGTTTTAGTCAGTTAGCCAAATAAATTGATGTTAATTGCTGTAGAATATTTTTTTAATTACAGTGTAAAATTGAACCGAATGACTGTATAAAACCAAGTTTAAATTTTAAGTCTTAGTGGTGTAACTGGGTATTACTAACTTAGAATGGCAACTATATATAAAGTATTTTACTTTATGGATGCGAAAGGTGGAACTCGAGGAAGAAGGAAAAAAGTACTTGCAAATTAAAAAAGAAAAGAGGAACATTTATACCTTGGATTGGATATATTTTAAGGATGGACTGTATTTAAAAAATTATAACTGAAAGGGAAATGGTACGAGGTGTTGAAAAGAGAGGCGTGGGACAGACTAGTAAGAGAAAATTCACAAATGATGATGAATGTTATATACTGTGTTTTTAAACTAATGACACATTCGACTTGCAAGTATTTGCTCGATGCTGGTTCACAGTGAATTCGCTACCAGTGCGGACAAAAATTACACGGGTGATTCGAACTACGTCAGTGCATGGCACGGAACGAGAAGAAAAGAGAAACAGAACTGCACGCACCGTAAAAAAGTACAGTGCAAGAAAATGCGAACGTAGAGCATCGAGCCGAATGCAAAATTCGAACTGCATTCGGGACGTGCGAACCAGTCGAATGCAGATATTTGGACGCACTAGAACAGTGTAGCCCAGTCGAATGCATCGCACAGAAGAAAATCGAATTCAGTGCGCACTGGTGCTACCAGTCATAGGCGTTATAAGAGAATATTCAGAATTGCTCTACAAGATCTATATTTTTTATGACTATTTCTCAGCAACATCTAACATATATAGTGACATGGGTCATATTTTTGAAAGCATGCAGTTTCTTAGGAAGCATCCATATTTTGGTACTGTTAAATATTTCCGACAAACCAAAATGCGCGTATTACATTATCTACAAATTTAAATAGTAGAAATATGCTTTACGGATCATACAGAATTTTAATTAAATTAACAAAGAAAGAATTTATGAAAAATTCACGGACCCCACTGGGATTCGAACCCAGAACCCCTCTATATCTAGTACGGTACTCTAACTGAGCACTGAGCTACAAGATCCCACTGAAGTCAATAAATCTTTCACGTGTGTTTTTACAATTCGTGGGCAAGTACACTCGAGTACTACGAATTGTAAGTTCAATGGCACTACAAAATAATATTTAACATAATAATGTACAATTGAAAATGTTATGAAATTTAAACAAATACAATTAAGGATACAAATTAAGTGATAAAACAACTTATCTATTCCATAAATTATACGCATATTCGTATTATAGTATTGTCTAGTAGTTATTGTTATTTGTGTAAGACATCTAAATTTAAATTACTTTATTGTTTTATTATTGTAGTTTGAAATTTGTGACTCTATGTACATTTAAATTAAATAACATATGTCTTTGAGGGTTACTGATCCATTCAAATAGTTCTCTGATCCAGAGCTTGTTTATACAAACTTCATGAAAGATCTGAGGTCCCGTGGCCTCGTGCCTGAGTGTCTGCTCGCGAACCTGGGGGTACCGGGTTCGATCTCGATCGATGCCAAATATTTCGAATTTTAAATGGCATAAAAGTGACCCCTGTGATGCACTCTCCACGCCAGCAATGAGTGCCCGTGAGGTGACGCCTGGCAAGTGCCCGCACGGTACAAATATGTCATCATCATTACTGATATCTGCGATAAAGCAGATTGGCACACCCATAACTGGTAATATGCCGTGATGATATATTTATTTATTTCATTTATGAAAGATGTAATTTCATACATTCAATTTACTCTTAGATTATAGAATTCAAATTTTCACACATTTTCATTGTTGCTAAGAATCACTGTGGTAATTTTAATAAAATTTTCGCAACTTAATTTCAAAACTATTTAAAATGATAGTTTTCCACCTGATTTTCTTAATCTCAATAATTATAGCGGGACTCTCAAATAGAGAGTAAACAAGGGAAGTTAGGATTTCGTATAATTTTAAATGCATCGAAATGACGCTTAATAATAATTCTTCGGGGTGATTTGTAATATGACAAAGAAGTACTCGTATAGAGCAAAATGAAGGTCTATGTTGAGTCGATAAGTGTGCAGCATGTGGCATTACTTCACGGGACAAGAAGAAAAGCGCTCGTTAAACGTAATCGGTTCGTCGTGTTGGTAGTTCTGATGAGGGATTCCGCAGAGCCAACCCGTTTGTCTTGGATTAAGTTTCTTGCGCTAACTGAGCTGAGAGCTGAGGCTAAGGCCATGCATCCTACACTCTACCAGATTATACAGAATTTGAAAATGAGAGGGTTTCATGGCGTTTAAATGCGGGAGATGCTAATATGGATTTAGGAAACCATCTTAAAGTGAAGAAAGCAACACTACGATTGTTATTACCCCACTTTAACTCAAATACCGCCAGTAAAAACCGTAAAGATATAAACTAGTGGCTTCTATTCAAATTTTACTAGGTTCAACTGCGACATTACATTATAAAACTTTATATTCACTAGTTTATGTTTCGTAATTGTTTCCAGATAGATATCTCCTGCCTACCGACATAAGAGGTATTGCGTTTGGAGATAATATTCTACAGTGAATTTTTCACAAAAAAGTTTTGATGGCATTTAAAAAATGATTTTACTAATTTTTCTGGTAAGATAAATCTAATAATAGGTACGTACTATTCAAAAAATCATATTTTTCCATTTTTATATCTATGCGAGGAACTGTTTATTTTTCATTAATAATCCAATAAATAGTACTTTACTTAAAAAACTTATCAGTTTTTCTTGAAATATAGGTATACTCAAAAAAAAAAAACTGAATATTATAGAATTTATAATTTCAACATGATTTAAATCTTAAATATCCGATTTACAATATGGTGATTCCGCAAACAAAAATTTATCGACCTATAGCAATTACGTTAAATTTCAGTACAATATTAGAAAGTTTGCTATGCAATACCATATACAAACAAGATGAGGTTAAAAATTGGTTTTTTCAACACGGTTTATGTCAAAAAGAAAAAAAAGAACTACTGCAACGAATTTATGTTTCTTTACACATTACATTTCTTCAGCACTTCAGGTCTTGACACAACATTCACTCTCCATGCTAGCAATGAGTGCCCGTGAGGTGACGCCTGGTAAGCGCCCGCATTGTACAAATATGTCATCATCATTACCGATATCTGTGATAAAGCAGATTGGCACACTCAGAAATGGGTAATGTGCCGTGATGATATATTTATGTATATTTATTTAAATACATGATAAAGTATAGTTTTATTTGGTAAAGGGAATTTTTTTACTTAAATATTTTCTTTTACAAAAACGACACTTGAAATGGGTTAAGTCAATATGATATTTTCACTTTTGTTACAAAAAAATTAGCTTCTAAATTAACTACATACAACGACTTATTATACTCACGCAGGAAGTAATACATGTATTTTTTCATAAGACATAAAATTTAGTTGGTAATTAGAAGTTATATAAATTTTTTTGCAACAATCCTATTGCAGATCATCAAACATACATTCTAATAAAAATAATAACGCATTTATGAAGAAGCTGGAAACTATTTTGTTTATACTGTATCTCAACTGAGCAGGGGGAAAGAACAAATAATTTGTGTAACAAGGAGTGCTCGTTATGTTGATTTGTACTTCTTGTAGGTTATATTGTGTTAAGTTGGAAAATTCGGCAAAATACAGAGGAAATTCGGCGAGATAAGAAACAACAAGCGGAAAATTTGAGCTGGCTGTGGTAACTAGGCTACATGGTGCGGTGGTCTGGGCTGGGGTTAGGAACAACATTCGGCGGAAGGAGGGACTAAGAAAACACGCCTGTGTTTCACGAAATTAGCCGATCGTTGATCAGATTAACGTAGACACAGGGAGTTTCGAAAGTCGTGAACGAACTTGTAATTCGTGTATAGCACAAGTTAAATCGTTTCGACGTAAAATGGCGCAAGTTCGGGCCGCACAAAGGGAGATTTGTAAGATACTCCCGCACCCACACATTCACATGTACGCACACTTGCATACATACATTATCTCGACCCACAAGCCTGGTTTACACTGCACACTATAATGTTCAACTTATTTTGAACAATAAAAAAAAATTATTAATTATCTACTGTATCGTTTTTGGTACATTCGATTCGTTAATTAAGATATGTAAAAAATTCTTATTACTATTATTTAATACTTTGACGTTCCTGTATACTACTTGTAATAATATTTTTTCTACGATCAGTGAAATTAATTGTTTCTTAATTGTAAATAATGAAAATTTTATAATTTACATGTATAAAAGCAAAAACTATGAATTTAAATAACAAAGGAAATAATACACTGGTCTGTAAAGTACCTACTTTGTATACCTGTTACTATTAGCATTAACAACGGTCTGCAAAGAGTTTTGATCTGCAACTATTCACTTTCTGTAATCTGACATTCGAAAGTGTAGTTTTCTTTATCGATTATAGAAATAGTTATTTATGTACCAATAGTTGCGGTGCTGAAAATTGCACTTTTCAACTCGAGGTATATTTAATTTTTTATACACATTTGTCATAATTAATTCCTGCAGGTAGCGATGCTTTTTAATTATTCATGACAACGAAATTATACATATTTATTTCAACAAGTAATTTTTAAATTGTTACGTGTCATTTCAATTTATAATTCATACTATAATATAGAGACCTAATGAAATAATAATCATATTTTCGTAATACCTAAGTATGACGAAAAAGTAAATTTACAGTGAGTTTTAGCATTATAGATATACATTGGGGGTTACCTGGTGAAACCTCATTATGTGCCATTTTTTAGTGAAAATGATTTATTAGTGGATTTGGTTTTTGCGTGTCTTTTCTTCTATTTTCAGCGATACCTTCTAGAAGTTTGATGTTTTGACTCTCCAAAGTATTGAGTTAAATCAATCAGTTTCCTGTAGATCACTTTCATGGCTTGTACCATGTACTTTTCCCATGTTGGATGTGATTTTCCTCGCTTACTTCTACCTTTCGGAGTCCATTCGGTTAAATATTTTAGCCATATGTATTGGTATTCACTTGACATGTCCATACCATTTAAAAGCTCCGTTTTCTAAAAATTTATTTCAGACAATGTTAATTTTCATAAAGCAGCAAAAACAAATAATTTTCATACAATTTAAGATATTTTTAATACAATTTATTTTTGGTCAAGAAATTGTGTAATGTAAATCGGGCTGCAGAAGCCGCCTACTGCTTCCTCTGTATTCGCGATGTCTACACACACATATGCCCGCAAACCTAGACTACGGTCTATTTATCCAGGCCTCATATACCAGATGTGCCCTAAAATTTCCCACTTCAAAATTCAGCTCCAACTTAAGCACTTTAATGAACACATAAGTTTGCAAATTTAAACAAATTAAACATTCCCTATGACTTAATGTTCCTATTTTTAAAGAGGAAACTTTAAGTATACGTACGAGTATTTATATATTCATTGTAATAAGTAATTACATTAGAAGTGCGTTGCTACTACTATAAGAATATCCTACAAAAATCTTGGATTTGTAATTAGAAATTGTCAGCCTTTCCACCTACACTTAAAAGCTTGTATTGGCATTTCTTCGTTCTAAGCTAGAATTTAGTCTATAATAAATACATAATTAAGATTGAATCTACCCAGCATAAATTACTCAAATATTATTTTAAAATTTATGGACAATAACCTAGTTACGCCCATGAGTATTCTATTTTACTGAACTTGCTGCAATTAAGAAGCAGAAGAAATTTACAATAATTTCTCTACTTATACAAATTAATTAACAATAATATTGATGATCCATGTAGGCTTGAGCTAATGCTATTTCATATTACACGAGTTAACTTCAGGAAATAAAATTTCATTGTAAAACAGCTAGGACTAATTATCAATTGAAATCTTTGATAAAAAACTGTGTAGCATATACCAATATATCATTTATTGTTGACACTGACATTTTAGCGACTATCTAGATTTAAGCATATATTATTAAAATATTTTTCGTAAGTTGTTTGTAAAACTTCTTACAAGTATTTTTATTAATGATTTTTGTTTCAACTCATTCTTATTTATATTTGTATTTCTAATAATAATTCATTTGAGATCTTGATTCCTGTTGGACTGATTTATTAATAAATAAATAAATAAATAATATAATATAATATAATATAAAATGCCTACTGCTAAAGAATAAAAGTATTCAGGAAATCGTTCTCATTGCTTTTGAGACACACGTTTTAAGCTTCATTTTGTAGAAGATACATTATATAGGTACATTTGTACTTTATGTAATGTCTATAAACTTCACATTTATTATTTTTAATATATTTTATCAAAATTCGAATAATCCAAAATTTTGTTTTGGTATATTCGTATGATTTCCTACGTGTTAAATAGTTTCATTTCAGTAAAACATTTAGAACAGTTTTGCATTCTGTCAGTAAACGACATAATTTCCAGTCTTTGCCTTTGTTTTGAATTATAAATTACCAGTAAAAATTACGTAGTAAAACTGGAACGATCTTTCGCAAATATGTTTAGTTTTAAGTTTATTCAGAATATACAGTGTTCCATTTAAAACTTTTTGCATTATACCTTGAATAGTAATAAAAGTTTTCAGTTATTTTTAAACTTCAACAGAACTATAAAACGCCAGTTCTGGTATTATGCTTCTTTACACTTTAGAGATAAAAACAAACATTTAAATATCTGAAAGTTGTAAGAGCGGGTTTCCTTCAACACTCAGTATACGCAAGCAGTTTCACATAGGCAGGAAAGCTGTAGTGGTAGTCGTAGTCCTAGGACCGGGCTGGGCTGGGATATCCGAAATTAATGGTGCAAACTTTAGCACGGAGTAATCTCTCCCGGGTTCGCGGAGAAGCGTACTAGCGTACACTTCAGTGAGGGTGCGGCGCGTGCCGCCCTTAACAACACGTACTTTGAGGAAGAGTTGGCGAAGGAAGAAATAAGACAATATGAACTTAAAGAGTGAAAGATGCTTTCAAAAACAATAAGATATATCTGTTTGACGATATATGTATTTAGCTACTAATCCCTCGTACAAAACAGTAGTTAGTTATCTAGAAAATCTCGTGTTATTCGGATCTCAGAATCAGATATACAAGAATAAGGAACATAAATTTTATTTAAATCGATATTAATTAAATTCAGGACTTCTCGAACTTTGAGTCTTTATGATACGGTGTCATGTGAATATGGATAGTGTGATGAGAAGTATATAGGTGAAATTATTTAATCGTATAGTAAAACTATTAAGGGGCACTGCAGCGGGTGAAAAATAAGATATGTATTAAACATTTTATAAAAAAAAACTATAAATATTAGAGCTGCAAATTAAAGTGATGTATTATTTAATTATTTTTTATTAATGAAAAATAATAAAACAAAAATCTTTTCTTTTTCACGGGAAACATAGATTACTTATAGTACTATACAATAAACTTTGATTTTTTTTTATAAAATGTTTAATACAAATTTTATTTTTCATCTACTGCCTTACCCCTTAATAGAATTTACCAATTTTAAAATCTCATTTAGTTATAGCATTATCCCTGGAAATGCAGAGACCTGGATTCAAATTCTAGACTAGGCCATATTTTCTTTATTTTATCATTTTCAAAAATATCACATCTTCCTGCTGAATATGAAAAGAAACAATATTTTATCACGCTTAAACCCTGGAAAACAAAAGTTATTTACCTGTAATTTGAAACTAAGTTGCAAAAGTAAATATTCGAATCATAATTTTTAATTAAACAGTTTTGATAGTTTTTAAGTCACCAACAATTTTAATTGCCACCAATAATTAGAGGGCTCTGGCAGTTTTTAAATAACTAGACATTAATTTGAGGCTTTGACAGTTTTTAAGTTTCTCAAAAATTAATTTGAAAACATGTCAAAAAGATTGTTTGGGAGCTATTAAGAAGTGAAAGGAAATACCTAATATTGCATTGAATTGTTCACGGGAATGAGTTTGCACAAATTTAAATTAAAATTATTAGGTATTATGTACAACATTATTTACCGTAAAATGTAGAAATACCTAATAAAATATTTATCATCAAGGCTTATTCTTATTATCCATTTCTGGGTATGCCAATATGTTTTTATTCGTAGATTTCGGTAATAGCGACATATCTGTACTCTCTACAGTTGTCAAAGAGAGTGCAACACATTTAACCCTCTACAAAACTACAGATAAATAAATGCAAATATACTGAATAATTTCATAATAAAATAATACAGTTTAATACATTACGTAAATAACCCATTTCGTTAAAAGAGAAACTGACAAAAAATTGCGTCGTTTTAAATCTGGGCTATTCACACCTATGCGGCGTTTTCCTGCTGTCCGGAGCGCCCGCAGTTGCGTACGTTGCCGCGCGGCGCTTTTGTCGCACAACTCGCGCGCCCCCGGATATGCATTATGCAGATTGTGTGGTGCCATAGCAACCGCAGTCTCAACAACATACCAGAGGAACTACAACATCTCAAAGATTCTGTTACTGACACGATGTTTCCCAAGGTTAGTTATGAGCAGGTAATGGTTTTCCTAAAATAATTTTACACGTACATATATATTCTTGTAATAAATTATATTTTAAATTATTACAAAATTAATTTAATGGACCTAAAATATTAAATATAAAATTTATTGACTTACAAACTGAACAAATAAAATACGTACAAAATTCAATGACTTACTATATATGAATGGTTTGAAATTGTATTTCTGCTACCAACGAAACTTCAATACATGAGTCCACTAAAAATCAAAGACAATGTTATAAGTATTTAAAATAGAATCATTCGAAACTTTTGTTTAAGAAAATTTTCTTTAAGTTTGTTATTTGAAGTTTATTGCTTTGAATTTAAGACGCAAATAAATTTGATATAAATAAAAACGGTATTTTTTCATAGTTAACTCTTTTCCTAAATTACTCGATTTATTCTGATTATATTATGCCCAATTGCACCAACATGAAATTAATTTTAATCACGTTTAATCTACGTTTAAACAAAAAAATGCAAATCGAAATTTTGACAGCAATACGTATATATAATAATTCATTTGACATTTCATTTCGATACAATATTGTCAATTTAAACCGTGTTTAATATTTAAGATACGTTGGTGCAATCGGGCATCAGTCTTTTAATTTACAAAATTATAATTAATGTTTTATTCACTTGTGCGAATAAATATATTATTGCCACCTTTAAGAATGAAGCATTGCACAGAATAAGGATTATTTTTCCATGTCAGTGTAATGCTCATTGCCGACACCGATTTATAATGTAGCAGGTTTATTTGTCCAACCAACTTTGTGCTTTTATAGTTATCAATAATATACGAGTATATATATATATATATATATATATATATATATATATATATATATATATATATATATATATATATATATATATATATATATATATATATATATATATCGCTCAGTAGCAGCGTAGGCATGTTTTTCGCCCTTCGTCAGTACAGCATAGCTCGTTAATAGGTGGACATTAACTAGAGGCTGTAATTAGAAAACCGACAAATCAAGACAGCAATAGTAAGCAGTAATTTGTCGGTTTTCTAATTAGTACCTCTAGTTAATGTCCACCTATTAACTACCTATGCTGTACTGATGAGCTCTAATAAGAGCGAACACACCCTACGAACAACATTTTTCTAGTTTTCAAAACTATATATATATATATATATATATATATATATATATATATATATATATATATATATATAAAGTAAAAGCACTTTTATTATAAAAGTGCGCTCGTAATACAGGTCAATAATTCTGGGAATTGATGATATACTTTGTCAGTTAGGTAGGTATTTTAAAGATTGTATCATTCATCATATTTATATATTGAAGAGTGCACTTTTCAGGTAACTCCACGTTTGTGCATTAAAATCACTCATTAAACTCCTAGTTGTCCCAGCATGTATTCTATCTCTTAAATGACAAAATAATACAAAATTGTTTACGACTTGCATCTGAACTAACAACTAACTACACAATATAAATTCCTGGCAAAACTTGCGGACAACTACTATCATTAAAATTTCTCAAAGAAATAGATGAAATTCCTGTTTCATACTCGGCGTAAAACTTGGAAGATTTAATTAACCAGATACATTTCTGTAATGAAAATCTGTGAATAATGAAAATTTTCTGTTTAATTAAATTAAAAATAGAATTATGAATTATCTAGGCTTTTAGTCATGTTCTTGAATGGAGCATGGGGTAAATTTTAAAATCTTATTAGGTAAATGACATTGAGATGATATTTTGTTCTTCAAGAGAAATCATGATAAAAATAAAAAATAAAAATTTTATTAATATTTTGCAGCAGTTACCTGTAAAATTTATAGACTTATAGCTTCAGTATTTCTGCATCTCAAATTTTTACAATGTTAGGGTTTGCAGGTTGTTGCACCCAGTTTTGACTGCATCAAATTACATCAAATAGGTGTAAATTATGTAATATTTTGATCCCACAAACTAATTATTAAAATTATTCAATTGGCATTTTGGAATAAAAAGATAAACAAATGTATGACATTTCATGTCAAACTATGATTTTATGTTATTTTCATTTTAAGGTTTTATGATAGATTGGATGACAAAAAATAAATTAATACAATTAAAACATAATAAAATTTGCAAAAGTTATAGGTTATAAGGAATTTTGAAACAAATGTCAAACATTTGTATATCTTTTTGTTCAAATGATAAAATGTATTAGCGGATTTCTCGGCGGTGATTGTAAAGTTGAATGTTTCTGAATTTATCAATTTGTCAAGTGATTACACCAGTTAAAACTATTTGTAAGTAAAACAAAATTTATCTATATAACTTACCTTTACAAAATTATGTACATTTTAGTATTCCGTGATGAAGTTACAAAATGTGTAACGAAATATTGGAAATTTAAATAAAATTAACTACTTTATGGAATAACAACAATATATTTTCTTACAATCACCGCCGAGAAATCCGTTAATACATTTTATCTATCAACATGTACGGCGTTACTTCTTCCTAACAAATTTAATAATTTATTTATGGAACTAAAATATTACATAATTTAAATGAATTTAATGTCGTTTGATTCAGATTTTTTTTCTTTCTACTGATACCACAACCATCATTATCAGTCAAAATTGGGGGCAAAAGTTTGCAAAACAAATTTTCCCTGCTCATTTCCTACGTGTACTTAAAAAAAAAAAAAACATTCGGTATATAGAAATAAATATTCTATAGTGTCATTTGTAAAATAATTCAAGATATTTGTAGAAATCTTAAAAAAATTAGATGCTATCAATTCATTCAGACTATAAACTTTTACTGCGCCTAGATATTTCAGATAATAATAATAAATTTACAAAATTAATGTTTGCTTTATTCCATTTTAATTGAATAAATTATAATTATTTATATGTATATCTAGAATAACATTAAATAATAACTTTATCTGCTAGATAACTATTATCAATATTTAATGCAGAAAATATGAGCATACATATGCAGTATTTCTCATAATTACTTCTCTACTAAAATATCACGTAGTTGAGTCACACATTTCAGCGGTTAAACCAAGCAACGTCTGAGGCTGAGCCATAGGTGTCCAGCAACAGCAACGAGCCCAAGCAAGCCGTGATGTGTTGGGTTAATTGTCTGACGCGTAATGAACTAATGTGCGCCGTGCGCCCTCACCACGGACGCCCATGCATTGTGTGTAAGTCAAAGTGATGTGGGTTAGTTGCAGGTCGTTGCCGAGTTTGTGCTAGTAATTAATTTTGCTGATTTTCGCAGCCTGCTACGATATTAATGTTTTAGTTAGTTTGAGTACCATTAAGGGTAGAACGGAGTTTATGTGCTTTGAAGAACTGTCTTTACGAGCCGGGGAATTTGTTCAATGGCCATAAGATTTTATATTTAATAACTTTCAGTACTTATACTACTAATAGCAGTAGTAAAAACATTTCTATTTTATCTCAACATATACGAGTACCATATTATCATTAATTCCCACTTAATTGCAAAAATTCTTTATTAATACAGTATTAAAATGGACTTTATTGGTTCTTTCCCGTTTTGAAATAAAACTAATATTTAATATAAACAGTTTTTAAAAACAAATGTCTAAAAAGAACTTCAATTTTAAACTTACGGCAGCAATCGAAAGCCCATCAGGTGACGCCACGATTTAAAGTTATACCACTTGTCATTGTTTATTGTTCCATTCTTGAGCGATACGTATTTCCTTAAATATCCGCTAGATGCGCTATGTGATAACGACCCTATTTTTTTTTACAAAGAAACGCAAGAAAAGTATCATAACCTGCAACTTCAAAATTTATATTCAGTTTGGTCAGGATTTAAAATACCGGAATATTATAAAACGAAAATGAATATATTCCTACCGCATGTTATAAATATTTTTGAGGGATTTTAAAATATTCTTTTCAAAATAACGAGTGGCAGCAGGGTCTTTATCACGTTGCGCCTCTAGTGAAAAAAAAAAAGGAAATACATATCACTATGGTCAACCGTTTCAAAGAAAGTGAAACAATCAACTTATTTTAAAATGTGGGTGACGCCTATACTTGCCGTCAAATAATTATGAATTGGAGATTTCTACACTGATGCCAAAATTTTTAAATGTCTACCTGTACAAATATCTGTAATCTGTCAATGTCATTTTATATTCTGATATTTTCGTTAGTACTTGCGTGCGCTTTTTATTCCCAATCTTATAAATTGCATTATATTTAGACTTTTGAAAAGAAAATGAGTAAAACTCATGAATTAAATAGTCTTGGTTCTTATAAAATACGTTTAGGTAAACAAGATTTTAAATGGGCAGGCAAAAACAATTAATGCCAATGTACGCAATTTTTTTCAAAAAATTGGCGTTACCTCCTGACAATATTTATAATTTATTAAATAACAAGAAAACTTTGGATTTGACTGATGAAGCATGTTGTGTTGACAAATCTTCTTTTCACCCAATAATCAATTCTTCTTACCTTTTATTTAGATTTCACCGGTTATCGTATTTTAACGCAAATGCGACCTTAGCTTAATGTGTGGAAACTTCGGTCAAAATATAAATATAAATTTTCCACAGAGACAATTTTTATATTTTATATTACGTATTACTGCCTTACCTTACTTATTTATTATAATATTTTCTTCATTTACGAAGTATTAAACATTTTAATTAGTTTTAAATGTATTATATGACATTTGCGTTCATTCCTGGTCATGTCAAGTTACAAGCGGCAACACCGCTGGACAAGGGACAGGGTGCGGAAAGGGATAAAAGTTGAACATCAGTTCATAATCATTTGACGGCGAGTATAGTAGGCGTCTTCAACGCTCAGCATTACCGAAATTTGTGAATATAATGCAAATTAACACATATAGAAATGGTTCATAATTGGTGTTTATATATTCGAAATCTTGGTACAAACACGCAAAAAGAAAATACGCATAATTATGCTTTAACTTTATTTTTATATGCAGGTCATATATTATTTTAAACTTAATTTTAATCTCGCATGACTAGTTTATTATTATTTAATCATAGTTATTCGCGCTATTATAATTCAAATTTTAAACTCTTTAAAGCGATAACATCAATATCGTTTAAGAAGAATTTTAAAAGGTTTGTTACGTTGGTAAATTAAATTTGCACATGAGTGGCAGTGATATGATAATACAATCCCGATAGTTTGAAAATATGTATTCGTATAAAATACTTGCCGCCAAATAAGTATGGATTGATGCTCAACTGTTTCCATTCGCCGTACCCTGCCCCTTGCCTGCTGTGTTGCCGCTTCTAAATAATTTAGAATTTTAATCACGATCACTGGATTGGCAACAGTGTAGAAATCTCCAGTCCATACTTATTTTGGTTTCAGTTGTTTCTTTAAGGAATCCAATAGTTGAAATGATCAATCAAAAAAGCAGATGAAATAGTGACCCATATTCTATGAAGTAGAACAGGAGCATTTAACTCATATTTTATATTTATTTATTTTGGCTGCGCAAGCGCAACTGCTTTTATAATAATGGAGGAAATGAAGTGATGAATGATGAGATGAATTTTAAAGGAACCATTTATTATTTCGATGTTATTTCATATCTACTCTTTTATGAGTATAATCAAATCGCTTCGCTTAAACATATATTATAATAATTCCAATTTAAATAAATTAAAATCAATACGCATACATTTTTTTAATATTTAAAAAAATATAAATTATTACTTTTTTGCTTATTTTCCACAATGAATCTGTTATATCGTTATATTAAAACGACTGCATCAATTCATGGACTATTGTAAGGATACTTTTGGCATTCAATTTATCCTCTGATAAGATCGTCGTATTTATTTCCAATTTTAAATGGCACAAAAGTGACCCCTGTGGTGCACTCTCCACGCCAGCTATGAGTGCCCGTGAGGTGACGCCTGGTAAGCGCCCACACGGTAAAATATATCGTCATCATTACCGATGTCTTTGAGTTGTAGATACTGGCACACCCAGAAATGGGTAATATGCCGTGATGATATATTTATTTATTTATTTATTTGTTGAAGACATGGACACAATCGTTTTGCTGTACAATTTGTTGCAGGAATGCAAAGAATCATTCTTCACGCAACTAATTACACATGTCATTTTGAAATGTTAACCATTTTGCATATTTATTTTGTTATAAGTACGAGATATAACTACAGAAGAGGAATATTATTCTTTGTGAGATTTATATGTCGCATTATACATCACCCACCCCATTAAATCATAAAGTATAAACATCATAGTATTTTTCATTTGTGATTCCACTTGTAAACATCTAATTATAATCAACAATATAAAAATTACTGCAATTCAATTAAATCCAACCAAATTCCTCATTCAGTCTTTAAAACTTAAAAACCAACACATTGAATACCCCTAACACCTCCACCCATCGTACACACTCGTTTGAAGAGCACTCAGACGCTCACACCCGCAGCCGGCAGCCGCAGTAGTCATCGCCGGTCAGCTTACATCACATGTTGGCGCTGCGGTCGTGCTGGCCGCAGGTGCTGCTTGCAATGCAGGCCGCGTCCCCGATCCCCAGTCTCCCAACATCAACACCACCGTCTTACAGTTCATCATGTGTGATTGGCAGTGGCGGAGGTGGCCTTCATAACAAGGGATTCATAGTGGATTCAATACACAAGGGCCATAGAAATAATGGAGTAATAAGAAAAAGAATGTGAATGCTTCAAAATAGTTCATATCATCAGAGACCTAGTACAGAGCACTGTACTTGCCGATAGCACTAAAACTATATTAATATAAATATGCTTGTACTCATAATAAAATAATAAGGACACGTAGATCTGTGTGCCATCTGAATACATGTGAATTTTACTAAATTTTGCACAAATACACTAATCAAATACATGCACAGAAAATAAAAGTGGCTCTAATATTAAACCATAAGGGATTCCTGTGGTTAACCCGGCATTACTCGCTAATTCGAGTCTCTCGGCATTACTCGCGCGTGAGAACTTTTCTCACACTACAAAAATAATCTGAAATTAAAGTGTAAACGAAATGAAATGAAACTGCCGATATATAATTATACGTTGAATATGTTTATTAAACATTTTAAACAAGACAAACAAAATGTACATGAATAATAGGTAGGTATATTTAATTTTTTTAGGGATAAGTATTTTTGAACAGCAAATATATAATTAAAATTTGAATATGTTAAACATTTTCAACAAAACAAATAAAATTTACTACAATAATAAGTGGGTATAATTTAATTTTATAAAAATTATTTTTCAATTGTTCTGTCTCAGTATTTTGATCATTTTCTTCACTATTAGTATCGCTACCTTAATCTAGTTGCTCATCCGCACTTAGATCTTCGATGATGGTTTCTATATCTGTGTCTATAAACAAAAATATGTAATAAAGATAATAGAAATTTAATAATATATTGTTCCTTACCTCTATTGCGAAACTTTTTTTGAGTACTCACGTGATGAGAGAACTACTCACACAGTCTGCAGCAATTACAAAAACCTCACGTAACGCAGCCACTATGCACACTACCCTCAAATAACAAAATATAATATGATGCGCAAAATTGGACAAGAGCATAACTGAGACGACATGTACCCCCGCCAATTATTGTTAAAGATGTGCGCGTTTTTCTGAAAATGTGAGAGAATCTCTCATATAGCTAGTAACGCCGGGTTAAGGGAATATTATGACACATTGATACTGTTGTTTGGGTTTACCGATTGAATACTAGTAAGAACATTACTTATTAATAATCAATAATCATTATCAGTTTTCCCTGAACCATATATGCAAGCAAAGTTAATGGTGTTGTATTGAAAAATGCTTTGTTGAAATAAATCAATCATTTGTTATACATTTCGTTAACACTATCTTCAATATGTTGCAAAGTTGTAGTACTGTAGCCGTTCCTACAACCAGATTGTATAGGAATTATATTCATATCGTATGGAACAATTTAAAATTACCTGGTCAGTCAAACACTAGCTTTGATTGTCTTAATAAAAAATGACTTTAAGAAAGTATTCCTTATCTCCAAAATGCATCCATTTAACCACTCTCTCTACAACCATTCAAAATAAGAAGTTTGTTGAACCAGTTTTTGAAAAAAAAAAAAAGTATCTAGTTAAACATTCACAGTATATCCATCTATATTGCTAAAATACGAGTATAATCCAGAGTTTGAAGTAAAATTAAACATGTTTTGCGCAAGTGACTTTTTCATAAAGTTCAAGCATCTTTGCAAACAATTTTTTTTCCAAATGAATTGTTGATGCAATATTCAATCACGGTGCCACTAGGTTTTTTTAGAGATCAATTCGGCACTTGTATGTTATCGTTTGCAATTTTGTTTCAATTCCATGGTTATCACTCGAAGTGAGTGATATGTATAAAATTTCAAATTTGATTTCACACGTTAAAAAACATGCATCTGAGTGCAGAATTTAATTATTTACACATTATTTGAAATATATTTGTATAAAATTAATTGGGAAGTTTTGTGCAATGAAAAACTGATTTTCATATTTGGGGTCATGCCAAAAAAAAAAATGTTGCTAATATTTTTATAATAATAGAATCTATGACACTATTGTAACATAAAACATCCCAAAATATAATAATTTTCATTCATAATTTACTTAAAAGATATTCGCGCTACGATTTTCTGTGACGTCATGTACCGGCTACTCACACAACGACACTAGTCACACGTACATGAAGGTCACAATGTCACAACTTCAAACGCAAAGTTAAACGTAAGATCAAAGTAAACTAACCAAATATTTTTAAAGCTGTCAGAGGAAAAGTGCGCTCTATTCAATCTTTTTTGTTTCATAAAGATTTAATTACTTCATTAGAGAAATATTATTTTTAATTGCCGGTTTGTGTGCTTGATATATAATTTAATAAATAAAAGTGCAATAATTGTATATTTATAATGATAATAATGATAAAACATGGTGAAGAAGAACTGTGCAGTTCCAACTTGTGGAAACAATTTATTAAAAAACTCAAAAAAACTATTTATAAACAATCTTAATTTACATTTTGTCCGCCAGGGTGAACTGGAATCGTTCTGATACATGACGTATGCGCTCACGTGACCTCATTGAGATTTGAAATTGACCCCTATTTTTAAAAAATTATATCTACAAAACAATGCACACAAATGGCGTGAAAATATTATTTACATATACTGTGACCGGTAGACTTCCAGGCAAAAAAATAAAACAGAAAATGTGGCATGACCCCGTTAACACGTAAATAGATTTTTGGCACATTAAAACTTATTTTTTCAACAGAAGAATAGGTATATGGTAACTTTGAATAAAGGAAAGCGTTGATTATGTGGGGTACTTTTAGAAGTATAAAATTTTAAAAATAGTCAAAATAAGGTATAAGAAAGTAGATATACACCTCGTAGTAAAATTTGATAAAAAAAATTTAACCCTCATAAAGAATAAATTATTAAAGAGAATAAAAAAATAGAATACAGAAATGGGGATGAGCAAATATCTTTGAACGTTTTTTACATTCCGTCACCTCTTGATAAGGAAAGTATTGTCTTTGGTCAAACAATTCGGTTCTGAGTTCTTAATGAATAAGCACGTTTTGGGGTCCGCAGAATACAATTTTACTATTTTTACGATGATGTCTGTATGCGTGTGGGTGTGTATATGTTACGATAATTTCGGCCGCGATAACTCCAATACTACAATTTAAAAAATTACATTTTTTCGTATTCCTTATTTTTACATTCATATAAACACTGGATTAGATTTTGGTTACAACTGGTTAACCGGATGCACCCTCATTTGCAATTTTTTTTCTTGAAAAAACGCAGTTAAATATCATTTTGTGTTTTCAGATTATTTTTTCTCTATGCGGTTTGACTGCATTTTATATTTCATATCAGTGGATATAATTAAAAGAAATAAAATTTCATAAATTAGCCAGTTATGCTACCAAGGACACGAGTACTATATTAAGACAATTCCGATTGACAGATGTCAGTGTCAGGTGCAATTTACACGGTATGTTCATGAAATAATTTTACTGGAAATGTATACTCTTTTGCAAGAAACTTTGTATGTGGATATTTGTGTTGATAAGCGACTGGATGGAATATGTGGAATTTGTACAAAATACATAGAATTCAAATTGACGGAAGGTAATGTGCTGGTCACATCTGATGATTTTTGATAATTATAATGATCAAGTTATAAAATAGGTACCAATGGAATATTTTTTTATATATTTTTACCTCTCGCTAAGAGAGGTATTGGAATCATGCTAAAAATCACATATCCAGATTTTAATGAATAAGCACGTTTCAAGATCACTAGAATCCGATTTTAACATTTTTACAATGATGTCTGTGTGTGTGTGTGTGTGTGTGTGTGTGTGTGGATGTGTGTATGTGTCTGTGTGTGTGTGTGTATGGCTGGATGTTGGACGGACGATTCCTCAAAAACTATAAGACATAAGACCTGTTTAACTATGAATTCCTCAATCTGACATTCCTGGGAAGAGCTGAAAAGGTTTTGGTAACAATTGAACAACCGGAAGTAGTAGTTTTTAAAAGAAATTCTTCCAAATATTAATTTTTGAAAATTTTTGATATTACTAATTTTGAAGAACAAAATTCTACACCTGATACATTTAAATTTTTTATTATATCTTCTATAAATTTAGAGATAAAGACGCTGTAATATATAGAATATCGGGATATAACAACTCGAGTAGGCGAAACTACACTAAGGAAACCAGTTGACAAATTCAAGTGTTTATAACATAATTTGTAAATGACAGATTTCAGTGTCAAAAATTAACAGTTTTAGTGACATTTTGATAGCTTTTTCTGTGAAGTACATTTAATCTTTCTTATTGTTTTATTAATTAAATATTTGAAATTATAGGTAATATGCCTATATCCACCAGAAATACCGCTAATCTTGTTAATGAATTGGAAGAATCTGTGACATTTAGAAACTTCCTCATACAATGAAAAATAGATATAATTAGAATTATATGTGTGCAGAAGACTTGATAAATACAATAAAAAACAATATTTGTAAGTTCTGTAATATTTTGTTATAAAACGACTGTTCGATAGCAAAGTGCAATACAATACTTATATAGCCTAATATGGAAATGGCGAGAGGTCTTGTGCTGGCCACAACATATTTTTTTATTTAAGCCTTTAAACAGCACTGGAATTAATAATAAATATTTATAAATTCCGTGTATTTACCGTTTTTAAATTTTTTACATACGAAATACTTATTTGTAAACACATTATATTCGTATAGTAATAAAAAGGAAAAATGATTTCATGTTTATTTTCGTAAAACAACTAATTCTGAATAATACGAATGATGAGTCTAGATTTGCTTTTGATAGAATATGTTCTTAGTCAGGAATTTGAGTAATATGTGCACTTGTGCAGTGTATTTACACAAAATGAAAAAAGATAGGATTTAACTGGAATAATCGTATTTTGCATACAGCAGTTGAAGACAGTAAATTATGTGGGAACCAGATTGTATCTGAAATGGTAAATGGTGGAGGTGAATGTGGATCTGCAATGCAGAGGTAGAGGGATCTCAATAACAAAAAGCATTCTTGCTACAGGATTTTGGCTGGAGAGAATAGGGGTAGTAAGTCCTCGTGCACGAGCCGCTACTGCAGCCGCATCAGCTGCAGATCCCTCTCATACGTCATCCGAATCGGGTCGCGCTACGGATAAACTTTCAGCCAGTCTTTATCTTTCCTTCACTTCCAATAAAATCAAAAGGACGTCGCTAGAGTTGGGGCCGTTGCTAGTGCCAGTGCCACTACCATTGCCAACGAACATGGAATAAAGAAGACAGAACGAGAAGTGTCCGTCACGCGGAGTTCATTTGGGATGTAGCTACACGTCCGCACGCCACCCAATCCACCAGTGCGCGCGGAATTATCAAAGGAGGCTGAGGCAACAACAAGAAACAAAAATAAGACGTATTTACTCGCCTCGACAAAAGAATTGATTGCGTTCGCAAGATTTACAAAGTATTTCCCAATGTTTTGGATTAGCGACCAAACTTTTTATTGGGGATTTTGTTTTGTATTTCATAAATGTCGGGAGAATTCATGATGAGGCCCGAGGTGTGGAAATGAAAATGAATGAGAATTGACGGAAAATATTTCAAGAGATGAAAATGGGAAAATGTCGTTCATTTAGAGCTACCAATCTCCCTTGACAGATATCTTTTTACAAAGGATATTAATAATCATAATAAATTTCTGCATTTCTAATGGCAGGCAAAATGTCAATTTGAATTCCCATTTACATAAAAATATCTTTTCAGAAAAATAAAGAAAATATGTAGTAACAGCAAACAATAATATAGTAACGTATACTTGTTAATAATAAGAAAAAAGTTTCTGAAATTAAAAATTAAATAAATCAATATTCCAATATATTACAAAATTTACGAATTTATTCATATTTTCTTCTTCGTATGTTTTAACTTTTGCTAAAACTTATTGTAACTTTTGATTCGACTGAACAGTTTAACCTTAAAAATTCTTTTTTTAATGATGATACCCAAAGTATATTTACATTAATACTATGTACTTTCAAAAACTGCGACACACACTAAATGCAAATTATGTAATTTAAGAATTCGATTTGTAAATTGACGACATTAAATTTACATATCTATATATTTTATGACTATTAAATTATTATGGTACAACTTTTAATATTGAATGATACAGATGTACAAGGGAGATTAAAAATAGTAACATCAAATTCACATTATTTTAGAAAATGACTCGAGACTCCAAGTCAACTAGATTAGATCCCCGCATAACGAAGAGATATCCTTATCTTCATAAGCTGACTAAGAGTATGGGTAGTTCTATAAGTGGCTAGATTTGTGTAAATGTGGACAAACAACGAAGACTATGCCAAAAATGTATATTAAGGATTTAATTATCCCGGTATGCTTGAAATATGCATTGCGATCGACCAGTCGATTTGGCTATAGCTGTAAAAGAAGAATTACAAGTATTAGATTTCACAAAACAAACAACAGCATTTTGAAACATTCCTAGGAAGCTAAGTTTAAATTCTCGAAACCTATAAATTTCGTATTTTATTTTATCACCTAGCTACTACCCCTATTTATCTTAATCCCTTTTCATACCCATATTCCTTCAGTTATTTTCCACAATATTTTCATTCTGGTTGTTTAGTTCCCGTTCTAAATTTCCTCTTCCCAGAATTAAATTCCTTGGTTCACCTAGGCGAGGCTATAAATACCGCGCGTTGTAATCCTTGCACTGTCTCCGCTGGTTTGTTTATGTGCAGTGCGCATGTGCATGTGTGGGCGTGAGAAATGGCCGAACTTGTGTATGTTTACACCTCGCAACTGCACTCAAGTGCGCAGCGGAATGCAGCAAAAATGCTAAGACACTCTACTAATCAAATGGACTGCTTTATGTGTTTTCATGTTCCCAACCAAGACTTCTGTCTTTAAATGTTTCAACAACTAACTGGACAAATGCGAACAATTTATAATTTTGTTTGTACTACAATAATAATGAAAATTGGCATACAATTGAGGAACACTTGTTTTGTGATTTATTTTAGTCAATATGAATTTATAAACGGTTTTGTTTGCGACAATTTGAGTTTGAGTCCAGCACAGGTAAATTACATATTTAAAATTATTTTCGCATAAAAGTGTTCTTTTTGATGCCTTTGTCAGAAAACAAGACCTTTCAGCACACGTAAAGAGATGCCCTCTACTCGTACGGTACAAATATATTACATGAAAGTTTGTGTTAGGTACTATTGGTAATGGGTAAATATTGAAGATTCATTACTGCTTAAAGTACAGGTGAACCAAAAGAAGTACCACATTTCAAACCCTTATTCTACGAAATCAGTAACAGATACAATAATATTATAATACCAAAAAGGATATATAAAATGGTAAAATTTTTCAGCACTTTTTAAAAATAATATGTTCAACGTGGTGGCCGTAATTAGTGATACAAAACTCTTATGCCCAGTTGCACCGACGTTTCTTAAATTTACACTTAATAAAACTGAACTTACATTAAGTATCCCTTAATTTTTATCTACTGTTGCACACATATTTTTTTTTAATAACTTTAAGTAAGTGTAGTTTATATATTTTTTAGCTATTTAAATTGTACTTTTAGTAAAAAGAAAAATAAAATTTAGGGATTTTTCATAAATGATTTTGTTTGTGTCAAAATTTGGAGATTATATTGGTAAGTTCGATTCAAAATTCAAATAGAATTATAGTTTTACTCGTTTTACAATTCTTGAAACAGTGGACTCATGACTGAAATCTCCTATTGTCAATAAGTGCTCTCCTGTTACAAATACTCGTAAACAAACTAATAATTGGTTTATAGGTGACACACTGTTATTGCTAAAATAAAAATTTTGTAATTATATATTCATAATTAAATTAATAAGCAAAACATTGAAAGAAAAATGAATGCAATACCTACATGTCGTTATAAAATTCAATATTATTTTCTATTAAAATAAACAATTCCAATACTGTATATTTGGTTAATCGAAACCGTTGAAAAAAAATCATGATCAGAAAGAGCATGAAAATGATCAGATCTGTCGTATATTTGCCTTGGTATTCCGTATACAATTAAATCCAACGCATCTAAATCGTCATTATCGTAAATAAAATTAATAACTTTCATGATTCTAATAGAAATTAAAAACGATTGCATTCAATATAACCTCACTACTTACTTAACTGCAAGATAAACTGTCAATTTCCGAGGCTTAAATTTATGGAAGCCTTAAGATATTTGTGTAGAGTTTAGCGCACGGTGCAACGAAATAAAACTAAACTTAAGGCTAAACTAAACTTAAATTCTTAAGTGGTGTAGGTGCAACTGGGCATTAGAGACGTTTTCTGACAGTTTACATGGCTCATTCGGTCATTTCTGGGAAAATAGCGGCGATTTATCGGAGAACAGTGTTCTTGAGAGGTTTAAGATTTTGAGGTCGGAGGTCGGCATGCGTTGATTTCAGATGCTAACTTTCAACAGGATGGAATAAAAGCCCATACAGTGCGGAGATTTTTTCAAGGACACTATCCGCAGGAAAATTGCTGATATTTCCCTAGAAATGACAGAATGAGTCATGCGAGCATTCAGAAACCGTCTCGAAGAACGTATTGCGAATGACGACCACTACCTTGAAGATACTATTTTTAAAAAACGCTGAAAAGAACTATTTTAAGTACATTTACAGTATCGTTTGGAAATTTAGAAAACACTTTTGAAACGTTTTGAGAATTAAAAAAGGCGTTTCTGAGTTTTATAATAACCGTTGTTAAAACGCGTTTATCACTTCGTACCAGAGATTAAGCAAGGTCATCAACCAAAAAGTTTCTTCCAAGACGAAAAGTATATTGAAAGTTGTTCTAAGTGATTAAAGGGGAGTTTGAGTAGGAAAAGAACATAAATTTTAATTTTGTTTGTCCCACAAAACTTTGATTTTTTAAAATAATTAAAAAATCTTTCAGAACACTTAAGGCAATTTCGAGCGACACATCCATTCACTTGGTAGGACTGGAGGGTGAAATGAAATACCTACTCTAGTGTTAAATAATAAAGACATATAAATTCTTTTATAAAATAAAATCATTCCGATTTTGACATTTCAAAAGAAAATGAAGAAATAAAACAAAAAGAAGTTGAAATAGGGAACAGATAGAGGTGATCTAGCTCTCAAACCCGTTCAGTTGTCATCATACCGCGTAAACTGTTCCCAGCGCACGAATGTCTGAACGCACCGGAACGCAATATACCGCAAGTGAACGATTGTAGCTAAAAATCGCTTATAATATTATACTAAAACAACTTTTTAGTTTATGTTCTGTTTAAATTAAAATAAACAGAACAGAAATTAAAAGGTTGTTTTATTCTTTAATTTTTTGATCCCATTTGTTTTGACTATCTCTCCCTTTAATTCATTCCTATTGTACTAGTACAGTGCCCTTTAATTACAGTTAAACTAACTGCCTTTAGCAGTGAACATCGATTTACAATAACAATAGCAGTACCCTCATCTGGAATAAACAAATCCATGACGTTGACCCTTTCGAGGCAGCAGGCGTCAGGATTTGGACACAGGGCGCGACCCGTGGTACTTCGAGCGGCATTATTCCGGCCGATTGCACACAACCCTGCGTTCGGACTTCACTTCCAACACTTTTCAGCTTGGCCTGTTGACCTGCCCGGGCACTAGGTGTTGTGGTCAGACACCAGAGATCATTCTCCAATAAATATAAAAGGCTTTCGTTAAGTGTTCAAGATTAGTTAAAATAATAAACAATTTTTTCGCTAATAAAATTCAATTGTGCAAAATTTTAGGTCTACATATTTAACTCTTAACTACTATGCAAACTATTCAGAAATATCAAATCTCTCTATTTTCTTAATATCAAAGTTTGGTATTGATCAGAATCAATCACGGGCGATAAGAACCACATCAGGTCACATAACTCAGTCAGCAATGCGACACTATCCTAAATTGATATTCTAGAAACATTATAATGTTCTCATTCTAAATTTACTATTAAATTCTTTGACCAGATGGAAACGGAATATAAAAACTTAACGACTATAGTCCTTGATCAAAACCTACCTACAATGTAATAAAATAACTATAGGAACTTATGATTTGGCAACTAGGTTATTTTCACAAAACTTTAATTGTAGTGATAGCCATGGCATTGAAACAAAGCAATGCATACGAGGTCTGACAATTAAGTAATGAGACTGAATTTTTTCCGCGATTTTGGTAACACAGCAGCTTTCAAATTTTTTACTTATTACTTTGGCATTACTGTCCATTATAGTTCATTGTAGTTAATAGCTAGTAACTTAAATTATTTATTTTTATACATAATGTAATAGTTGCCTGAAATGTTTCAAGTTTAGCTTGAAGTACTTATAGGTACTATATTTAGGCCCGTTATTTCTACCTCTTAATCCTCTTAATAAAGTTTCTAATAAATTTATTTAGATAATAAATAATATTTACATCATTTCCTTGATAGTTTCACTTCCTAATAATTTGTTATTATGTATCTTACAAATGCGTTTATCTAACTTAAAAACTATTAGCTAAAGTTGTTAACCAAAGTTATTTACTAAATAGGTAGAGAAATTATATACATATATATATATATATATATATATATATATATATATATATATATATATATATATACAGGGTGTCCCATTTAAGGTACGAATGCATTGGTGTCTCGAGAACCGTAAGAGCTACGAGGTTGGTTAAATTAGACAAAAGTTGCCCCATTAGGAGGCAATTTTAATGGTGTTTTGTTATTTGCGAAAAAATGCATAGGTCACTAGATACAGGTGAAAATGGAAATTTCGCGATTTTCTTTTTTTGCTTATAACTTTGTTATATGCAATAGTACGAGATTCTGGTTTGCACTTTCTTAAGACACTTTTGTATGGTGAATTTGCAGAAGTACTCAAATTTTTTTTATATCTAACCATTTACGAGTTACTGATAGCAACTTTTATTTTTCATATGGAGGTCATATTAAGCTATGGCATTTTTAAATAGAGATTTTTTTTAGCTTTACAATGATATAAAACAATAATAATTTATTTTTATAATTAACAGAAAAATTAATAAAAATTGTTATTTATACTAAAATTAAATTGAAAAAAGTAAATCGAAGACTGCTATGGAAACAACAAACAACAAAAAAGTGCAACAATTGAATTTCTGAGTTTTACTTGACAATAGTAGATTATTACGAGTAATAAAAATGAATTTTTCTCGTTGGGAAAAATATGATATGTTGAGTTGTTACATTCGTTGTCAAAGTTCGTTTATTAGTAAAGTAAAATTCAGAAATTCAATTGATGCACTTTTTTGTTGTTTGTTGTTTCCATAGCAGTCTTCGATTTACTTTTTTCAATTTAATTTTAGTATAAATAACAATTTTTGTTAATTTTTCTGTTAATTATAAAAATAAATTATTATTGTTTTATATCATTGTAAAGCTAAAAAAAATCTCTATTTAAAAATGCCATAGCTTAATATGACCTCCATATGAAAAATAAAAGTTGCTATCAGTAACTCGTAAATGGTTAGATATAAAAAAAATTGAGTACTTCTGCAAATTCACCATACAAAAGTGCCTTAAGAAAGTGCAAACCAGAATCTCGTACTGTTGCACACATATTTTTTTAATAACTTTAAGTGTAGTTTATATATTTTTAAGCTGTTTAAATTGTACTTTTAGTAAAAAGAAAAATAAAATTTAGGGATTTTTCATAATTGATTTTGTTTGTGTCAAAATTTGGAGGTTATATTGGTAAGTTCGATTCAAAATTCAAATAGAATTATAGTTTTACTTGTTTTACAATTCTTGAAACAGTGGACTCATGACTGAAATCTCCTATTGTCAATAAGTGCTCTCCTGTTACAAATACTCGTAAACAAACTAATAATTGGTTTATAGGTGACACAATGTTATTGGTAAAATAAAAATTTTGTAATTATATATTCATAATTAAATTAATAAGGAAAACATTGAAAGAAAAATGAATGCATTACCTACATGTCGTTATAAAATTCAATATTATTTTCTATTAAAATCAACAATTCAAATACTGTATATTTGGTTAATCGAAACCGTTGAAAAAAAATGCCATAGCTTAATATGACCTCCATATGAAAAATAAAAGTTGCTATCAGTAACTCGTAAATGGTTAGATATAAAAAAAATTTGAGTACTTCTGCAAATTCACCATACAAAAGTGCCTTAAGAAAGTGCAAACCAGAATCTCGTATTATTTCATATAACAAAGTTATAAGCAAAAAAAGAAAATCGCTAAATTTACATTTTCGCCTGTATCTAGTGACCTATGCATTTTTTCGCAAATAACAAAACACCGTTAAAATTGCCTCCTAATGGGGCAACTTTTGTCTAATTTAACCAACCTCGTAGCTCTTACGGTTCTCGAGATACCAATGCATTCGTACCTTAAATGGGACATCCTGTATATATATATATGCTATGTACATATTAAGTAGTTAGGTTATGGAAATCATTGGCCTTAGTATTTATTATTTACATATTTGTGTAGTTTCACAATTTTTTTCAGATATTCATTATTCATAAATGAATTTAAAATTATGATGAAAGTAAATCAAATTCTGTAATCACAAGATTTTATTTTTTTACAAATAACCTATAAATGAATTTTAATTTTATTAATATATTTCATACATAGTCTGAATCCTGGACTGTCTCATCATAACGGACTGAGGCTACAATAAATATCGGTTGACAACTGAATTCTTCATGTTTTCGTATCTGAACTTACATGCTGATAGTTGATTATATTACTAACCGTACATGTACCACCCAATTTAGACATTTTTATGCATATTGGCTGTTAGCGTGGTTCTAACACCGGTGTCAACTAGTACTATGTCAACGACTTGGCACATACTTCAGGATTATTACGCAAGCCAATATATTGTTTAAGCCGAAAATTGACAGCCACATTCAACAAAATTGGCGAAATAATTTAAAATTGTTTAATATGATTTATTTCTTGACTGATGTGTATGATTTACCATTTAAAACAATAAAGCCAAATTTATTGAATATGGTTGTCGGTACATTTTCGACTTAATCACTATATTAATTTTAACAATATCTCTAAATTGTGTGCCAAGTCGTTGACACCGGTGTTAGAACCATCCTCGTGCTACCAGCCATTATGTATACCATGCGTTATTTCTAATTTAATTATGTATAATTTGTAATACTGTTAACTTTAATGTATAGAAATAAAATTTAAATATTTGAATTAAATTTATTTCCTATTTCCTTTGGGCTATCAACAAACAAACTCATTCCCTCCTGTGTTACCATTTCCCCTTGTTGGGTAGTAGGAAAATGCAACACCGTGGTATCGGATCGGAAAGTGTTGGCTTTCGGCACTCGAAGCTGTGAGTGGAGGTATTAGGACGCATCGTGCTCCTGCTCAACGATGTACTTCATCAACCGCTGAAAGACTACCCCATTGGACTTTCAACCTTTTACTCCTACCTCACGCACAACCTTACACCCCGACATGCACGCAGATTGAACGAGCATTGTTACATTCAAGGATAAGAAAGAATGAAAGGGGTTTCCGACGAATAATGCATGGTCGTATTTACAATATTAAAAGAATTTCCTGCTATATTATTACATGGTGTGACAGAGCTGGGCAATCTACTTACACAACATTACAAAGCTCATTTATAAACTACTACGAGGATCACGCTAGAATTAGAGAGAATAAGACACTTGATTCATATTTTATGTTCAAAGTAGAACCTATACTTCAACAATAATAAACTTCACCATTCTTTCTTTCCACTTTCCAGCCAATGATTTTATGGAATGTTTCAAACCAGTTTTGGCAAACTTAAAATCTGTCAAAGCTGTCAAATTTCTGGAGAAATTAAAAACTATCGCATTCATTTTATTCTGTCTAAAAACTGTTAAAGTTGTCGACTTATACATAACTGTTTAAAATAATAGTACAAAGTTTGTTTTGCACAACTTCCCTGATTTTCTTTATTTCAATAATTTTAGTGTGACTCTCGTATGTGACTTCAATATAAAACTTGAATTATGTAACAGTAGAAATGAAGAAAAAAGTAACTTTGATGAAAAAGTAAAGAACAGCTATAAATGTAAATATGAACTACTCAAAGGAGATACTAAATAAAAAGTAATGAAAAAAAATTTTGATACATTTAATTTTTTCACACTTTTTCATTTGTTACAGTGTTTATAAATCAACTTAACCAGTAATCTTCAACAAATAATGCCAAATGGCAAAATGTCAAATTGCACAGTTTTGGTATGTACTACATAATACGGCAAAGATTTATTTCAAAATGATAATTTTGGTCGCAGAGAAAGTATTGTGAGCAACTCGAATAAGAGATGAATTGAATTATTGTTTTACATAGTAATAAGAATTTTTATTCGTTGTATAAATTACCGTTTATGTTTTTATATTTTACAAATTTTATAAACAAATTAATAATAATACAAGAAAAATAATAACATATAAACTTTTTGAGAAACGTTTCCGACGTCATGTAATAATATAATCCTATAGGATATAGATATATTACTTCTCCGCTATGAGACCGAACTAAGAATTAAGTAATGTGAATTATTTAGAGAGAAAACCGTAAAATCAAACTCTACCTAAATGTAGCAAACCACAATCTTATCACCAAACATTCCACCATTCACAATGTATGTTTATTTGGGATTTATTTAAATTAAAGTGCGTTAAATATGCCAACACCAAAATCACTCCTAATATTGTTTTGTTTTACCAATATTTAAAAGACTTACCAATTTTTCTCCCACATGAAAATGAATTGAACTGAATTGTGTTCTTACCTGAAACAAATAAAAAAGGTAAATGAATATGTAGGTACCAGGTAGTGCAACAAAACTAAAAGCACTTTTTTGAAAAAAAAATGAGAAAATGGTTCAATTAATAATAAAATTTTTCGTTTTTATACAATACAATAAATTTTCATAAAATTTAAGAATGTGAAGCAATGAAGCAAAATACTATTATTTTAAATATTTTACTTTATTTACTAACATAAATACGAGTATAAATGATACAAACAATCTCAATTGTTCAATCTACACAAATTTTGCGAGGGAATTATTTGAAGCTAAAGCATTATAAAGTGAACAATTAAACTTTCCACTTTTGCTATTCAATAATTGAACAAAAGAGACAGTAACACCTATATTTAGCAGAATCACAAAGAACAAATGACATTACGGGATATAAATAATTTTGAGTTGTATTCCATTATTCAACTTAAACGAAGCATAAACTAAGCAGCCGAGTATTATTAATCAGCTGAGGAATTTGCGCTTCCTTTGTTCAGACAGACAGCGTCCATCGAACTAGCAGCGAATTATTCTATCTAACACATAAATTCACAACTCAACGGATTCCAACTACCTACAGCACTCAAATCCATCTGCTCATTCCAAAATCACCTATTATACTACATACATAACTAACATACATACATATATGTCTTCCTTCTAATTCAATCAGCCATTTATATTTCCAAAGCACATGTTGCTAGTAATTAAATTATTACGATTTAAATTTTATATGTTCTCATTTCTCTACAAATAAATTATAGCATATGATGTTTATTTATTGAGACTTTAATAATCATCACTTTTGGTGTTGAAAAAAACTATAATCACAATACTCGACAAGAAGTTAAATCTTGTGTTTCTAATAATAATAAGTGCATATCATAATAACAAAAAACTAGAACTTAGACCGGATGTGAAAGATATTTGTTTTTCTTTTTAATGGGTTTTACTACAACATAAGTCAGTAAATCTTAAAACACTTTTGTAAAAGATTTTTTCATTTTTAATGGAACAAAAGAGCCATGAGCATAACTCATTCTTCAGTTGTCTACCTTGATTCTCATTTGTTTTTTAACATATGTAGTAGTAGTACGTTATTAGTTGACACTAAAGTGTGTTAAAAGTTTGATAGTTATGTGTGAAATAGAAAAACTCGATGGACTATCGGACTTTTATTAATGAGTAATTATGAAGACACTAACGAAATTCTCGAACTCAAAAGATCTCCGTAACCGGGTAGAAGTTACTGGAGTTAGAACGTGTTGGCCTTGCAAGATATCTTGAAACTGAAATTTGCCGGATTTTAAAAAAGCTAGTATTTGAGCTTGCTAAAAACTAATCGAACTTATTATATTTTGAAACTTCGATTTTCATTTATTAATTTTTAGCATAATTTAGTGTACAATACATCCAACACACTGATTATAATGCAGAGGAAAGTGTTAGTTTAAATTTAAACGGTAATCATGACCTTTTTAACATTTTTAAATGTAATAATACTTAAAGAAGCTGTTTAAAATCAAGCGGTTTAAAATTTAAATTGTCTGAACTGTGGATGTAGGTACCGTATTAGAATTTGACCAGAATCTGATTATCCGGATAACAGCCGGACCAAATCGCCGGAATAATTCTGGCCGCCAGATCGGTTCTTGTTAACTATTTTGAGAAAGAGAGTGAAGGAACATGATTCCTCAAAGGATTCAGCATCTAGGTTCTGGCAGTGTTACACTGATATTATGTCACCTACAATATCTACACATACTACAAAATATATGATCAATTTAATCTTTACTCGTATTACAAAATAGTAATTCAATCTCTGGAAATTGAATATTAAGGATTTGTGATTAGTCAGGTAAATAAAAAGTTTATTTTATTCTCTATCAAATTGATCATGGTATAAAAATTATACATTTAACCTATAAACATTTTATTCGATAAATTCTGACTGAATTCACAAAAACCGGAACAAATGCTGAAAAATATTTTTCGGAACACCGGGATTTTTAGTTAAAACGGGGACGTCTGCTCATCTTAGGATTAACATCAGATTGTAAAAAAAAAAAACTACTCTTTATACAGTAGTATACCAGCGCAAGGATTTAGATTTAAACAATATTCGGATACCCTATAACTAAACGTTAAACTATCTGGATTTCGGATCCAGAAACCGTATAACATGTGTCACGATAATTTTCGAAAAAGAAATATGAATGGACTACATATATTGTTTTTAAGGAAAGTATATTGAACCAATACGACGTCGTGAGGCTCTTTGGCAAGTTAAAGTTTACCTCGCGAACCTTTTCAAAAACTTTTGTGACACATGCTAGGATCTCTGGTCCGGATTTAAGTATCGCATCTTGGATACGGATTTCAGTATCGAACCTAAAATTCGAGCCAGAGCATCAGATCTCAAGACAAGAAAAATCGGTTTATTAGATAATTCTCTATTCAATTCGGTTCAATACCACATTAAAATGGTAGACGGCATATTTTTGATGTTTCGATTTCTATTACGAGGGGCGTTTGAAAAATAGTTGGCCTTGGCAACAGATGAAGTCGCGGCGCTAAAAAAATGCTTTATTTCGTAAATATCATCAATTGTCACACAACTGTCAAATTTTCTGCCAGTTGCATCATTTAAGGCCTATGTATAATGAAGTAACGCAAGCGGTAACGCAGTTACAGTAAGGTAACGCAAAAGATAAATGTACGGTACAGCATATACCGTTTTATAATGAAACGCAACGCAGAGCCGCAGGAGTAACGCAACGCAACGCCAAAGCTGACCAACTTTCATCTTTCTACCTTATTTTTGTACCGCTAGCCAATCAGAATTCAGTGTTTTAGTTTTACTATAAAAATCTGTATTATCGACATGTTCGTGAACTATCAAAATTACATAATAAATTCTACATTTTGTGGTTAGACCGGTGAGATTTTCAAAGCGATACGAAGAATAATTGTGGATGTTAGAAAATTAATCGAATTAATCGAGAATCACTGAATCAAAAACAACATTGCCGCTGCTATATCGTCGTCACTGTCCATTTCTATTCAAATTATTTTATACACTTATTTATATGTCATGTGTCATAAAGACTAAATAAAAGCGAGTTGAATTTCAACGATATGTTCAGAATTCTTTTAATTGGTTAGAAGTGCTATCTTCGGCGTTATTATAAATCACATATTTTGTATTTGCGTTACTGATTACGTTGCGTAGTTGCGTTGCGTTTTACGTTACTTTATTATAAATAGGCCTTTAGTTTCTGTTTGAAAGTTATCGAAAGTGAGCAACTTTTGCATTTTTATAAAAATAGAAAAAATTGAGTACCGGTCCGTGATTAAGTACTTATATTTGAAAAATAAAACGACGAAGAAATCAAAGTCGAATTAAACGCTGTATATGGGGAGTCTACACCTTCATTATCAATAATAAAATATTGGACAATTGAATTTAAACGAGGCCGAACGAGTATTTTTGATAAGGAAAGTCCAGGCTGCCCAAGAGAAGTCATTATTCCACAAATCATCGATAAAATTCATGATATGGTGTTGACCGATCGGCAAGTGAAAGACTACAAACATCTCAAACGAACGGGTGCACAGTATTTTGCGAAATATTTGGACATGAGAAAGGTGTCGGCGAGATGTGTACCGCGTTTGCTGACAGGCAACCAAAAACCCGTATGTATGACCACTTCCTAACAGAAATTAACGTTTTGCAAGCGCAATCCAAAAGAATTTCTGCATCGTTTCGTTACCGTTGACGAAATATGGATCCATCATCATACATCGGAGATGAAGGAATACTCTAAACAATGGATTTCTACTGACGAATGTGCTCCAAACAAAGCCAAGACTGTTTTTTTGGGATAGTTTTTTTGGGATAGTGACGGTATAATCTTTATTGACTACTTGGAAAAGGGAAAAACCATCACAGAAGAGTATTATGCTGCGTTATTGGACCGATTGAATAACGAAATCAAATAGAAACGTCCCCATTTAGCAAAGAAAAAATCCTTTTCCATCAAGACAATGCGCCAGCTCATACTTCGGTGATCGCATCGGGAAAACTACACCAATTACGTTACGAATTGATTCCGCATCCCCCATATTAATCAGATTTGGCCCCCTGCGACTTTCACTTGTTTCCAAACCTGAAGAAATGGCTCGCCGGATAGAGATGTGGGTCGGACGGTGAGGTCACCGCCTAAACAAATGCTTATGCTACTCTTAGCACCCGCTACGAAAATTATTTGTTGCTAGAATTAAGATTTAGATCTGGATCCGAAATCAAGGGTCAGATTCGTATCCAAAGTCCAAATCTGAATCTGGCTTCGGAATCGAAACTAAAATTTACGGATATTCGAGCATCGGATATTCTGAGATTCAGGTACCCACGACAACTAAAACTGTTATGTCTAAAAATTCTCCCACTACTACCTATATGCACGCATTGTCAAACCTATATTTTTTTTAAGGGTAAGTTAGTACATCTAGGCAAATAAATAAATAAAAAAAAAATTTAGTAGTAAACATGAATATAAGTTAATTTTTAAGTAAAATATGTACAGCAAAATTTTTAAAAAAGTCCGATCAAGGACATCTACGAATTGTATGAATGAAGATATTAGCCCCGCCTATTCTTTCAAATTCAGAAGTGTTGTTTGCTTAGTTTTTATGAGGGTACATAAGACACTACTATATATATTACTGTAGAAGCATTCAAAATTTAAAACTAAGTCAGCTGGTAAGTTTATTGGCAAATGAAAATCCAAATATCTGAAAAATAAGATCACAGTTTCAGGGTCTGTGACACTGACAGAATATAATGTTATTCGGATGGGAATATACGTAGTAAATTATTATTTGAATCAATAAATGAATTTACGTTACAGCGCAAGTATTGTTAACAACGAGCATCGTTTTAAAATGAAATGTTAGTCGAAACAATATGATTTTTTTAAAGACAAACGTTGCCATTTGTTAATTCGTTCACGATAGAGATGAACTTAATTGGACTTTTTTAACACTTGTAAAGTAAGTTTTACAAGTTTCTATAAATAAAAACCCAACATTTATTTATATCTAGTTTATTTTTCTAATAAAAATTCCATAACTCGTAACATACTCCTATTTTCGATGTTCGTATGAACGTAGTGACAAAATACATGAAATATTGAAATTTTATAAACACAATATGTGTAAACAACAAAAAAATGTCTGCTGAAACAAGAATGTAAAGTGGAAAGTATTGTAAATTGAATGAAAAAAGTTTGTAAAAACATATATTTGAAAAAAGTTATGTTCTGTGAATAAATATACATATCATACAGCAACATTGTTTATATTGTAGATGAGTAAATATTTTTTATGTGTATACATATATCTTTTGCATATACATATATTCACTAGTTTCGTATAATGAATAACGAAGAATACATTTCGTTTATTAAACAAAACAGTAGACAAAATAAACTACGGAATAAATTTAAAAGATTAGAGAAGGACCGAATTTTAATTGAAGCTACTTGCAAATTTATTTGGTATCGCCCAGGAAATATATTCTTCCTTATAAAATCCACTCTTGGTAATATATATTCGAAAGTAATTACGATGTAATTTATTGCTTAATTTACAAATGGCAGCGAGTACTGAGACAAGAAACATGAGAAAGGGGTTGTATGAAATTCGAATGAATTATGAAAAAGTGGGGTTTCAACACGAACATAACGTTAGATGAGATGAGATAGTCATGTTGGTTGATTTTTATTACTGCTTACCATTCGTCTAGGTATAAAAAATATGTGCCCAAGAAGATTGTTATGAGTAAACAAATTTAACGGCAGTAGAAACTAATATAAACATTTTCTCAATAAAGTCTGAATTTCCATAACGATTTCTGGAATAATATTAACCTTAAAAATTGAGAAAACCGATATAGTAGCGACGTACGTATAGCGCTGAACATTACTTGTTATCGAATTTTGACCGTATTTAACTGACTAAAATATAACGTATTTTTTTAAAGCATTGGATTACTTTCACTAATAGGATAAATTAAAATTATTTTTATTTTTTAAATTATAAAGTTAAAACAATTATTTTTTAAATTTTGTATTTTTTTGAAACATCAAACAAATATGTTTGGGTAATTCCTCGAAAATTTATGAAAAGAATAGTAAATTGTATACCAAGGCGGAAAAGTGTACGTTTTCCGGGCTGAAAGAAAATATTGCCAGGCGAGGTGTAGCCGAGCCTGACGATTTCGTGAAGACCGGAAAATCACTTTCCCGGCGTGTTTACAAAATATTTTTTTTTATCTCACACAACAAAGACATATTAGAACAAATATATTTCATCCGGAGCTCGTGTCACAAATACATCTATCTCTTGCCGATTGAAAGTTTTAGAATTTTTAGGAACACGTCCAACTGTTAAGTTTTTTTACAAAGGCTGTTACTTTCAAATACGTTTTGATATACACATTATGTCTGACTAATAAGGATGGTTTTAACATTGAATGAATTGACCACAAGGTTGAAGACTTGTATTTTTCTGATCTTTTCTAATTTTGCGGGAAAAAGATGTTCTTAAACTCAAAATGAACTCGGAAAATAACCAATTCTTACACTAGTACGGGAAATAATTAAAACATACGATTTATATTTTGCTGTCAAGAAATAATTGTCATAATCGCTTAAAAATCAGAATCCCATGCTTAGCCACCCAAGAAGTAGACGAATGTCAAAAATTTAAAATACATTTCGCAATTTTTTTTTTCTTTTTAAATGCTAACCTGTTTCACAAAAGCGAAAAAGTATCACTTGTAAGTTGTCAATTATCAAATAAAAACTACAGAATTAAGTAATATTTAACCATGTTTTGATGTAATTTTTACTATTCTGGACTAAATATATTTTTATTATTGGGAAAGTTTGGTTTCAAGAATTTAAATTATTTATTTAATGCATGTAAAATCGCCACCTGCTATTTTCTTAAGTGAAATGATGTGTAAGTACAAATTTAAAGAGGTAGATTCAAATTTATCGGGCTCAATCAATAAAATGTCTACTACCTTCATTCCCAATATTTTGACCAAAAATATTGCTCATCAATTTGTGTACCTGTAGCTGTTGACAGATTTATGGTTCCAATTAGCAAAAATGTAATATACAATGACATTAATACGACTGTAATGTTGTCATCAATTGTCGAACTTGTATTTAATTATCAGATATAAATGTAGTAAAATTAAGTTTATAGTTATTTTACGATTACTGTCGATTTAACAAACCTCAATTTCAAGTTATAAATATTGGGGACATCGATAAAATAGCCAGCGTACCTATTTGCAATTATTGTTTCGTGCTTTAATATCGGCAACAAATATAATCTAGTTCGCCATATCGTGGTTATATTACTTAGAATTAGGTCACTAATAAGGTAGGATATTGCATTCCATTATGTAAAATATATATCAAAAATAGTATGAGGTGCATGAGTTAACATAAAACCAAAGTATATAGAACAAAAATTTGAAAAGCTTGTATATCCATTTTCAAATTGTAATAACACATTTTATAACTACTAAACTAATGCTTCTATATTATTCTAGTCATGAGTAAAATCTGTAAATTACTGTAATAATAAAACAAATAAATATTTATTAAGTACATACGTACAATGAAGGAATGAATTCTTTGCAATTTTCAACGGTAAGCTCGTAAGTAATTATATTCTTTTTAGAATAATGCGGGTAAATGCCCAATTTCCGCATTTGTGCGGGATATAATTAAAACTCAAAATGAATACGGAAAATAATTAAAAACAAAAAATGTTTTATTTATTCGTAATCCCGAAAGCAATTATTGTCATGATCGCTTAAAAATACTATACTTATAGCCTACCAAGTAGCATATGATGCGTCAAAAATTTAGAATACAATTTGTATTTTTTTTATAAACGACTACAGAAATAAATCTTGTTAGCAACACACGTGAAAAACGTAATTCTGATATTCTGTGTAAATTTCAAAACTAAGTGTTTTATGAACACTTTGAATACTCGTTTACACACTAGATCCGCTCGTGTCAGAATAAAAAAGAGTCTTGACTAAAAGAAGTTTTTAAAATTTATTTATGAAAAAGTTGTTTAATTTAATATGTTTTACACGTCTAACAAAAAAAAATTAACTCCTTCACCACAAAATTTCTATATGTTAACTTTGCATTCTTTAATTGTAATAAATATAATATATTAATGACACTTATGTCAATAGTATAATAATACTCCCTGTTTCAACTAAATTTACTTCCGTACGTTGTTATTGATAATTATTTGGTTACATTTGGTAAATCAATCATAAATAGTTCCAGATATACAAACTGCAGCTAATAAAGAGATGACCATTTTATGTGTCGTGAAAATCTGTAGATAGCAAACAATATAATTAATATCTATACGACTAGTACACAAATCACAACGTTTAGCCGTATCAGAAAGCAATAAAATATTAATCCGCTACAAGATACAGTTAAAGTTACTTTATTATTGCATAGTATTGACTGCTCTAAAAATAATACTACCGTTCGACCGACAACTGTGGAAGAGATAATCATAAATAGTCTCATAAATATAGCCATAAAAGTGTCATAAAAAACTTGAGTAGTCCTGGCAGCAGAGAAGCAACATGACGCCACACATCCGAATTCAAAACCGTGACGCAACGAATGTGACGCGCGATCTTGGGAAAAAGATTCATGTAATAAAAAACCAAGAAAACGCCCAACGCATTCCACCAAACCTACAACTTTTAAAAATATTTATATTCGATCATCTGGAAAGACATAGAATACGTCACTGTTTTATGTGTATTTTCGATGTTTTATTTATATTCTTCAATCTTGAGAATAATACAAATTCTTGAATGAAATCCAGAAATAAATTCAATGAAAATATGTATGAAATTTCACACAATTCGACAACGTATAACAGGATACAGAAATAAATTTATTTTACATTTTTAAAAGTAAATATTCACACAATTGTCGATATTTGGTTTTGAAAATTTGTGCTACGTGTTACGATTTCACAATATCTGTAGTCAGATTGGTATCGTATCCGAATGCTCCTACTTCAAATCTACCAATACAAAATTAATATATACATGACTATTTGCTGCGTAAATCATAAAATGACAATTAATATTTTATTTGATACTAACAAACTATTCAAGTTAGTACGAAGGAAAAATTCAGGATAATAAATGTATATTATTTCTGTAATCTTTGAAAGTATTAGATGTTAGGACGACTCAAAGTCAAAGATCACTAATCCAAACTAGATACAAAACAATTTTATGTATTTATTTACGGGCCCTCTCCATACCTATTTGTAATAGTTTTGACGTTTTTAAACATAAAGTTATGCCAAAAAATCTGTTGTGGCCACCACAAGACCTCTCGCCATTTCCATATTAGGATATAAGTATTGTAGATTTGGCATTTCTGATACCCACAAAAACACTTATATTCTTTATATATTTTTATATTTTTTAATTCATTCTATTCACTCTTATTCTTCTAATGTTCCAGATTCTTCCAATTCATTGATGAGATTGGCGCTATTTCTGAAGGGTATATGTAGTATATGTATCTATAATTATAAATATTTAATTAATAATAAAATAAGAAATTTAAATGTACTTCCCAAAAACTTATCTGTCAATTACAAACATTTTATTTTTTCCATGGGCTGCGAGATAAATTTACATCTTATTATTTTATATATTTATGCCTCTATATTTAACTCCATAGAAGATATAATAAAAATTTTAAATGTATCGGATAGAGATTTTCATATTCTTTAATATTAGTAATAATAGATATTTTCAAAAAACAATATTTAGAAGATTTTTTTAAAGAAACTATTACTTCCGGTTGTCCAATTGTTACCAAAATCTAATCAGCTCTTTCCAGGAATGTCAGATTGAGGAAATTGCAGTTAAATATTTTTGAAGTCTTATAGTATTTGAGAAACCGTGGTTCCAACATCCACACATAAACATACACATACACACAAACACACACACACACACACACACACACACACACACACACACACACACACACACACACACACACACACACACACACACACACACGGACATCATCGATAAAATTTTATAATCGGATTGTAGGGACCGTAAAATGTGCGTATCCACTAAAATTTGGAGGTAAAAAAACTACCTACCTGTCTAAAGTTTTCTCTGATTTGTCAAAATCCAACAGAAAAACCTAAGGTACGTGTACCACTGGTGGTACTTTAAAAATATATTTAATTAAAATAGTTTCAATAATATAAAACTGATATTTTTTATATTCAAATTATATTCAGTATACTGACTACTGCATAGAATGAATTAATTTATTTATTTAAATAAAATACCCGGGAATCCTTCTCGATCGGAAAGCATCGTGTCTCGTCGACTGGTCGGTTTAAAGGTTCGCACGTGCTAGCGTGCTACAAGTGATGGCGTGTCACTGCGCTCAGTTTTAGTCCTGATCACGTCGGATTTAGATGAAAAAAAAAAAAAATACGACAATATTTTGCACTAGCTACTTATGCGGAAAGGGATTTTCGCAAAGTTATACTCGAAAAACAAATATAGGTCGAAATTAATACTTGATCCTATTTTACGTTTAAAGCTAAGTAATACATAGCCGAATATTAAAAAATTGTGTTGTGTGAAACAAGCTCAAGGTTCTTATTAATTTTAATGAAAACTTTTTTTTTATAATTATGTATTTTAGTAAAAGTATTATATTATTAATTATTAATTTTATTATTAATAAAAATCATACACACTTAAAAAGTAAAATCAATATTTTTTAGTATCTACCTACCTCCTTTATTATGATGCAGGTTTTTTTTTACAAAAGGATGATACGGAAAAATTCGGATATTTTTATATGGTAAGCGGGTCCTACAAGGTTGAGAACCGCTGACGAAGGTCGAAGGATATTCTAATTTTGCTGAAACTTTTTTTCTACGTAAAACATTTATATTTACATAATTCTTTATCCTATTAATTTAGACATCAAGCTTTCAACAAAATGTCATGAACAAACAAATAAATAAAAAATTCTTTCTTCAAACGTCAAAAAATAGTGAGATATGCTATAACGAATGACCCTATAACGAACAAATGCTACAACGAACTGTTTTTATTAATACAGCGAATGCAAAAATTTCGAGTAAAGCAATTAAACTTAGATTCCTTTTACAAAAAGGTGCTCTAACTGATGAATATGTGAACACTAAGAGTATCTATTATGTTTTCGGCCCATCCAAGTGATAAAGAGAAAAGTTTTAGTTCCAATTAATTCCTCGTAACATATTTCACGTACCTATACACATTTAAGAATTTTACAGACTAAGTGAAAGTTTTTCTTTTCTAATAAATACTTCTTCTGCCGCTGGTGTAAATTTGCTGTCGCTAACCCAATAATATTCCATCAACTTCACATTCATATTTTGTTTGGTTGCTTCCCTAATCTCAGATATGACATTTCTGTTAGTAAACACAAAAGAATACAAATATTTAAATCATTGCGTATTAACAATTTCCAAACATAACAAACTGTAATACCTGTCAAAAAATACTTTTTTTACCTATATAAATTTGTTTTCCAAAGATCTTCACAAAACCTATCTGTGTCGCAGTCACAAAAATGTTTAAATGGCTATAGAAAAATATTTCAACGTTTGAAGAAAAAATGCTAAAATGAGTACTACTTATCGGTACTGGTCGTACTCACTGAACACTCGTCGTCAAACGTCATATTCACCACAAAAAGTATCACTTATAAAAAATATGCGATTTTTACCAAATGTAATTAAAAGTATGTATTATTTTAATGACATCACATATGCAGTATCGACGCCACATCCATGGAATGCCGTTTCAACAATAACTCTGTAACTTTTTTGTCTTGTTAAATAAATATCTATTTATTAAACACGCCGGTATTATATTTTATTACTGCTAATGTTTTACAACATGTAACTACCTCATCTGTTCAATTTATTTTACATATATTCCAAAAAGTGTTTTCTTCGTTGATAGCTTGTATTATATCTTTGACGCACTCATCGAATTCATTAAAGCTTATTTAAATATTTAAGAACCCTGTTAAACTCTTTAGAAATTTATAAGCTTTCAGAGACATGACAGATTTACAGTCTTAAAATAAGTGAAAAGTAAAAGCATTGAATTTCGAAAAAGGAAAATATTGTGTAGGAAGCAAAACAATCTCATTTGGAGAGTAGATGAATTATGTGTGTATAAACAAGGCAATTACAAGCATACTGATATGGCTTATTGTGCATATCCCATGGTCATACTCATACGGCATGGGTATGGAATGACTGGACGACGCGACGCGAGGCGTCAAGGCGCAGAGAGCAACGATCTGCGCTCCGCTCAGCTGTTTCGCGCAGGGACCATATTTAGTTGGCGTATCATATGACTAGCGGCCGCACGCCACACGGACATCTAAACTTAGCCGCAGCATCGCATGCCGACAGCCTCACAGTCTAGCCCCGAGTTGCTAGCCGCTGCCCACAGCCACTCAGATGGGGATGGCACGCACCATCACTCTTGGCTTCAGTTTCAAGATCAGGATGTTTTGTTGTGATGGTGAATAGAGAACAGCAACAGCGCGCACCACAGACAGATGCATCATTTGTTGGGCTGGCCATTATTTGATGCTGTTATAATTGTTTTGGATGTTTTGAATGTCAGAACAGGAGGAGTATTTATACGGAGCGCATACCAAATGCGGGGATTCTAAGGTGTCAACGCTCTTGTTTTACATTTCAAATATTTCGCTTTAAATCACCTTGACCAATTCACTGTTTTATTGCCATTGCCATAGCGCATTTAACAGATACTAATTCTATTAATAACGTTCATATTTTTGCAATTTTAGATTTATAACGGAAAAGATAATGAAAAGATATTAAGGTTTAAAATTTTTTACGGTGTATATAAATATCTAACTAAAGCCTGTTTTTACTTTACTTGTTTTTGACTAAATTCTGTAATAAATTTTGGAAACTCTTTTGGCTGGAAGACTCCGTAATTTTCATCCAAATGATATATAAATATTGTTGGCATAAAGTTTTAACACTCATACATTCGTTTTTTCAAACTTTTTGCAAAAGAATTTATTCAATATATAACATATACTTAAAATGCCATTTTGATAGATTTCTATAGATAATAGGTTCGTTTCACTACCTTAGGTTTTTACTGCAATACGCCGCAGTTCTGCAATAGAGTCTACTGCGAAACGCCACTAAATTAGAAATTTTATTCATTTCGTAGTTGGTTTTATTTGTTTGCAGTATCTTTATAAAATCGCGAAAAAGGGTCCCATTTTTGAAATAACCTTCCTTTAATATATGTTCTGATAAGAATTAAGAATATCCATATATCTTGAAACAGGCTTTCTTTTTCCTACTAGACCACAGATAAAATATTAAATATTTCGACTGTGCCTACATATATATATACATACATACAGGGTGTTTCAAGAAAAGTGATCAGCTCGATTATTTCTTTAACTAATGGATTTAGCAAAAAAAATATATTAAGAAAAAACATTCAGTACAAAAGGGCTGATTTTACCGTGTATCAAAAAAAAATGTTGTTCCAGTGGTCCTCAAGCAGTGGCACAAAGTAACATTTTTTTAAATAGCAAGTAGTATATTTTATTAGCCTATAAAATAAAGAATTTTTTCCTGATTTCAATGATATGAAAATAGTATAGTTTTACGTAAGTGGTTTTTTGAGAAAAAAGCAAATTAAATTTAAATTAAATATATTTTATCTTTACAGAAAAAGTAGGCAAGTCAGTATAAATAAATGATAGTTTTTACAGCAAATTTTAAAATATCCACCATTTTGACCCAAACACAAATTAATACACGCCATTACTCCTGTAGTCGTTGCCTGTAATACTTTTTCTGGCCTTATAGTGCTCTATTCTATTTTTTAAATTTTCTTCGTTACAGGTTCTGCGTAAACATGATCTTTTAAATATCCCAAAAAAACTCTAGTGGTGTTAAGTCAGGTGATCGTGCTGGCCAATTCCATATATATATATATATATATATATATATATATATATATATATATATATATATATTTTAACAGTTTCCTACCTGTAAGAAGTAACATTTAACTCAATCTCTTCATTAAAAATATCACTTAAAATTAGTAAGTACTTGAATTATAAGTACCTACGTACATACGCTTACTGCCACAAAATACACTCAAGAAGCAGCTGTACAATTTTTGACGCGGCGACTTTACTGCTAATATAATGAGAACGAAACGAACGAATCTTATGACTTTTCAGTAATTGCTAGATAAAACGAATACTAAACTATAACGCGGTGGTAAACCGTACAGACAACCCTATTATGTAGTTACATATATGTGTACCTACCATGAGCACGAAATATGTTTAATATCCGAGTGAAATTTATTTTAAAAAGCTGCATGGAGTGCACACGGTATTTTTTCCACAACTGGATTATAATATAAAAAGTTAGGTTTTCCTCTTAAAAAGCTTTAATTGCAAATTTTAAGATCTTTTGACATCTTGTCAATATTAAATATAACAATTACATTTTCCCAAAAGTTTTAACACATTTAATTTCTTTTTTAATTTTTACATTATTTTAATATAAAATTTGTTAAATTACACACACACATACATACATACATACATATATATATATATTCACAATTTAAAACGCAATTTTTAGTTTTACGAACAGTGGGCTGGTCGGAATTACAAACTGGAATTAATTTTGATTCGGGCCGGTCTGCCATTATTTGTTCGGGCCTGCGTTGGACCTTGGATTATTATTAGGGTTAGGACTTAGAACTAGATATTTAGCTAAAAGGGAAAAAATCACCCACCCGGACCAAATAGAATACGGGTGGAGTCGATTCTTCACCCAAAAGACCCGTAACATCCTTAAAAACAGTATTACCCGTAAGCACCATATTACCCGTAAGAATTGCATTTAAATATAAATTTAAATTATTCATAACGGTGTCTCTCTTACAAACCCAGATTTTTTTACTTCTGTTATTGTACAAATTACTAAATTAACTTTTAAAACTAATGGAATATCAAATGTTTAATCAAATAAATCAGCAATGGTATGTGAAGTTGAAAGAGGTCAAATACTTCGTACGGGTAATACGGTTCTTATGGGTTTTGCGGTTATTTTGGGTCGACTCCGATCCCTATTCGCTGAAATACGTGTGAACGGGTGGTCTTTTAGATCCACCAGTATTCGGAGCACCAATTATTATGTGAATATAAACGATGGAAAAATGACATAATTCGCATACCGACATCAATAAATAAGCAAGAGTATATTGGCACATGCAACTGTATTCAAACATTACGTTATTTTTAAACATTAAAGATAAAATTACTGTTACATCTATTTTTGTACAAAAAAATTATTTAAAATTCAATAAAGATAGACCTATTTTACCAAAAAATTACAGTATTTAATAATTTGGTATGTTTTAAAGGTAGGTACTTCAGAATTTATTGTAAAATTATAAACTTAATATTAAAGCAATTTAATTTGACAAAAAAATGAAATGCAGGCTTGATTTTACACAAATAAACATCGGAAACAAGTAGAATTCCTGTCCCATGTTGAAATTGTGTAGACTTTAAGTATGAAGGATTAAACCACTGCTAAATTTAACGCTAATTCCAAGTACCAAGTATTAAAGTCTTAAAAACATCCACCTGCCTTTCGTAATACTGTAAGAAAATACAAATTACTGAAAGTCATAAAGAATGAAAAATACATGCGTTTCAAAGATAATTTAAAATTCTTAAAGTTATCCTAATCCCAGAAGATAAGTTCCAATTTACGAAAACTAATACCAAAAACTTTGAAATCTATCCACAAGCAATCAATTCTATTCTACATTTTTCCACATCTATGATCCCAATGCATAAATCACATTAAACCGAGAAGTTCCTCGATGCGAGAAGCCGGTCCCAGTGCTCAAGTAGGGAACAAGGAACCGGGATACACTGGTAAGTCTGAGGTCGTTTTCTTACTATATTGTCAACTCGACCAGGGCAGATTTGGCCCACTAAAAATAGCGTCAATTCTTCGCTCAATATGTACAACATAATTTATTTAGGAAAGTATATTACACTTTACAAAAGAATTTAAAGATTAAAATAGAGTGAAATCCAAGCGAAAGTACGGCAGTAATAAAAATTGCGGCTCGGTGGGTAACAGGAAAGGGTAAACGGCGACAGCTGTATACAAGCCCTAATTAGGATAGAAGTAGATTTTACCTGTAATATTTTATTAAATCCAGATATAGTATTTACTAGGAATGACGATGGGTACCCGTGTACTCGGAACCTACCCGATAATAATGTACCCGGGTATAAAATTTGTTACCCGATTACCCGAAATATACCCGCTGCCCGTTAATTACCCGATACCCTTTAATTACCCGAACAGTTTTCAACTGCCAGAAAAATTGTATCTAAAAGATGAGTTTTTTTATTATCATACCATAATTAATATAATTTATCTTAAGTTTTTTATAAAGATGCAGTAGGTATATTATAATTTCTATTACTTTTTATTTAATAAATATATGTAAATAAAAATAATAATGAATTGTATTAAAAAATAAACTGCTAATATAATGATTACTGCTAATTAACAAATTAAAGAATTATGTATATGTACTTAAAGGATAACGGGTAATTAAAGGGTATCGGGTAATTAACGAGTAAAGGGTACTATCCGGGTTGTTGTTTCGGGTACTCGGGTACCAAAATTATCGGAATTCGTCATTCCTAGTATTTACATCAACGGAGAGAAATGCATATTTTTTTAGAAGTGCATTTTGAAAGCGCCAATGGAAAAATACTTACCATTTTCTCCTAAAAAGTACATACTATTTTTTCACCACTGGGAGTAGAAACATAACAAAATCGAAATTAAGTATTAAAAGCTTGTGAATGAATTCCAGGAATAGTGAGTTTATAATTTTTACTCATATATTACTTCAACAAGCTGTAGTAAATGTAAAATTATTAATCCGACACTTAAATACTATTCATCAAATATTTGATTGAATAACAAAACTTTTAGTATTGAGATTTAATTAAGTATTGTATTATCTTAAACCTGTTTTCCATTTCTCAATTTTCCTGTCAATTTTAAGAATTTGGCAAAGTTCAATAAATTGAACTTAAAATTGTGCAATAAATTTACTAATTTCTAGCCAACTCTTTACATTTATCAATTTTATACATATTGAAATTGACATGTAACAGTCATATAATTAAATTGAAATAAAAAGTGACGACTATATTAAGTACGGATACGGGTCTAGTTGGGAAAGCTCGTATTTCTTTTCTTTTGGCTAAAGTGGCCTGCGTCATTGAGGCGAGGTCGCGGGGTGCTGATCAGCCGCCGAGCCTCCGAACCGATGGAATGGCGACCTTATGAAATTGCCCCGTCACCGTTATTACACGTGATTGATTCAAAACTCGTTGGACGAACCTTGAAGGGATGAAAGTCACAGGCTGTGCAAGGATTCTCAAAAGGAGAGCGACGTATACACGTGGAGGTAAGAATATGCCTTTCATAGCTTGCGATAAATAGCAAGAGGCTGAGCAAAATGTTACCTACCTTCGTAATTGAAATGCTTCTATATAGAAAATAGTCTATACCTATAAGATTTATGCCCATTTGCACCACTGATACTTGAACAAATAAATGCAAATCGAAATTTTGACAGCAATATTCACTTTCCTATTTGATATTTCGTTTCGATACGATATTGTCAATTTAAGGAACAGTTAGAATTTAAGCGTCAGCCGCGCAATTGGATATTAAAGTAAAATATTTTTATTTTTTAATGTAAAAATAAAAATTTACCAAGTACAGAGTGATCAAAAAGAAATTTTGTAGTAGGCAATACAATTCTGGGCACTACGTCAGGCAAAATCGGAAAAACTATTGACATTGTCAGGCGATCTTTAAAATAAATACAAATAGGTTATGTCAGGGGCCTGACATCTAGCATTTTGAGTGATAGAAAAATGTATGCATTTTGCACTCCTCATTTGAAAATATGCCGTACTTATTAAAGTGTCATGTTCCAATGTAAAAAACCATTTTAATAAAAAATAGTAAACGTTTTTATTATTAGCAACTGCATCATTTTTTTTTATCACTCTGTATTTGTCCAATACTTATGTATTATATAGTAAGTACACAGAAAAAAAAGAGTTGAAATTATTTTAGATATTATTTCGTATAATTTACAAATCTTACTTTAGCATTTTAAGTAATTCGAAATACATAATAAATATTTTATCGTCAATTTAAATATGCAAATGGTTACTTTAATTACATATTTAATTTAAATAAATTTTGGGTTCACTGTTTTTTTTTTCTACAATTTTTCGTAAGTTTTCTATAGAATTAGATCAATTAAAAAGCAAATTTAAATATTTATTTAGTTAATTTCATGATTTAATTTTGGTTACATTCCTACTTATTACGATATAAATGTAGTTATTTCATCTAATTATGTATTTAATTATATTTTGTTACTACAAATATAGAAAATATAACTAAATCAACTTAGATAATTGAATTATATTAGTAGACTGAAAAATAAGGAATTTGTTTAGTTAATTAATACTACAATTTAGTTTGCATATCTAATATTTTTATTTCTGTGTACTTGACCTTTAAAGAAATGCTGAAATATTTGTTGATTATTGGGTATTCATTATGTAAGCCATGTTTTTAATCGATTATGGTCGATTTTTTTGTTTTTTGATATATACTAAATATTAAGCGATTTTCAAGTCTGTTTCTGAATCGAATCAGAGAATGTAAACGAAGAACACCGGTTAACGGTTAATCGAATTCAAGAATGTAATTTTTAAAAAGATTTTTTAAAAAAAAACCGGTTAAATTAACCAATTGAAAAAAACAAAAACACTTTTATTTATATAAATAATTTTTCTATGTCCGTTAAATTAAATTGTTTCGGTTAATAGTAAGTTTTTCTTTGTAAATAAAAAACCGGTATCGTTTCAGTAAAAAATTATTCCTTTATATTTTAAGGAAGTAAAAATGCCAATATATCATGCATGAATTATTGTATGCAACAATTTGACCAGCTTGTTGTCCAAATTGAACAGAGGTGGTGTATTTCCGTTGATGCTCTGGTTGCATAGTGTTTGTCGTTCAAATTAAAGGTTAGTAAGTGTAGTGGTAGACTAGTACTAATCGGTCACGAAGCAAGTACCTAGGACAATTGAAGCCCTGGCCCGTCAAGGTGTTGTGTCACTGATGATAATGATGGTATTTTAAGGACTATGATTATAATATACTGAGGATTATAATGTTTTCAAATGGCTATAGCGAGTTTTTGTTTAACGTTAAAATAGATAGTATGAACGTTAAAAATTCAGACAACGTGAATGTTATTCTCTAAACCGAATTATGTTTGCACGTACCGTACACATTATATTATCTGTCAAAGAAGTAAAATGGAAGGCAAATAAGAAAGTCTTAATTTGAATGCTGAGAGCTAAGTTAGCAAATTTAAGTGAGAAAGTTTTGAAGGTATGTTGCTTTAATAAATTGTTACACTAAAAAATAGTTAAAATAGAAATACTACCTCTACATACAGTTGCACAAAATAAAACGTGACTAAAAAGTTGCAACTATCTTTCAGTAAAACTTATATTGTGTCTATTTTAACGTTAAATACACAGTATTTTTCGACGGACGCTAGTTCTGGACAAATAAGGTTAAACGCTGTAACCGTCTATATACATACAGTGCAAAATTTACGTATGCATGCGCATTAATGCCACAATGAGTTTTATGTGAAACAGTATATTAAAGAACGAGTTTTATAAGACAGGTTTTTATCGCACGAGCCACAATTTTCAAAACGAGCCCTGGCGACAAATGCGAAAAAAATATTATAAAATGAGGTCTTTACATTATTTATCTAACGGTAGTGCGTAAAACTGAAGTTTATTTTAGAAATAAAAGACTTTCAATTTCAATGTTTACCGCATTTAATTAGTGTGTTCAAACAAAGTTACATCCGCACTTTTCACCGAAACATAACCTCAACAGATGCAGAACGTGTGACGTTAAACGCTAGCTATTCCATCGCACATAACGTGTCTCCTAACTCATTTAACGTGAACCTTATTAGTACGCATGCGCATTCGTGCTGTCACGTGACTTTAAAGTGCACCTTATTATATTTCTTGGGTTTATAGATTCTATCGTAGAAAAAATATTGTACGATACACTCACGTAAAGCATTTTTAGTCACTCAGAGGTCTTAAAACACTCGGTACCCTCGTGTTTTATTCTTAACCATTCGTGATTGATATCTAGCTTTACGTACTTCTATCGTAAATAACTATTTTTATATTTTGCGTCTTTTATACACGAAAATATTTTTAAAAAACTGTTAGTTGATTTAAGGAAATTTGTATGTGTAATGTTGTAGTTGGTAATATCGGATTGACATTTGTTTATTTGAAAGTTTGTCAATACTGATTTTTGACGTTTGAAAATATAAAAGTAAATGTCATCTAGTACCAACCTTCTAAAACATTTCGATACGCAATTGGGTTCCGAAATGAGTTCATTATGAACCCAAATATAAAAACTTTTTTATAAAAAAAAAATAAATATATCATCACGGCATATTACCCATTTCTGGGTGTGCCAGTATCTACAACACATGTAGACTCATGTGACTCATTTTACTGTATTTTAGTGGTACCAGATTTTGGGGGTAATTTGACTCACAATCCAATAGTGAGAATTAATGTATTGGCAAACACACAGATCGGTCGATAATTAACTGATAAGATAAGATACAGAATATAAGGAAAGACATTAAAGTGAATGTATTATAATTTGTAAATTACTGGACGAAGTGTTAAAACTAATTTTCAATATTCTAAAAATAGACTTCGCTTTAATTCACCAGAACTAATAAAAGAATAAAATAAGTTAGGTATAAAATCCCAATAAAAATGAGCAACATTAATAATACAATACAGTTTTGAGGTCAAACTAAAAGATTATATTAAAGTGATAAAACTATTTTTATCTTCATATGCTGAAAAATAAGTATAATTTTGCAATAAATAAGTGCAGGGACAAGGACAAGGCCGCTGGCCGTACAGTTTTAAGGAATCCGGACATGTTTTCGCATTGGGGAAACATAACGCTGACGCGGCCAATCTTCGCGATGGGTGCGTATCGAAAAACTCCCGTAAAAACGCGATCCAGGGATGGAATGACGGAGATTTAGAACGCGTTATGTCTGATTAAAGAAATCCACTGAGCTGCAGGATTTATACCCACAGCATTTGGAAAAGAATATTCATTTCAATTCAATGTCAATCACTCCCACATATATGACCTATTTTACTTTCAAATGAATCTCCTAGGAAATCACTATTCATTGTACCGAAAATTTATTCGGGAATAGAAAAGTCGCAGACTTTCCCGAACGGACGATTTTGGAGAAAATTTATTACCAACTTATTTACACACATACGAGTATAGTCAGGATTGGGTTAAGATATGAAGTTTCAAGTTAATTAAATTGCAGTAACAAACTTTATTCTATATTATTTTAATACACCCATTTGGTGTGAAAAATAATAGAATAGAATAATAGATATAGCTACATATTTGTAATAAATTCTGTTGTTACTTCAAAACTGTGATTATAGTAAATTTATTTATTACGAGTATATTATTAAAAGTTATTTAAAATTTATTGATAATGGCAAAAGTTCAAAGTTCTATGCATTTGGTAGTGCTTTACCTTTTTTCAATGTAACGTAGAATTTTACTTTTCCATAAAGTACATATTACAGAATAAATTATTTAGCTTTATTTTACAGGTCTTACAAGAAGAATCCGCTGGCGGCGCCTATAGGACCTATCAGACTTGTTTGTTTAAACATTTTGACTGAATGCGAACAGAAACAGGATGGCATACTAAAAAATGAATAATAAGCCCTAATGATATACTTTGGGATCTCGTGAATTTAATTTTATGAGATTAATGGCCGTTAGCACCGGTTCTACTTAAATATTAAGTACACCTTAAAAATAAAAATACGTTGCTCCAATTATTAAGGGCCCCTTAGATTGCCAACAGCTACCCTTAAGTTAAGCGGAAGATCATCCGTCACTTAAGCCTCCCTTAAAGCTAAGCCGAACTCACACGCATGCACCAAAGAATTTTTATTTGGCATTTGTATTTCAACAAAATATTATACGGTTTTTGATATCGATAGTGAGATTCGATTTACAAAATGGATTTTGAATTTAATAAAATATAAGAAGACGATGATTTAGATGCATTAGAATAATAGAAAATGGAATTCCAAGAAATGTATATAACAGTGCTAACTATTTTGCGAATTAAATTTTTAGTTTCCGAGTGTCACTAAATACTGTATTAGATTATTTAGCAGTATTGAATATGAGCTGGAAGTTCCATACAATTTGTACGTGTTTCAATATTTTTCTTCTAAAACAGTTTTTAAATATTCTCATGCAAGAATAATTGTGTGTCCAATTAATGAAATATTGGTGATTTTACGTTACCTATTTATCAAGTGGGAATAATCTACATAGCATATTTCTACAGCAAGCAGAATTATTATTGGACCCCTATCACGAGCTATATAGCGTATGGCCAGATTGTACAACCGATATATAACAAGGGAAAAAATAATTAAATCTCAAAATAAATTTTATGCCTTGGCAGCATGTCCTACAATTATCGATACGGTACAATAGATTGTACACATGTTAAAATACAATCACCAGCTCAACAAAAATAAATTGGCTATTCTTGTAAGAAATAATTTAACTTTAAATTGAATACATATTATTATAATTCAGGTGGCGAGATATACCGAAACAGGAAAGGATACTTTTAAATATTTAAACAATTTGTAGTGAAAAATTACAAATATTAAATGTTGTTGTACGCTGACATATCCTTTAATAAAAGTTTAAAAAAACTCTGAAAACAATACATAATTCCATTCATACTTATATCTAAAATAAATTTTTAATTATTATTCATATTTTTATTATCTGTAGCAGCAGACATGGTTACTCACTATTGTCAAAAAATGACAGGAATGTAATATTTGTCCATTTTAAAATGCAACATACAAAATTTGTAGTTTTGTATTATCAAAATTAATTTCCAATAAATTAGCCTACATACGATTAACAAAAAATCAAAACATGAATGTTGCACACCTTAACAAACTTTAGCTTACAAAAATTTATAACTTTCATGCAATAAATGTTAAAAAATACCCCCATTCACATTGAGGCAATTTTCTAGTCGGTCGTAATAAGAATTGACACCATTTGTGATGTGCTCTGGAGGTATCTCCTGTGCTGCAATATTATTTATAATGTTGCATTTTAAAATGGACAAATATTACATTGCTGTCATTTGTTGACAATAATGAGTAACCATGGAAGTGATGAACCATAATGTTGCATTTTAAAATAAATTCTCTGTATAAAATAAGCAAGCATGCACTAAAATTTATTTAAAATCTTTGTTAACATTATTAGACAAAATTATTAGGTACTTGTTAAATATGTCTATACGGGGTGTAATCAATATCCACACTGGTGATATATTTTTATTTGCGAGCATAATATTCAATCTATCATTTTAATTCATTTTGTTCAAACAGCTGTCTTCAATATTTCTTTACTAACACTTTCAAACAAGTAACAACTATTATTATTCTCAGAGGTCACTACACTTGTCGTCTTATTTGGAGTTTCAACCCTTCAATACCATCTCATATTCCGCGAATCACTTTAAGAAATTAAATACTATTTTACTGTAAAACAGCTACGACTAATTATGAATTGAAATCTCCAATAAGACAACTCTATGTTTGATATAACAATATATCATATATTATTGACATAACCTTATTTGACAACTCCTTATCTAGATTTAAGCGTCTATTGTTTGTAAGCAATCGCCAATAGATGGCACTTCGAACATTGCTTAGCGCTCGGCCGGTAACTGCTAACATTGAATGTACATGTCTTGTGTCTAAGTGTTATGTATGGATATTTTTTATCGTTTTTTGTAAATTGAACCCCCTCTCCGTTGCATTGACCGTAAAAAAAAAGAATTGTGTTTTGTAGGTAATTAAATTCTCTACAAGATTGACTACGAGGACTTTTACGCTAAAATGATGTGTTACGGAGCTATTGCGATGTAAAATGGAAAGAAATCCAAAATTTTGCTAAGTACGCAATTTTAACCTTTTTTGTCAGCATCATAGCTCCGTTGCTATTAATCGTACAAAATAACTTAATAACATAATTATTTTGCAGAAAATTTTGTGCTCTACAAGTCGGCAAATAACTTTTTGTGCTAAAATGTACCAGAAAGAAATTATAGGCAATAAACTGAAAATAGTGCCGATTTTCGATGGTTTTTACAATATGGCGGAGAAAGCAGAGGAAGGGGATTGTGGAAATTTGGATTTTTCACTAACCCATCATCCTATACAACATATCAAAAATTCAGAACTACCCGACCTTTCGTAGGATACTCCCCTTTTTCAACCTTCGTTCACTGGACTATTATATTAGTTACGTAAAATAAAAATGCATAAGAAATCTGCTAGAAAATGCTCAGGAAAATATATTGTGTAAAATAGCTAACAATAAGATGTAGTAATGCAATATTAATAAAGTTTTCTTTTCTGGGAATGCGAATATCCTTGTAGAGGTACTTATAAAATGCATTACCAGCGTTCTTGTTTGCATTTTTAGTATTTGTAAGACCGGAATCCAGCGTGACTTGTCCTTGGCCTTATAAACTCGACCGTCATCCAGAAAAAGATTTACGTTTCCTGTGTTCCAGATATAGTGCACGTTAGTGCAATACTAATTACTTTCCTATACCGCTAGGGGTAATGCAATTGTTAAATTTTCGTTAGAGAAACATGATCAGATTATTTAAGCTTGTGCACAAATCTCATCTAAAACTATCCAAACAGTACTGTAGACCAGACGTATTTACCTACTGTTTCCCGGTTTCAGGCTGGCGTTAACTGCAGGACAATGAAACGAGGGTGTGACATGGGCGGAACTAGCAGAAAATTCCCAAAGGGGCACAAAAGAGAATATAATATTAAATTAAATTAAGTTGGTAATAAGTCTGACACCTTTGACAGTTTTTAAGTCTCCCAGAAGTTGGTTTGAAAGCATTCCAAAAGAGGGTTAGTTGGGAGCCTTTAAGAAATAGAAGAAAATAATCGTGAAGTGTATTAGTTGAAAGGAACTATTTCGAATATACTTTCTTAAAATAAAAATTCTAAAAAATATGAACCACGTGTCTTATTCTCAATTACAGTCATGACCCACGTACACCAAATGTTATAATTAATAATATTGACTAAGATTAAGTAACTGTTAAATTATTTTTTTAAATTATTTCTAAAGTAGTCTGTTTAGACACGTTCTTCAAAATGCTGTAACTATTTTAGTGATACTACCTTGTTACAATGTACACAAAAATATAAAAAATATTTGTTTCTACCTTCAAGAAGTTATAAAACTAATCACTTTTCTTAGGTTCAAGAACTACCTATTTAATTAAAAGAATAACATTTTCAACTAATAACCCTCTTAAAATTAGAAAATTTAGATTCAGGTTAAAAGTAAAAATTTAACTATTAAACGTGAACATAAATAGTCAGAGTGAACAGTTCATCCGATTAAAACTTAAAAAATTGTATTTCATGATTGACATTGAAAGCTAATCCTTGTTTAAAATAGAAATAACAACGATTAAGAAGAAAGTAAAATTAATACAAATTTAATAAAATTGGAAAATGTAATTACTGCCGATAAAGCTTATCATTTTAGATTAATTTTTATTATCACTTCGATTACCTACATGTATGTAAAGAACAACTCGTTCTCGTAGTATAAGATGCACCAAGGGAAATTTCAAAAGTAGTATAGAGGAAAATATTTATTTTATTTATGTAAGTTGTTCGAAGTATAACATATCCTCTAATATCTAATCTATTTACCTACAACACGCAGTGTGTATGAGGAATTGCTATTTTAAAATTCATGGATAATATCCTAGTTATGTTGCCCGTGATTATTCTATTTTATTGCATTATGTGAACTTGAAGTCATTAAGTAGCAAAATAAAGTTACATTCGTCTCTCAACTTATACAAATTAATTAACAGTAATATTAACGACCCGTGCAGTCTTGAGCTAATACATACACAGTATGTATGAGGAATATGGTATTTCACGTATAACATGCAAGAATAGTTATTAACCCTCTGGAGGTCGCGTTTGATCTTACAGATACAAACAAAATGTTTTTTGCAATATTATTGTATACATACAGTACATATCCCGATGGCCTTGACTAGCTGTGCATGCGTATGTTTGTTATAAGATGGAGTATTATTTATATTTACGCTATTAATTTGTTTACAACACGTGTTGTGCGATGTTTTATCTGCTATGCATCCAAAATGAGTCGTGTGAAAAATATTTATGCCTTTAGCATAACTATATTATTTGGGATATCTGTTACAACCGTTTTACAAACCAAGTTACAGAAGAATTTAGTTTAATTGCCGGTAAGAACAATTGCTCACTTTTTATTTTATTTTTTAAATGTATCAATGCTATTTTTGATTTTTGTAACAATTTTGTTTATTTTTATATCGGAATTCAGGTCTAGATTATAACTGGAAATAAATAATCATTTATGATATTTAAATTTTTTTTCCAAGTTTTTGCCAGTTTCAGCACAAGAAAATAATGAATGTATCTCTAAATACACGCGACTTCCCATGTATTTTTTAGGACCGCGACTTCCGCAGAGTTAATTAATTTATTTAAAAAATATATATTATCATTTAGGAAAAAAATCTATTGGCAAATATTTCTGTAAGTGCAATGTTAAAATTTAAAATTTGAAAAATTAATCAAAATTGTTTGAATTTAGGTAATTAATTTGTAATATAATAGTTATAAATTGGGAATGAAAATTACTGGCGGAAAAATAATTTCGTGAATGGAATGTTAGTTGTCGATTCTTGAAGTGCAGGCAGAGCGACGCACCGATATTTTTTCAGAAGCATCAGACCTGTAGCGCTAGAAAGCAACCTTTTGCACTATGCGACCTACTTTTTATTCCAAGTTATTAGACGATCTACTCAGATAATCAGACAGCTCAGCTTTATTATGAATTATTTCGTGTTTAGAGTATTATTATTAAAATTGAACACCATTGACCCAATCTAGCCATAGCGAATTTAATGTAACGTAATTATAAATTGATATATAAAAATAAATGACCAATTATTCACGTAAACTGCTTGTTTAAAAATCCATTATTGTAAAGTACATACATTTCTTTATTAAACGCTGTGATAAATATTTTAATATTCATGTGATTAGTAAGACGCTGTTTTATATTAACGTATAAATAATTTAACAATTCTACTTTTTCTTTTTTAGATATTGAACATTGAGCCCCCTGCCTACGGCACTGGAGCGACGCCAAAGTACGGAGCAACTTCACAACTCGCCCGAGCCGTAGTCCAGCCGAACTAGACACTGCACCAAATGGCATTTCCTTTATAAATTAAAAACTAGTTAGCTGTGAACAGACAAAACGCTAACGCGAGATTAAACGACCGCACAGATGTCCGAACTTACAATCGCGAAATGTGCACAGAAGACCCGATCACAACCGAAAATGGATTCACTTGAATCCAAAGACAATTTCACACAAGGAAAATATGATTTGTATTTCTAAAAAATATGCAATAATTATATCTATGTCGTAGATAGAATATAAAATCCGTCTTTTTATAAAAGGTCTGGGTGTTTTATAAAATGCGGCCTGGTTACCAAATTTTCGGTGATTTAGCGATATTTTACAATCTAGCAATCTAGCTAGACGTTTCTTACACCGACTAATCGTCTAGCTCTAGGTGTTTCATAAAACGATGAACAACTTATTTGTATATTTCTCTAAATATAACAATATCCTAATCGAACGCACAAACCTTGGCCCAAATGAGATTTCAAAGCGTGACTTTTGGGAGTTAGGTTATGTTAGAGAAATTGCAATGTGGGCAGAAGCTATTCGTCGTTTTATAAAACGTCTGGTGTTCTAGTCAGATTGTACATCGCTAAATCATCGAAGGATTGACAACCTGGTTGCTTTTTACAAATGTGACTAGGACACCTATATTGTTTCAGTTCAGAATAGAGCATATGTATCTGGAAAGTGAGAGCTAATCGTTTTTATTAGCATAAATAAAATACATATATGTATCATCACGGCATATTACCCATTGCTGGATGTGCTAATATGCTGTGTGCACCAGATATATGACGATAACATATTTATACCGTGCGGGCGTTTACCACGCGTCACTTCACGAGCACTCTTTGCTGGCGTGCACCACAAAATTCGAAATAATTTTGGTATCGGTCGGGATCAAACTTGATTTCCCAGATTCGCTTTAAGTTCAGAACTTAAATTCTTAAAGTCAAACTTGATTTACATTGCATGTTTTAATCTGTAAAAATGTGCGTTAAATTATAAAAACAAAATTAAAAACATGGTCTATTTTATTTGACAAATAAGAGATTATGCGCTATTGTGATCTCGGTTTGCATTCTGCCCAATCAAAGAAGAGAATCTATTTCACCATCCTAAATCAATGATACATTCTTAACTAACACTGTAAAGTTTTATGAAGTTTTAATTGTTAATAAAAATAAAAAGTCAATAATTCACAAATACATATAGTAAATTGGTACTGAAATATTATGCAAGAGTATAATTGTATTTAATGTAAAACAATATTATTGTTTCTATTCATTGTATCAAAGTTTATGGTACTATTATTTATTCTTTATTGTGGTGAACAAAATTGAAATGTAAAATAATAAAAACAACAAAGAATTAAATCATTAATTAAATAACATATTATGTAGGAAAATTGCCAATGCTATAGTAAATTTGTGTAGCGCAGTTTTATATCATAAAAGGTTTATTTTATAAGTACAATAAATTGCACAATTTATTTTGAAAATATAAGCATTTTACACTTCACGATTTTCTATCAATTTATTGTTGTCGGAAGAAGGGCCACAACCGCATTTGATGATCAGATATTAGATATATTTTAAGGTTATCTTTTTGTTTCGCATTTTGTGTTTATGCGTTTCGCTTTTTAGGATTAATTTAAATTTTAAAAGTTTATCAAATGCAAGCTTATCCATCCTTAAATATGTTTTGAACTGCTCCGGATCTTTATTTACAAAGTCGTTTAAAACTATATACAGGGTGTCTCAGGACGAGCTTACGCTATCTATATTTCAAATACTATTTAATATAATTTAACGAAATTTGGTATCTAGGGGTTATCCAACATGCCCGTTTTAACTAAAATATTTTCAAAGCAGTAGCACTTCCGGTTTGACCGGAAATTGACCTCAACTTTCTTATTTTAAATGGAATACGCTATATTTTATTTTACCAATGAATGCAGCGGAAAATTTTACATATGAAGCAATAAAAACATTTAACTCATGATCAACTACTTCCGGCGTTATTCAACTTTTTTTGATTTTTTGTCTGAAATCCGGCACATTTTCAAAACTCTGTATATCGGGAACGAGATCGAATTTTTATAATCTGAAAAAAGTCTTTTATAAAAGCTACATTATTCATAGAAGAATCTTCGATTATTTATAAAAATGTGACAGGTACGTTACACCAAAATTACAGTTGACAAACTTGAAAAAAGACAATTTTTTTAAATGGAACCATCCCTTTTTTATTACATAAATGTGTTCTACGGCAAAAAATAACGGTACTTTATGTAACATGTCTTAAGTTGAATAACGCCGGAAGTAGTTGATCATGAGTAAAATGTTTTTATTGCTTCATATGTAAAATTTTCCGCTGCATTCATTGGTAAAATAAAATATAGCGTATTCCATTTAAAATAAGAAAGTTGAGGTCAATTTCCGGTCAAACCGGAAGTGCTACTGCTTTGAAAATATTTTAGTTAAAACGGGCATGTTGGATAATCCCTAGATACCAAATTTCGTTAAATTATATTAAATAGTATTTAAAATATAGATAGCGTAAGCTCGTCCTGAGACATCCTGTATATAGTGCCTTTGCTTTTATTAATCCATGGTCTCGCCCACCATCTCCTATTCCTAGATTTTTTATTTTTCACATATTTTACAATCATCAAGGCAAATATTACTCCTTTTAAATATTCTATTCTTCTTCTATGCGTCAAACATTTCAGAATAAAAAACTTCCGTGATACACACAAACATCAAACAGTAATAGTTCAATATGTCAAATATTGTACAGTTGGCACTGGAAAATTAATCAATTTAAAAAAAAAATCGGAGAAAATAATTTTCACAATTTATTGTGCGATTTATTTTCAAAATAAATTGTACGACTTTTCTGTATTACACATGCCGATAATTCGCCAATAAATTGAAGGTCATAGAATTGTACAATTTATTGTGAAGTGTAAAACAGCTATAACTTTTTTAAAATTTCTGATAAAAAAATATTCATTAATACGAGAAACAATTTAACATGAATGTATGGCTATAAATATAATTAATAATCAAAGATGGCAGCTGGTAGCATAATACACAAGACTGTGAAACAAGTATAGAATATTCTACAAAATTTAAAACCATTTCCGGATATCAATAATTATTTCGAGTAAATTGTTAATACCTAGTCAATAATTATTATTTTAAATTTTCGAAAAACTAAATATTATAAAATCTATTAATGAAATTGGTCTGTACATCTTTGAATTGTGTTGTAATGTGTTAATAATTAATTATTAATAATAATGATGCTGCGTCTAAAAAGTTCAATAAAATGAAAAATGGTGCAATAAGAGATACGAATTCGTTTCAAATAAATAAAAACATATTATATTTTTTAATTTTAGTAAAGAGAGCAAAAAAGAAAAACAACTGCGAGTAAATACAAATATTAGCTTTAAGTGTTTATTTTAAAATTCAGTAGAATTTCATCTCCATTCGTAATAATTTATTAAAATAAAAGACAATTTATTAAATCCAATATGCGCTAAGGAAACGGCATACAATCGGTTTGTTTATATACGATTTTATATATGTATAAGCTGCCCAAATACCTATAAACATCTATTCCCGACTGTAATCGGATCAGACCTTCTCAATCTAACCAAAAACTCCGGAAGAACATCAACGTTAGCAGTTCAACAAAACTCCGTAGATCTCACCGTAACAAAGGCACGTGAGATACGCAAATGGAATGTTCGTTCTCGAAATAGAATCGATAAAAATAAAGCACAACATTTTGGACGAAAATACCTGAACTAACTTAAAAATAGAGGGCGATTGAAGCTGCACCTATCGTTGCTATGGCTGCGAATGGTGTATGTAAATTTACAGTGACATTCACTCACAACCTCTTAACTTAGCTACAGTCAAGTACTTACTTTGTTTATGAATAAAAACGCGTAAAATTAGACTAAATGCGGTTTGTGAGCCGGATTATTTATAATTAATTATTGTAGTTACCAGAATAGCCAATTTGTTGCAGACTTACAAATTTTAAATTCATTGAAGGTATTTTTAGTGTAGCATGTCAGAAGAGTATATTTATACATTTAGTTTTGTTTATCTTATAAGGTTATCTGCAGTTTGTATTTCCGATGTTTTGATTACTGCTTTCATACGGTAATATAAAATAATAAATATGAAAATGTATACATTTATGAGAGAAACATTTATATAAAATTAAATAATTGGTTCTTAATTCATTTCATATTATTTGAAGCGCATGAAAATTTTGTTGTTTTTATTATTATGAAGTGTTAACAAATATTCGAAATCTGTCACAGCATTTATTCTGACAAAACCGACGTTTCGGCATACATTTATATCTTCTTCAAAGTAAGGTCTTACGGATTCTTAAACATAAAATATGTAAGATCTTACTTACCCTGAAAATGGTAAAAGTAAATACCAAAACGTTGGTTTTGTAAGAATAAATGCTACATGACTGAAGTAGTGACTATAGTGCAATCGAGATATTTATCCACATTTATTATTATATCTTCAGTATAAAAATAATATATTGAAAGACATGTGTTACAATGACACTTATTGTAATACGAGTACAGTTTGCGTAATCGAGCCATAGGCGAGTTACGCAAAATACAAATATTATAATCGGACATTATTGAAATATTTGTTTTTATTTTTACTTTAAAATTATTATTAAAGAAATATTAAAATATGAAGGTTCATAACAAAGATAGTTTCTATAAATATTGATTTTTTATTTTGACAAGTTATTTAGAACAATATAGTGTTATGGAGCCTAAGGCAAATATAATTAATAATAAAATTAAAAATTACCCTAACCTTAGAATTATTTTAAGGTTAGTATTTTTTAATTTTATTATTAGTTATTTAGAACAGTTAAAATTTATAATTATTGTTATGAATCTACAAATAAATACTTTGAATTTTAATTTGAAAAAGTACTTTACTGCTTGATGTAATTATTTTACTATAATATATCAAATTGCTGCAATTTTTCATGAGAAATAACTGGTAATGATAACTAAAATGGGGTGTAGAGCTTGTTCGCTTCCTCGTGGTGCACTCTGGGTAACGCTGAATAAACTAGCACAAGTCGGCAACCAGACAATCCTGGTCACTGCATTCGTCACAATGGCTCACGTAACTTAAGGTGGATTTATACAGCCTACTTTTTATTTAACCTTTTATTTTACAAAAGTTAAAGCTGTGTTAATAAATGTACTACTTTATGTGCACACTTTTAATTTTACTTTAAGAATTAAAGTTGACCAACTTTCAACTTAAGACCGTTAAAGTTAAAGAATTTCACGTGACAAACTTCAGCGTGTGCTGTATTTATTTGTTTTTGTGTACGTAAAATTGCAAAAATTAGAACATTTGTGTCCATTTTTACAGATTATAATGGGCTACTTGCATGGTACTGAAAATCCGATTTCTATTACTATGTACGTAATGTTATGTTGAAAACACATACAAAAATATAAATTTTATTTTTTTAAAATTATTTGTTTGTTAGCAAATTAAGATAGAAAATTTTGTGACGTCATTATATTAAACTCGAAAAGGAAACCATGTTTAAAAATGTACCGTATAGATGGCATGACGTGCGAAAAAGTTTTAATTTGAATTTGACATTAGTTCATTTTTCTCTCTCTCTCTCTGGGCTCTCAAACATATTAATTACTTCACAAATAAACATATAGGTAGTTACATGTAATTTAATATATCGATACGAAAAAGACAAACTAAAATATTAACCTCCAAACTATTGTTGAAACGTCAAACAGGATATCTACATTACCCGTACAAACAAACGCTATGGCTTTACGACCATTCATTGGTGCGGCGTAATTCTACGTCATACATGGCGGGAATTCAAATAATCAAATTTCATTATTTTATTTCTGACAAACTAATAAAAATTTTGTCGAAAGAAAAAATACGGGTAGCAAATTTTTACCTGCTCTTCAAAAATATTAAATAAAAAAAAGGTACGCAAGTAGCCCATTATCTCTTTACTTTTATGATATCTGATATGCCAGAAAAATTACATCTGCGCATGTGTACCGAAGGCTTTAAAGTAGCTGCGTAAAGTACCAAACTTAAAGTAAAAGCGAAAAAGAAAAGAAAAAGTAAAATAAAATGTAAGCTGTATAAATCCACCTTTAGTAACCAACTTCACAAAAAAAAAAAATCAAAAAAAGATATACGAAGTTGAACTTTGTAAGTGCGAAATAGGAAAAAAAAAATAATCGTATTAATCAAAATAGGTACTTAATTTTCATCTATAATGCTATTTACCAACTTCTCCAAGAAACATTCAGTTAGTAATAAGTTTCGAAATATATGAATATATTAACATTAACACCGGACGGATTATTATACTTATATAAATATATGTTCAGAATTTTCATTCCATTGATTTTTTTTTATTTAAACAATTTTAGTTTCTTATGAAATATGAATAAATGGTATGCAATATTTATTACACCATATTTATTTTGTTTGGTGACTAAAGTGCTAAAAATATCTTAAATTTTTGCATTCTATTTTTAAAATATACTAAGTATGTACTCTAATTAATTTGACAAAAAACGACGTTTCTTATTTTCTCAGAGTATAAAACAAAGTATGACATCTGTCGCACGTTCGGTTAAATAAGTTTAAGTTTGCGCTGAAACTTCTCAGACTGAAATTAGAAATTACATGTTCACTACAAAAATAAATGACCACAATTCGACTTTTTTTCAGAGATGAAAATTATGTCCTTGCACTTAAAGACATATTCGCGTTGAAAAATAGTACGTTTTGCCAACTTGACACCTCTCCATATTTTTTAATATATAAGAAACAATTACACAAATAGTTTGTAAATTAATAATATTTTTATACTTAGGAGAAAAATAATTCAGGCCTAAGAAGTAATAACACCGGAACAGTGTTGGGTAACAATTGCATCTGTGATGGTTCGTTATCTCGCTTGTCTACAAGTTTAAGGACATCATTTAAAGCAAATTTTGTGGGAAAATATTATAATATTATAACGCCAATTACGTGTTCTCATAGGAATAAATATATCTGAAAAGAGGCATTTGTGGCTATTTGTTTTTAAGAACATGTAACATGTCGACTCGTTTTTATTCTGTATAAGCTTACGGGCTTGCAGTTCTTGTTCGGAAATCATTATTAGTTTTGTATTCCATTACACAGTGGTGATTTTCTTAGTTGTTCTATTTATACATCGGCTGTATTTGATTAGTGAGAGGTATATGTTATTATTATTATTATTATTCAGAATTATTTTTTTGTTGTCAACCAAATAAAAAGTGTACCATTCAAGCAAGAAATAAATTGAAATGAACAATTAACGTCAATTTGGAGCATTTATTTGGATTGGTGTAGGTCAACATGTCTGAATGATAAAACAAAATTAATGGAAAATATTGGCCAGTATATTGAAGGATTTGTTAAAAGTAACATGTAACTTAATACGAGTAATACTATCTTTGTCCAATAATAGATGCCTCAGTTGTGCATTAAATTTTGGACCAGTTATCGTATTTGTAAATACCTAACAAACAGAGAAGTAGAAACATTTACTGATAAGAATTGTATATTTTAATTATAATATTTTTATAATATCTGACCATTAGAACATTTTAACAAAAATGAACTTTTAAAAACCTTGATTTTTGTATAAATTGCAGCGGCTGTGTGATACCAAACACGAACTTACATGCAAAAATGTAGTTGACAACATCCAAGTAGCATGAACTTATCGGACAGAACTAGTGTATATTAAATTAAATATTGTACGGGATACGAAAGATGAACTATGGAAATTATGTTACCACAAATCACTGTCTAATTTATGTGCTCCGTTTAAATCCACACGAAATACTATATTAATTTACTTCACGCATACCTAATATAACATATAACAGTTGCCCAAATAAGTTTTAAAGCTACACATCCTTTCTTATAATTGGCAGTTGATCTGTGCAATTGCTATTCGTCTCAGTTCCTGTCTTGTTTACACTTGGATCCATTTAGGATCGTACACAAATGAGTTAGAAGCACAAAGTTACTGTAATAATTATTATTTGATGGCGTTTATGGAATATCACGATATAAGCATTTCTTTCCCTTACCCCTCAGGTCAAGATTCGTGTCCCGCATTACAAATAGTAAGGCGTGTTTATTATATAAGTTTGGCCTACGGGTCATATATTTTAGTGGCGTTAATATGTTTAGAGAGAATATTGCAACCGTGAGTTCTTAGTTATCTATTGGAATTTTGGGTCACATTCTTACAAATTCTTTCTAATTTCCCCAAAATTTCATGCTTCATTTTATTTTATTTAAATACTTCCTTTTCTCCCGTTCATTCTTACCGTGTTCGACCTCCCATGTTTTGGTTGACGGAGCAGATTAGTTTCGAACATTCGAACGTCTCCAGTCAGCAGTGTCGCGGGAGGAGCGAACACATGTCTGGATAAATCACACTTCACTCCGAGTGTCACGCTGTCTCCCTCTTTTGGCAGGCTGCTGAACTAGCCAGGCATCGCTCTACATGCACTTACTGCACAAGGGAATTACTTGCGGTGATTCCGTCATAAATGACGATCTTGTAATTAAGAACCAAGTGGATGTGGAGACGGATTTTGATGACTGAGGATTGAGTTGCTGAATGTGTGAATAAGTTCATTTCGTACAATCATTTCCTGGAAAGAGTTCCACTCTATTTTTTTCATTTATTACTGATATATTTTCTTAATTATACTCTGTATGAAATATCGGAAGATTTTGATAGATAATTGGGGCGTGGTTTAAGAATGTTTTACACCAAAATTTTCTCGATGTTTAAAAAAGAAGTACCAATAGGGGTTCCACTCATATCGAATGTTTATATAAATAAGTAAATAAAAAAGAATATTCTTTTAGCACCAACTACCACCTCTTTTTCATATTTTATATAAATTATATACATAATTATTTCTTCCCATGTAACTGTGTTATTGGCGCAAATTTCTTTTCCATATGTTTTATCCTTTTTTATATATATGCTAAAATATATTACACACTTTCAAAACGCGCAGATTTTTCCGGGCTTGATGACGCAACCGAACCCGGCTCTCTTTTATTGGCCGACACTGTAAGTACGCATTCCCAACATCAAATCAGTGACTGCCAGACTGTTCCACTGGAGTATTTGGTTATGAGTTTATGTGGCTACACGCTATTATTTTTACAAATACTTCAATACTAATAAACTATAACTACAATATACAAAATTTAAGATAAGTAAAAGAAAAGAAAATAAGAACAAAATGAAATTTTTAAATTTAACAGCCGCACAAAATAGAGAAATGGTTTAGAACCTCTGATAACAACAGCCAAGACAGCAACTGCTGAGAGAGAAAGCAAGATATAATGTCATTGCTCTCCACCACTGGGTTCGCTTACGTCGTAAGGCGGGAAACGCTGGATACCAAATATTTGTCATTTTTTTTTTTTTCTTCCATAAGAAGCCGAATTTTAAGAAAAGAAAAATTAGGGAATATCTGAATTTAAACATACTATAACATATAAAAAAAACAAAAAATCGTGGAATCCCCCATTGTACAAAACCGTAAGAAAATAGATACAGGGAAAACTTAAAAAACGACAATGCAACAACAAACAATGTGCAGCACGTACGAAGAATGAAATCGTAACTGACATAAATATTTAAATTGTGTTTGTGTGAACCGCGCTTGACTATAGCGCATAGCAACCACAGCAAAGATTCTATCCGTCAAAATCCTTTCGATATTTCAAACACAGTATACACGTATGTGTTTCGCCTTTTCTAAAAGTGGGTTTGCGACAACAAAGAATTGCATCTATTTTTGGTCAAATTCTTACAATACAATAATTAATGAAATGGTCCAACAAGCTAAATTTGACTTTTGTGTAACTGACACACTAAAACAAGTTTTGAGTACATTTTCAGCTTATCATATTAATGGATTGATAAAAACAGTCAAGTTCCCAGTGTCTATTAGGGTCTGGGGCTGTATGTCTCGAAGAGGTGTGGTTAAATTGCATTATTTTTGATGGCATAATTAACTTGCATAAGTACAGAGACATTCTTGAAAAAAGTTACTTTTCGATCTGGAATTGAGAAATGGTCGAAGGTGGCTTTATCGTCCAGGCGAACAGTGTACCGTAGCATACGGAAAAAATTATTCGAACATGGAGAACAGAATACCAGTATTAAAATGGACATCTCCTAGTTCAGAATTATCTCCTATCGAAACCCTTTGGAACAATATGAGCAATCTGATGTGGCACCACAAGACTTTCTTATACGCCTATTAAACTATACCTACCAAAATATAAAATAATTTTAACTTTAAAACGGGAGGATATATAGGGGAAAAGTGTCTAAAATGATCCCTCGAGGTAAAATGATTGTGTTTTTGCTAGGACCAGTGCTTTATCTAGTTATGTTATGGTGACGGTGAACTATTCTTACCACTATGTATTTGATCGCTAGTTGAAGTGTCAAGCGTATATCAGCCCTGTGTTTGTTTTGGGTAATAAAAATTTAAAAAATTCTGTGTTTGATCTTAGGTAAGGTCTTTTTCAATGTTGTATAACTTTTATCTTGAAAAGTTTTATGTAAAAGTAGTTTTATTCGCGGATTTAATGACAATTCAACAATAAGTTAACTAAGGTTTCACTATCACATGTGAAATAATTGAGGATATTCTTAACCTTCCGATGCAAGTTAGATGTTTGAGGTGATCCCTCTTTAGTGGTACAAAATGATCCCAGTTATCATTTTACCCTTAATCTTTTTTGCAAAAGGAAAAGGACAGTTCAACCAAGACGGAAATTTTAAAAATAAAGAAAATATGTATCAAATATCCTTATTGTCTTCCGACAAAGACGACAAGGGACTTAATTACAAAAACCAAAAGGCACCTAATTTTTAAATTTACATATCTCGCTTATACAAGAGGCTAATTTAATAATACTTCATGTTAGCAACTTCAGGTAATGTACCACTTCCGGCGAGCCCATTTTAACCAAAATCTATTATGTTATTCCCATTGATAAAAAAGTCATACTAAATTTGAAAAGTTTAGGATTATATTTTAATACAGTTTTTCATTAAAATTTATTATTGGCTTCAAGTAAAGTACCACTTCCGAATGACAAAGAAGACTAAATGCCCTAAATACAATGTTTCAACTTTCTACGGTTTACCGTGTTAGAGTTATGCGAGATACATACGTACATACATACGTACCTAAGTACAGACGTTACGACGAAATTAGTCAAAATGGATTCGGGGATGGTTAAAATGGGTATTTCCGCTGAAATCTGAAAACCGATTTTTTTCTCGATTACAATACTTCCTTTGCTACGTACGAGGAAGTAAAAAACTTCGTACAATCCAGCGTGTACAGTAGTTCAATTAAAAATTATCTTTTACAAGACATATGGGACAATACTGCACCAAAAGAATGTACAGGGCTTGGGGTACAATGCCTAGTACAATATGTTAAAATAATCTAACTCGGACTAGGCTATGAACAGAGAAACGTATGTCTGATCATTATTCAATTCAAAAGTCAAGTTGTCAAAATTGATCATGAAATGTAATTTTTATGATATTCATTGTAAGCAAAAGAATATTGTCATTCACCGTTTTCTAATTTATTTCCATTTCTAAAATAAGATTCAAGAAGAAAAGCTTTGATTTGATTAGATAACATTGTTGAAAAAAATTCGTGTTAAATAGAGATTCATTATATTCTTTCAAATTAATTTTTCTGTTCATAGCCTACTCCGAGTTTCGTTTATCCTTTTTTAAACACACTGTAGAATCAGTAGGACCACAGTTTTTGTTATATAACTTTTGCTTATTAGGTAATTTAAATAATATATTCAATTTTTTTTTAAAATTTTAAGTCTATTCATTAAAATAGCTTAGTCAAAATAATTTTGTTAAAATATCTCACCATTTATTTTATAATTTGTCAATGTCTCTACTTGAAAATGTAAGCCGGCCAAACTATTATCATATATATGTATATTGTATTATCACTTTTGTTTCTACTAATTTCTGAAACAAAATAAACCTCTGTCACAACAAACTCTTCAAAGTATAAATTCGGATATCCCTCTGTCATGTTTCAAACTCATTTTTCACAAAATGAAGTGAAATGTCACTTATTACATTTATATCATAAATAACAATCATCTACAAATCGTATTGAATACGGGAAGTACCTAATATTTTCCCGATTAACATAAATACTACTTGCTGCAAAACTACTTGACTGGAAAGGTGATGGAAGGAAGAAATTACTGAATATCAGTAAACTAATCACTTTAATACTATTAATTAATTATGAATATAATCGAATGAAATTGAATTGCACTGTATAGAATGTCATCGAGTATGAGCTTTGGAACAATGGATGTACCTAGGTATTTCTATATTTCCAAATATGTCTCCCTATATACATATTAATCAGAATACAATTACGTATATCGTACCGTCCTCGGATTCGCTGATTACCTTGATTAATTAATATAATTGGCTTTGTAGGTACGTACGAATATATTTCCACTAGACGAAAACTGACAGACGTTGAAAATTACAAACATGTTTATCATGTTGATTGGGAAAAGTCTGAGTGTGAAATAGAATCAATATCGGATCGGGTATCCTTCAGCTCGTTCTCATCGCACGTAGCTGATCCACAGCTCATATTCAGCCAGTGAGCCATGACGTCAGGAGATTGAAGCTGGTTATCCCAACCAGGTCCATCCTCATAGTACACATTCTGCAATACGTGCTCCACTACCAGACGTGTAGAATCACCACACAAGCAGATACGAAGAATAGCGTAGCGTAGGCGAACAGAATTTTGAAAAGATGGCAACGATGTTTAATAAAAGATAATATACCATTTTATTAACAACCTTTTGGAATTTATTTTCATATTTAAATTCTTTTCTGATTATTCAGGATAAATAAAGAAATAACAATTTTGATACTATGGTTGCGGGGTTGAATGTATTATGTAGCCGGTTGTGATTTTGATGGCCGAGTTCTGTCCGATCGAAGTTCACTATAACTTTTATAATCCGCTTGGATACAGTATACGAGGGTCTTGCTACAATTTGCACTATCATTTTAGACAGACAGCAACGAATCACATAAAATGTTTTTTTCTAATTTCGTTTATATTTAGCATTTACAAGAATGAAATAATGAATTATTATCATATTCATATTAGAAGTTAAGTGTAACTTTCTGACTGATCTATTGGGAAATATCAAATTTTTAACGTACCGTCATCGTTGTAAGCCAAAATAATGAATTAAACAGAAAGCATTTTTGATTCATGTTTTACAATCAGTTTCACAGTTTTTATGTCAGTTTATCATTAATTTCACAGCTTCGACAGTTTTAGGTTTACTAGAAAAGCAATCAGATTGGTTGGGATTTTTTAAGAAGAAAAAATGATAAGTATATTAATATTGGCGGGAACTATATACTTTGAATATATTGACAATAAAATTCTAAAAATCATGAATCATCTATAAATTTAATAATTATTGCAATTGTATTGTTCAAATTTTAAAACAAATGTTGTAGGTGTATTGTTGGAAAGCTAAAAAATATTTTCAACGGTTTAGCATTCCACTTTGACATCATAACTTGAAATCATACATACATAACTTATTTGTGAAAACATAAATCAGCAAAATTTAAATTTTTATATTTATCTAGTTCTAATGACATGCATTTTTCGGGATAATCAAATACATATTTAAAAAGCTGTACTAATTGGGCAACTTGCGTTAATTTAACCGATTCTTATCTATTCTTA